>CM046856.1:23215310-23610310 GCA_025617745.1 Heliocidaris erythrogramma
GTCTAATTATCCGAAATCCGAGTCCAGATGGTAAAAGATTACCAAGAGGGAGGTTTAAAGATGACTTGTATGAAATCGATTCTTGGCGCAGATAATCTATGAAGATTGAAGAGCGCCATCAAGCTCCAACAACAACAACAACATCGATTCTTCAAGCTCAGAAAATGTAATGGGTTACAGGACTATTCACATCAACATGTATAGGGTGGAAACGCATATGTTTAGAATTCTTGTCACCCATGACGTGAAACATTGAAGTATCAAACTGGTTTAGAGAACTTTTAGAAACATGGAGTCTTTTGAATAGGAAAACCATATTGCCAACCAATGTATTTGGAATAATAACGGAAAATCCATCCATCCATCGGAAATAAAAGAAAATGGATTTGTAAATAAAATTGCGGATATGTGAGATAAATTTGGACGTCCACTACGGTGGAAAGCCTGTAAAGAAAAAGGACTAAAGTTCACCGAGTATTTTGTATTGCTATACTATGTTGTAAAAACATACCAGGACAATGGGAGCATTTCTTTTTGAAGCAAAAATATCACTGTCTACTTAAAGGGCGAGTCAATTAGAATTACATTTCATGATAATATCAAAGTATTGTGTCAATATTGCTAGAAATCGCATATACTTTTTATTAAAAAGATCTGTGTACTTCTCTAAGCTTCGTTGAAATTGCCTAAATCGCACGTTTATCAGCTAGTCTGTCACGCCCCTCAAAAAATAGGGCCCATGCAGTCACGTGCCTTGTCAGGTGACCTGTGACGTACCATCGGGAACGTCTAGCTAGCGGACGACGCTTGTCTGTGTATATCATGGTGTATATCCAGTGCAGGGAATTTTGGATAGGCATGATAGGAGTGCATATCTCAAGAAAATGCCGCGGAGATGTGTTGTTGCTGGGTGCAGCAAAGGCACCAGCGATGGTGTCAGTCTGCACACCTTTCCTAAAGGTGATGCAACTCGAAAAATTTGGATTTCAAGGATCAAGCTGACGCGAGCTAGCTCAGTGGGATGGCCCTTCCGCTCACAGTACTGTTTGCAGTGACCACTTCAGGGAGGAGGACTTCGATAGTCAGGCCCTCAGGCCAGGGGCTGTATGACCAGCTAGGATTTGCGCCCAAGACAGCTATCCCTGTCATCAGACTGGGAACTGAGGGCTGTGGAACTGGAAGCCAAACACAGGGAGCTAAAAAAACAAGAGTCGGTCTGCAGTTCTGAAGCTGGAGTCACTGGAGAAAAAGAGGGTAGGTCTACCGTACCGTACCGTAGAGCCGGGGGGGGGGGGGCACTCAACCTGTTTTTGGATGTGGGTGTGCCGCTGCCAATCTCAAAACAGGGGGCTAAGGAGCTAAATGGTTAATTGAGGAAGCTCATTTTTGAGGGTCTAAGGAGAGAACGGGCTCATGGGCAGAGAAGTTTGAAAATGGGGGACGTCACAGCGGCACATACATGTGTGACATATATATGTGAGTGCCCCCCCCCCCGGTAGGCAGCTAGCTTGCAGCACACGATTTTGCTGTAATTGTTGTAATATATTTAGACTTTCATCCAGTCTTTCAGTGTACTTGGTTGTTATCATAAGCACGCACACAAAGATTCGCAAGGTACGGTCAGCAGTAAAGCGACTGTCCACACGTCTACTTGTCGGTAAAATATTACCTTTTTCCAAAACATAAACCTAATCCAAAAGAGGAATTATCATGGGTAAAGTGTTTGAAAAAATGCCAGACTTGTCATTTGACCTCTACTAAAATGTCTAAACAACCTATTCAAATCCTTTTGGGGGACTTAAAGATTGTCGAAATTGTATAAATAGTGATATGAAAATGGATAAATTATCATTCATTTACATTGCCAACATATTAGTCAACCTTAGTGGCTTCGCGGGGGACTTCCCGATGCTACGTCAAATCGCTCTAGCCAATCAGCTGTCAATTGTTGGGGGCGTTCCCAAATTAGTGAGTTTTTTGACCAATTTCTTGTTACTGGACATTTTTTTTTCTGTAAAAATGTCAGAATTGTGTCATTGGACCTATGTACTACATTTTTAGCCCCAATGTTGATTCTAATTGACTCGCCCTTTAAAGATCAAAATCAATTTCCTTCTATTTGTTCCGATTCAAAATTAAAGCAATTCCATAACATAACAACGAAACAACTTTATTTTACTTTTCTAATACTTAATAACCCCGAAATTTCTATTTATTCGTTTTAACGAGCTGTATAAGAGCAACAAGGGTTCGATCCTTTCAGCCTTCCAGCAAGTGACTCCAACGAATTACGCACTTTAAAACTGTGGATAATTTGGTGGCAACCAATGAGTGGTTGCCACGTATATGGAAGAAAAATAGTTCACAGTGTTCGTTTTGCAATGTGTGACCGGAGACAATTGATCATTTATTTTATTTTTTAAGGTAGAAATTCATACAATTTATGCATAATTACAGTTATCATCAGAAAGCTCAAAACCCCCCAAATAAATGTTTCTATTAACAAGCATTGACACGAAAGTGGTAAGGCGAAATAAGCACAGTGAAGAAAGTACTTTTGGAAAGAAGCAATGGGGAAGGAACGCCGGTGCATGATTTTTTTTAATTTCCATGTTGTGGTGTTGTAATGTACTATATGTTCTGTTACATAATAATGAATGCCAGACTATATATTGCGTTATACCCCGGCGGTGCCGCCAGGCCGACCCCAGACCGCCTGGGACCGACGAGGGGTGATGTTATTATGATTTTCTCTTTCTCTCTCACTATCTTTCGGTTTATTGTCGGTCTGATAGTGGTCTCGTCGGCCGGGGGGGGGGGGGGGGGGGGGGGGGTGAATGACACTTTTTCCCAATGTTACAATGTAAATGTGTATGATAGTTTATTTTCTGCAAAACAAATGTATATTCTGTATATTATTTTGTGTTTTTTGACCAATAAAATGTTTCAAGATGAAAAAAAAAAAATGAAATCTGGTCATAGACGCATGAACACTAGATTTTTTCCTGATTCACGTCATATTTGCCTCTGCCCAGGTTATGAATGAAATGGATGGTCACCCAATAGGTTTGAGTGAATGGTTTCCATTCTAATGGAATGCACTCACTCACAAAGAAAGTAACTCTTGAACACTGTTCATCCCAACCTTGCTCAAACATGTCAAAGGCGATGTTGACATTCCTTTCAAAGGGCACGTGCCATAAAACAGGGTGATTAGGAACACTGGGGTGAATAGGAACTAAAAAAATGAAAAGCTTCCTGACAAAATATTCATTCCTAGTATTAAAACAAACCCTTTTCATTATTTTATTTCAAATGAAAACACCCTTTCTATCTTTGTTCCTATTCACCCCATTTTACGGTACTCAGTCATTCACTTCAGTTGTTGCCTTGTTGCATAAGGATCTACATAGCAAATATTTAGGACCTAAACGGTTTTGTTCGTTTATGTGTGATGTTATTCTGTATGTATTTGTGATGTCATAGGTAGAACATACCATTTTTTCTAACACACGTTTCTTTTTTTAAATTAATTCTCATGAATTCTTATAAAACGAACAGCATTGCGATAACGAGGCTAAAAACCTTATTTTGAGTGTAAATGACCGCTTTGACCTTCGACCGTTGACCTACTTACCCCAAAATCTATCAGTTTGTCACAACTTGGTCAATCATACTAATACCAAGTTTGAAGTTCATAGCTCGATTGGTTCTTGAGATATCTCGATAACGAGACTTAAAAAATGAGATTTCATGGAAATTGGCTTCTTGACCTTTGATCTCCGACTTACGTACCCCAAAATCTAATCAGGTCGTCTTCCTATGGTGATACATACTAGATCAAGATTGAAGTTCGAACCTCAAATCGTTCATGACATATCGGGTTATTAACGAGAAAGCGGGGCAGACAGACGGAAGGACGGACAACCCGAAAACACAATCCCTCTGGCACCACTTTCGGTAGGCGGAGGCATTGGAAAAAAAATGATAATAATTAATGTCAATGTCACTAAACAGGGTAGCCTCGTAAGTATACTGTCAGGGGCGTTTTGAGGGGGGGGGGGGTGACACCCAAATCTGCCGACAAATTTTAGGGTGTGACACACGCAAAATTTGCCGACAAAAATGCTGCACCCTAATCCACCACAAATATAATCATAAAATAAAATCACAGATGTAGAGATGTTGATCATAAAGGCCCATGTTTGCAAGGAGGGGGCTGACGCCTTTTGCCTGAATATCAACTTTGTGATTTCTAAATTTTTGCGAGCGAGCGAAGCGAGTGAGCAATTTAAAACAAAAAAAAATCGTAGTGAAAATGTACAGAAGTTACATAATTACATCTCGGAACCTCGCGGCCCAAATATGTGGATATTCTTTCTCCTTGCTGCCAGAATATGAAGTGGTGGTTGACCGAATATCAGAACTTTGAAAATCCTCGGGGGAGGGGGGGCCCATTGCCAAAGGGGGGCACCTTTTGGAGTCAAAACACAGGTCCCCCAAAAGTGCTTTATTTCATTTCCAGTTTTGCTTGAATGGGTCAGTCTCTGAATACATAATGAGCAGGAACCCCCAGGAGCATCTAATTTCCAAATGATTGAATGGACTAGTTAACATTTACCGATAGTCATGATTTACACATCAAATAAAATAGGAGGAATTAGAGATTCATGACATACTCTATTTGTCTATGAAGAATGTGACAAAATTGGTGAAAACTTATACTCTTTTGTGACCAAATAATGGAATGAAAAGAAAAATAAACCTGTAAAAAACTCACATAATTTCATTATGAGCCACGTTGCATTTGACACGAGTGTGAAGGGCAATATCTATACTTTACAATTATAACAAGAATGTGCACTTAATGAAAGGGTCAGGATCCAGCAAATTGTAACCAAAGTACCAAAATGTGTTCTTCAAGCGAGCGTGCAATGTTTTTTTAACTTTGCGAAAAGAAAATGAACAGAAGTTGCATACAGAAGTTACATAATTGTCTGGGAACCTCGCTGCCCAAATATGTGGACACCTCACTTTGCTGCCCGAATATAAAATGTTGGTTGCCCCAATATCGGAACTTTGAAAATCCTCGGGGGGGGGGGGGGGGGGGGGGGGGTCGGCAGCCTATTGCGAAGGGGAACACCTTTTGGCCGAATATTAACCCCCATACTACGGAAATCGGGCGGCTTTCCTAAACGGAATTATCAGTATCTTACGGGGGTACAATGTATTCTTGGTTCCTGGTGCGCACGTTCAGACAATTCCTTGGGTTTGGCAGTGCTGGTGGTGGATCATCGGTGTTGACTCTCTTTTCTGCCTGCACCTCACCACGGAAGAGTATGCGGTGTCTTCCGCAGTTGACGCTCATCACAGCATAGAAGGCTGCATTTTCGTTTAAGGGAGCGGGCTCGTCTGGTGTTCGTCCGTCCCCTGATATATAGAGGACAAGAGGACACAATATTTTACATTAGGCAGGGGCGGATCCAGAATGCCGAAAAATCACTGACAAGCAAAACATTAAAAAAAAAATATATATAAGTAAACATATAATTATGGAACGGAATGAAGCAGGTCACTCGGCGTCCGACTCCTGGCCTTCTTCAAGTTTATTTGGTAAATTAAACAGAATTAAACAAATAAAAATAATGACCAACTTATACATATACATGTATGTATATATTTATATATATATATATATCTATTTATGTATATTTACTTCTCTTTTTAAAATATATGCGTACATATTATATATACACACACACACACACACACACACACACATGGTAAAAAGAGAATTAAATGAAACTCCGTGAGATCGAGATTTGAGATTTGAAATTTTCGCCTGACAAAGCCCTCGAAATTTTTGCAAAGGTTGAAAAAATGTCTCCGCCGGGAATCGAACCCCTCGTCGTTGGCTTAGAACGCCACTGCCTTAACCACTAGACCACGGAGACGGGTCAGTGGTTACGGCGACCCGGGTTCTATTCCCGGCGGAGTCAAAGGTTTTCAACCTTTGCAAAAAAATCAAAAAGGGAGGACAGCTCTGGGGAACTTTGATTTAAGTTACGCAACCATTATATTCTCTCATTTCCTTTCACATTGTATTTCCACGAGAGTTGCCAAAGCTTTTGTATATGTTATTTCCGTACAATTGTTTATAATTATTTTATTGTATACATGTATCTCAAAGCATTCGCTTGGATCCAGGTGAGGCATGCGGCTTGTTCAAAACTCGCCTGCCCCCGACAAAGGCCGTATTAATTAATAAGGTTGAAGATTTGTCAGTCTGTCGGTCAATTGAATCTGGTGTCGCGGAAACCATTGACCCGTCTTCGTGGTCTAGTGGTTAAGGTATTGGCGTTCTAAGCCAACGACCTGGGTACAATTCCCAGCAGAGACATTTTTTCAACCTTTGCGAATTTTTCAAAAAGGGAGGACAGCTCTGGGGAACTTTGATTTAAAGGAGAATCACGCTCAAAAATAAAGACGATATTGTTCAAAGGTGTTATTTATTCCTACTTGTTAGACTATATGGCTTCGCGTCAAAATATACGAGATCGATACGAATCAAATTTTTCTGAGAAAAATTTACCATCTGCTAGCAATATGTATCGTCTGCTAGCAGCACATGGGGGCTGCCATTTGTTTATGTGTACAAGAAGATTTTCTTAATCCAAATGCTCAATTACCTTTTTCAAAATTAAAAACCCATTTGAGATTAAAAATATAGAATAGATATGTCAATTTATTTTTAAACTGAAGATTTCCTTATATATTTCTGTTGAAAATCGATATTCGCTTAATAGAAATCTATTTTCTCGATACTGGACGTATGGGACGGAGCAAATTAATTCAAATTTTATGGATGCTTCTTCCCTGAGCATCTATAGCGGCAAACTATGCATTCACCTGCTTTCGGATAATGGACTTGAAAAGTCAGAATGCATGCTGCATATATTATGTTCTGCTCTGTTTGGCAAACCCAAGAAAATAGATTTTTGTTAAGCAAAACCAGATAATTTAAAAGTATCATTATAAAGATTTAATTTTCATAATACATGTAAACACCCACTTTATATTTTCCGTCACATATGGGATTTTAGGTAATGAAGAAAATCAATTTAGGATTTGGATTCAAAATATCTTCCTGACTGGAACATTTCTCAATGGTTCATGTACAACTCCATATCAGCAAGAAAATGGCAGCCCCCATGTAAATGAGTAGGAGATGATACCGGGTGTTGGAATATCTTTATTTATACCCTTTTCTGATATCTTAATAGAAAATGATTTAGGCCAATAAGTAGGAATATATTACACCTTCCAATATAAGTAAATTTGTAATCAGGGCTTAATTCTCCTTTAAGTTACGCAACCATTATTGTCTCATTTCCTTTCACATTATATATATATATAGGCCTATATACTAGCAGGAACATCCCGTGGGCTAGCTCTGTTTATGATTGATCACCGTACCGTATATTTGTCACAATAATCAAGTGAATTAAACAAATGTCGGGTAAAGTGTTATTTTTTTACCAAGAAGTATTTACAACACGTGAGTATGTGTTATTTATCCAAATCTTGCATGAGTTCTGAAGAAAATACATTTTCATCTTGATGAAGACTAAATGATATGGATATAATTATGCAGTACACCATGCATAGAGATAGAGGGGCGATTTGATCTTGCCATGTTTCTGTGGTTTAATACTCAGCGAGATTAAGGCCTTGAAAACATAACATGCATAATTAGCGGTACGCCCCCTTTAAAGATGAAAAAAAATGAGAAATAATGAATTTATTGTCATTTTCTTTTTCAGGGGAATATGGCCCCCTTATGGGTCTTATGGGAGGACCGACGGATTGACTTTTCCCTACTACCCCCTCTCCCCCCCCCCCCCCCCCATTCCATTGGCCTCCCGTCACCCCCAGCGCGAGGGGAAAAGGGATTAATATCCTATACGTATTCATATCATAGTGGAAATATTTTCGATTTTTTTTAATTTTTAATTTTTAATTTTAATTTTTATTTATTTTTTTGGTGGGGGGGGGGGGGGGTCCTTCTTTACACCGTGGCAACCGATATTCCTACGTGACGTGATCTCCTACACCTCCCCTCCCCCGAATGATGTCTACATATCGGTTTAGTCTGTCATTGAGGCGATATACAATAACATCTTTCCAACGGTATGAAGGCCATTTTCCCCATTCACGTCAATTCAGTTGTTGATAATAGGAATGACTTATGCGACAGCTACCCAAATGTACGGTTAGGTAAACCCTAAACACTAACCCTTACCCTAACCCTAAACTCTAAACTCCAAAGCCTAACACCCCCCCCCCCCCCCTCCTTCCGTGGACCTTCTTCTTATCATCTCTGAATTTGATATCCTTTTTCTTGATTTTTGCTTTTTTTATACCATAAACGTATAACCCAGTGAGACATCCCCCCCCCCCCCGCCCCCTGCAACTGCCGTGAAATCATAGAGTTACATACACAAAACTGTGTACGTGAAGCTACAAAATAATGATGTAACTCTATGCGTGAAACATAGTACATGCAGTACATGTAGAAGTGCGCTGTGCGAACGACGTGTGTTGTTGCGCCGTATATAATTGAAGCCATACATGCGCTGTACGAACGAATAACCGTGTGTTGTTGCGCCGTATATATACCGTACATTGAAGCCATACATTCGGATATGGCTTTGGAGTATACACGTCACGCTGTTCTTTGACAATACTCCAATTGAGGTTTCTCCCCTTCACAGGTAAAGGGTATGGGTTGGCCATGAAGCTACAAACCAGCTTCACGGGTTGGCAGAATTATTACTCCCTGCGGAAATTCAATGTTTAGAAATGAATTTATGAAATATGGACGGCACGTCACCCCTTAATAAATGCCTCCAACCCTCTAAGAACCTTTCCCCGCCCGTGGGTACCAAAAAGTGGGGACCGAAAGAGCCAGGGGAGGCGCCTATTCGAACCCCCCAAAAGGCCCCAAATCCTAAGCGTAATATATATATATATATATATTTCTCTGCTTGTGGGTGTGTGTGTGTAAATGAATGAATATATGAATGAGTATACTATTAATGAATAATTGAATGAATGAACAAATGAATGTTCGAAAAATGACTGTGTGATGTTATGAATCACAATTTTGAATGAATGTAATTCTTACTGCTCGTCAGAAACTGAAGCAACAGCTTCGAAGATGCTGCTCTCATTCGGAAGTCAACATTTGGATTGTCTCCTGTTCTCACCCTAGGTGGAGACACGCCCCTGGCTTTTCTGAGGTGGTAGGTTCCTCTGTAGAGAGTGACGGCCACTCCGATATCTAAATCCTTGTTTCCTCCTAATTGCAAGATGTTGGTCAATAACCCACGACTTGCAACAAAATCCACGTTCAATCTTTTCCCCAAAACAAAATAAATTAATATAAAGACTGACATGGGTAGGAATAAATTATTTTATACATAAACGTACACATTGTTATATAACTGTAGAGTCTTCAAGAAGGAATTCATTTTAGGTTTCTAAGGGCGCTAATAGTTATAGAAATTTCTAGAAGATGTCAAACTATTTGGATGGACTCTGTAGCACTATTAAGAATCATCAAATTCATAGTAAATCATACACATCCAGAAGAAGGGAGAACGTTCTAGATCATAATCTACGATGTATTATTATTACATTGTAATTATTTAATCTGTTAACAATCCTGATCTTTGTATGAACTTCTTATATTAAGAGTGTAGCACTATAATGAGGCTATCAATAGATCAATGGAATCCCCTTCTTGTGTTTGTTACAATTATACCTACGTAGAACTTATCAGAGATTTCCAGACTAATCAAATTATCATGATTATTTAAAGTTAAATTTCAAATATTTTGCTGGGAGCTTGCACAAGGCAGATAGAATCAGAATTTATCGAGATTAACGTCGTGAAGCGTACATTGCATGAATTTTTATTATTGTTACCATCTGGTACTGATCATAATTGATATTGGACCTCATTTTGGACGTCATCTAGGTCACCGTCTTTGACAGTATTTTTGACGTTGAACATCATCATAGAATTCAAGTGTATGTATACAAGATTTCTTGGTACTACAAAATTTCAATGTGGCACGAAAAAGAGACATGATAACGAGACATGATAACGGGTTCATCGAGTATAATATAGTTGATTTCAAGTAATTTGTTATGTACCTGCGTGATAACCTGATGAGTGCAGGTCGAAAAGCTTCGTTATCATGTCTCTTTTTGTGCCATATTGTATACAAGATTATTCATGATTGTTTATTTGTGTATTATCTAATTGCAGGTTGAACCTTGCCACTTACTACTTCAAAGATACGCATGGTCTCGCATCTCGGATTGTCAACTACAGTTCACGTCGTGTTATATCATGCCGCCCAAATTACAAAGCTACAAATTCCCACAGAATGCTCCTTACTTCTGACGTTATCAGACGTCTAAACAAATTGTTTAAATCCCACATGATTTAGCAATTAATTACTCAATCTGAATAAATGAATATTCCGACAATTTACAAGCACCATCTTGAACATTTCCCCCCTCCCCACCCCAACATGGGTAGCATACTCGGCCACAATTCTTCCCAAAATTTAGCACGATACCTCGCAATACGCCAATGAGGGGGGGGGGGGGGGGAATCACCAGGTACCCACGGGTTCCACACTCTTTCTGTTAAATCATTGAAACTTGTATGATTACTCCTATAATTACAATTATTACCTATACAGGGCATTTTTAGTTGCAACTCCGAATCCGTCACCCGAGCGGGCAATATTTGCCATATTGCCCTCTTCCGGGTTTTCCCTAGCCTTTTGACAAGGCCTCGTGACTTGGCTATTTTCCTCGTCATGCTGTGCCTGAGATGAGACTAGCCGGCGACGAAAAGAATCAACACGGCCCGGGTGAACGCCCGATCGAGCGACTTTAGTCGCGAGGCCTTTTGGAACCTGGGTTTCCATCGTCCGATACGAATTATTCACGAGTTGACATTCGTATGCTAACACGCCTACCGAGGATTATCGACCAATCACAACGGTATCTGCGGGGCTTGCTTTCCATGATTGATGTACTAGTAGCTTGCACGGGCCGCGCTAGCTCGAGATGAAGAAGAATTTGCATACCAAATGTATGCTGACGTCATGCGAAGATACGTTTGCTGATTGGCTCCTACCTATAAGGTAGCAGATCCTCGCTAGGAATAAAGGATAACATAAGAAATACAGGCCAGGTTCCAAAAGGCCCTCGGACTCACGTCCCTCGATCGTGCATTCACCCGGCTGGGCGGCTAGCCTTGTTATGCAGCCACTACTAGCTTACATGCCGAGAAAAATAGCCAAGTCACGAGGGCCTTGTCAAAAGGCTAGTTTTTCCCCATAGACCAATGTACTAAAAAAGAGGGCAACTTTTTGCCATATTCCACCCTTTCTTGTCAGCGCGCTTTTGGTTGCATTGTATCGCTCCTGCAGTCTCTCTACTGTCCGAACGCTGCATTGAAGTCATTGGCAATGACTGTAGGACGTTGGCCAGCATGGCTTGTTCCCTCTGGTTTCGAGTCAGACGTGGCATGGTGACAGCGCTCAGGAAACGAATGACAGGATGAAGGTTTTGGGTCTCTTTTAAACCCACTGGATAGAGGATGTGCATGTGCATCATGCTTTTCAAAAAGCTGCGCTCGAGTGCACTACCATGTTCACGGAAAGGATATGAGTTTTAATCCTACACAGAAATCACATTTTGTTATGATGATGTGTTATGGACGGTCAATGCCATATATGTGATGTTAAAAAAGCATAAAATGTGATTTCACGTATCAAATTACAATATCATTTGTAAAAGATATCAATTTGAAAAGTGCGACGTTTCTTTTGTAGTTCAGTATATAATTACTCCTAACGTATACCATGTATACATGGTATACATGGTATAGGGCAATCTGTGGTATAGGGCAATCCGTTCAAAGTGTTCCGGTGCGACATTATGTCTCTTATACATTTACTTTGTCGAAACATGAAAAATCTCATGATAGCGATATAAGAAGGAACCATACGTCCATGGTCATATGAAAAAATGTTCATTATTGGATGAAATAAAGAGATAAAAGACAATAAATCGTACGGGAACATTGCACGCCACATAATTCTCACCTTGATCGGTCAGTATCCAAGATTCCACTGTCAGTCAATACCTGTCGATGGTCTTGCATCCACTCGTAAATAAAATTACTAGTAGGAGACCGATCAGTGTACGTCTGAAAGCCCTCCCCATAATCCAAGTCGAACTCATTGCAGGGATTCAAGTAAAAACGTCTGTTTCTGTCGTCGTTGACATATTTCATCTCATCATCAGTCGAAAAAGTGCCCAGCACTCTTTGTCCATCTATTCGCATGTCAGCCTGACATGAGAATTTTAAAGATTATAAAATTAATGTCATCAATTATTCCCAAACCTGTGATATAGAGCGTCATAATGAAAGTAGTATTAGGACAGTCCAATAAAAAAGAAGGGGAGGGGGCATTCATGGTCTGTCAAGTAGAAACTTTTGTTGTATCCCTTCACACACACCCACCCACATCCGTTTAAATTAGACCAGTTTACAAAATTGTACTCAAATAATATGTCTCTACTACAACGGTTTAAAGACGGGGACAGCCCTAAATAGTCCATTTGACGCTCCTATAGATCTATGTACAGCCAACAACGAACCTTAAAAAGTTTTTTTCTGTTGAAGTTTTCTTTTTGTAGATTTTCAATCGTAAATGGTCACAGAACAATATCAGCTTTGTTTCCCGAGGGGCAACCTTAATCAATTTACATAATTTGTATATCAAAATCCAATCTGTTGTTCATCTTATGCAATATAACAATCATGTGATGCAACGAAAGGAGGATACCAGTGAATTGCATTGTATCAAAAGTCTCATTGCACAAGATTAACAACACTGATAAAGTTAAGTTGGGTTCAGGGAATTATGGTTCAACGCGCAGGTTGTGCTTTAAGTTATCTTTGGCTGTTTTATATTGCCTACATAATAGCCTACATGTGGCCATTTGGATTTATAAATTATGGCAACAAAGCTGAAATTATGCGGAGACAACATGGGTTCAACAAATCCACACGAACATATCTAGGATCATGAAATGTCAAGTCGACTAAAAAGCTTTCTGGTGGTTTGTCCGATATAGAAACAACTTATTTTAGCCTTATGCAACCATCATGCAATAGTTTGGACACTGCAAATTCATTCAACAGTCCATAAATTAATTCAGCTGGTCTATTTATGGAGATGTAAAGCAAGGTTAGGAAGGAGGGGGTCGGACCTAGCTGATCTGCAGGCCTACCGTTAAATTCGTGTTTAATTTTGAATCTTTCTGATGGTCAAAAAAAAAAAATCCAAAAGAATACAAAATAACCCCATCGGGACATAAGATATTGTTTCACGCCCCCACCCCTCAAAAAAAAAAAATGAGGGGACGTACCTTCTCCCATCTATTTTATGTTTTTATTTATTTTTTCATGCTGAGAGATCATGATGGAAAAGACTTTAAAAAAATCAGCCTACGGCAAATTCCATTTTTTTTTGTATTGACTCATTTTATTACTCAAAACTCCAATTCTTTTCCATACATAATATTTGCGGAAATACATGCTTCCATAAATAATACAGAATTATAATAGTTTACATAAGTTTATGATGTTTCACAAAATTACATAATATTCTTCTCCATAAATAATACAAGTTGATAGAGAAATGCACGTTAATACATACATAACGCAGAAATGTAATGATTTACGTAAGTCTATGATAATGTTTCACCCAATTTCCATGATAAGATACTTATTTCATAAACAAACAACGACAAAAATCAATGCTTTCTTTTCAAATGTCATTAACCATATATCATTTCAAAAAATATTGTGTACAGAACTTGTAGAAAATGTATTACCACTTCTTATGATAACAAACACTATTACTTTACACAACTTAATGCATAAGACCTATTGAAAATTACATTTGAGTTTCATTTTTGTCCAGTATATTTTGGTTTCTCATTTGTGTACTATTGTTTAATGTTGAAATAAGGTAATATATTTTTTAAAATCTGCAATTTTCTCTGAAAACTTCTATGGTAGTATATAATTATAAACATATATTTAGCATGCTTCATTTATGCTCTACATTTTGATATACATTGACTACCATTATATACCTTTCCTGTGGTCGAGCTATTTGTGGATGAAAATGACGAGTCTAAATGTCACATATATGTGACATCGGCACTGAAAGAAGGCATAACATAAACCTAGAACTGAAGCAGTTAGTTTTGTTAAAATGGGACGCCCTCTGTCCCTTTCCCATGCCTTCCCTCACTCTATCAATTCGTGGATTTAAATCCCTCGTTATTTAAGTCAACAGCCACCCCCGCCCTATTCTAACTCTACACGAGAAAACAGGGGATGCTTCCCTATTGGACCTGTCCATAAAACATTATGACCTATTGAAATGTGAGAAAATTAAAATGATGATCGGGGGGGGGGGCGTTTCATGAAAGGACTTGTCTGATATTTTATCCGACAAATTTGCTCTCAGCCAATCAGATGCAAGGATTTCAGTAGCTTATAACAGTTGTCCGATCAAATATCTGACAACTTCCTATCATGAAACGCTCCCCTGAACCAAGGAGGTACTAGCAAGCTTGCCTAATACATCCTTGCCTGAACTGGATTTCTAAAAGACATCGTCGATAGCGTATTGAAATTGCCCTTGAGTTGATCGTTCGATTTCTTTTTGCGATCGTGTTAGATGTATGTTGATGAACATATTATGTGTTATTTGCATTTCAACATTACACTATTTTACTATATTTTAGCCAACAGGGAATTTTTTTTGAAGACACAGAGAAACAAATTATAGTAGATATAAGAAGGAAGGAGGAGATGAATAATAGAAATTCTCTATCTCCCTCTCTCTCTTTCTCCCTCCCCCTCTCTCTCTTGCAGACTTTCTTTGTGTTTATGTTATTTGGTGTTAAAACACCTCCCTTTAGCAGTGCTGATAACCTTTTTTGTTTGTTTTGGTAAGCCACTGTTCCCCTCTATCCCTCGACCCTGTTGTCTGTCTGTTGTTGCCCCCCCCCCCCCCCCTCTCTCTCTCTCTCCACGTATCCCTGTTCGTAGATACAAAGTCTAACTCGTTCCAATCATGGACTTTTCAACAAGTTGCATGTGTTTTATAGTAGCTATAACGACATTGCGCAATCGTGGAATCAGATATATTTATAATGTCGTTTATGTAATGGTACAGAGCAGGGCTGGTTTGTAAGAGGCCGAAATTACACCGGGGGGGGGGGGGGGTGTACTCATTTCCGAAGCTTCATAATTCCAAAACAAACATTTACCATAGCAGGGGGTTCATAATTCCGAAAATGAAAAAAAGGGTGGCTGCAGCCCATTTCCGAAGGGTGCCTCCTTTTGCGCGAATGTTAACTATCCAGTGTTTTTTGAGAGCGAGCGAAGCGAGCAAGCAAAAATTTGACAATGGACAGTTTTCCTTCTGTTTCTTTCCTTTCCTGTTTTCATCACTTATAACGAATCCGTAAATGAGACTATTGTTCATGTTACTGCATTGTACAAAAAGGCCTCCATTGAATAGATCTCCGCTCTTCCCCTGTTGGCCTTGCAGGCCCGTAACAGGATTTTTGCGGGGGGGTTCAACATTGAAAAAAGTGGACCTTTCTGAGGGAGCGAATCGACCGAGTAGGGGTGGCGGGTGGGGGTCAGGGGGCGTGCACCTCGAAGCGTAGTCAGAATTATGTGACAGGGGTGGGTCAAACGTGAAGCCCAAACATATGCTACCTCTGTGTAGAATCCCAAATACTGCGAGCGAGCAAAGCGATCGAGAGAAAAATAAAAATGTACTTTTAAATGGCAAAATTTATTTCATTAGTCACCAATAGGTGAAATGTAAAGCTTTATCTCCCCATCTTGTTGCATATGCAGGAGTCATTCATATTAATAAAGTTTTTAGGAAGTGAAGCGAACGGGGGGGGGGGGGGCACTTTGCTGTTGTTCTTTGATAGAATGTAACCCTAATGTCTGGGCGCCATAGTGATAGGGCAGTGACGTGCCCGAAATTATCATAACATTGAATATTCATGGACCTCGCTACATGAAACTATCTCGTTTATAAGGTGTGCGAGCGAGCGAAGCGAGCGAGGAAAAATGCACTTTACTTTGCTGTTGCTCATTCCAATATAGAAAGTGGACCTAACAAGTATTTGGGTGCCATGGCGATAGGGCAGCGACCTGCCTGGATATTGCAATAACAGCCTTATGGAAATATTCATGGACCTGGCTGCCTGCAACTATCGAAGATTTGCGAGCGAGCGAAGGAAAATGCACTTTAATTCGTTGTTGCTCATTTCAATATAGAAAGTAAGATTACCCTAATTCTGGGCGCCAAGGCGATAAGGCAGTGACGTGCCCGAAAATTGTCATAACACTGGATATTCATGGACATATAGCATACTATGGAAATGTTCATGGTCCTCGCTGCCTAAAACCAGAGCTATCCATATCAACACGCCCTGCCTGAAATCTCGTTTCAAAGTTTTGTGAATGAGCGAAGCGAGCGACCGAAAACGCAATTTTCTATCTCCCAAATGTTATTTCCAAGACACCCCAAGTGTTATATCGGGGCATCTTGTTATTTCTCATTATAGTTTCCAAGAAGTCGATGTTTTATAAAATAATCTCATGGCACTCCGGTTGAACAGGCTGGGTTAGAGGGCCATAATTTAAGGACCTGAATGACTAGACCGGGTCCGCCAGGAGTACTACATGCAACTAACTTGAGAGCGGGAAAACACTTTTGAAAGATCAAAATGCTATTCAATTTCGTCCTATAGGCTGATAGGAATCAATAATCATCCAAATGCCAGAAGTCAAAGTTTAATAATTACAATGTCATTCAACAGTTTCAATGGTCAATCAACTTCAACATATCTCCATTCATTTTCGTCAGATTTCAATCGAATTCGTCCGACCTGGCAATCTGCTGCAAAATTTTAGCATCAAATCCATCTTTGGGAAGTCGATTTCAAGAAATTGTCATTCAAATTCGTCGCATATAGACAAGACATTACAACGAGCGGGTGACGATTTTGAATAACTCTTTCAGTCTTTGACAAAATCGATAGCAAAAATAAATTCCGAAAATGAATGGCGAAAGACGTATATTGACGAGGCCTTATTATGAAGATGCAGGACAAAAGCAAATAAAAAGGTGTTCAAATTGACTGGAAGCCGGCTGGAAATCTATTATCTCACATTATTTTCCACTTTCCTTCCTCTCTCCCCTGTGACCCCTTGTGCGACCTAAACCAAAAAATCACTATTGTGATGTCACTTTGGATAATTTTTTTCGCCTTATGATTCTTTTTTGTTGTTGTTCAAGCAGATATCTGCTCGCCAGCTCAAGTTGGAGGGGGGGGGGGGGGGTGTTCGAACCCTCTGACCCCCCCCCCCCCCGCCTCGTTACAGGCCTGCCATGGATAAGTTACAAACGAATTTGAATAATTCTCTGAATGACGCTTTGAAAAAGTAGATTGCAACATGACATAACGTACAAAATTCGAAACTGAATAGTGAACGACGACATTGATTAATTATAGATTTGCCAGATTAGGAAGTTACGGGAAAAATCAAAATCAAATGTATTAAAACAGACGGAAAGACCGATATTTTATCACGTTATTTTCCCTTTCCATCATCTCTCTCCTCGCTTCTTCTTTTTTTTCAATCGGACCTCGCCAACGGGGGGGGGGGGGGGGGGGTGGGGCACTTTAATATATCCTTGTTATGTATGCAAACGCAGACAAAGACCATTTCTAAAATACTCTTCCTTGAAAATTAGTTTTTAAAGTATTTTTAACTTACGTGAGCCATGACTATAACTGATATGTGTCATCAGGCAACCAATCGGCAAAAAGTTATTGCGTTGAGCTACTAACTGGTACGTTGCACATATTTTGGACAAAAAGGAATGTAATATGGCAGACAGTAAATATATACCATGCGGTGGGAAATCCCAATCTTGCAAAATATAGCCACTAGGCTGTTGCATTGTATGCTTGATAAGCAGAGTAAATATCAGGGGGTGTTTCACAAAGAGTTAAGTTTGACTAACAGACGCACTTAAATTCCTAGTTGTGTGCGGAATATGACACATCACCGCAATGGTCAGATCGTGCTCAGGGGACGCACGCTATTGGGTAATCTACCAATGAGATTACACGTTTAATACCGTATGTGCATTGGTACTTTAAGTCGAACTTATCTCTCCGTGAAGCACCCCCAGGTTTAATTTCATTAACTATTAATTTTGCTCTGGTAATTAATATAGTAAAATGATGAGATAAAACGACTGTGTATAAAGTGGATGTTACTTTGAACTTGAAACTCGGAACACTATTATTGTATCTTGACAATATAACGATGCTCACAAAGCGAGCAATTTTGATAGAGCCTCAAGTTAATGATTTATGTTACCTGGCTGCTTGTAGGTAAGCAACTAGGGGATTAAACGTCTTTAAATCCTATCAGCGGGACATGGTAATATTAAAGCATTAATGCCTTATCAAAGGCTACTAGTGCACCCGAGTCACCACCCCTGGGCTCTGGTGAACTCGCATATTTATACTTACATTATTTTAGGCTATAATTCAACGAAAGCGTGAACGATTTAACCTCAACCCTTTTTGAAACTCAACGTTTACGATGATATTTTGTTTAAGCCGATCGCTTGTTGAAAAAACAAACAAACTGAGCTCCACAGAAAAACCCACTTTCGGCTACATCCAATGTTTCATTTAGTGAGCATCAATATTTCACACACGACACATTAAGGTCTAAGGAAACTTGCCTAAATTTCAGCTGTAAGATGAGATTTCAGATAACATATGTGGGGGGGGGCTGGGTTGATGGTCAGTGGGCATCATGAAGAAAAGATTGGGTTGTGAAGCACATGGCCTTTTTCTGCTATCATTGTTCTGTACAATTTTTGTCCGCTTCCGCCAAGCTTTGATTTATATAAAATAATAAGCGCACTGAATGCTTGAAAAGGGAGCGTTGCGACCGAGCTGAAAATATATTTTGGAATGTGGGGCCTTGTAATTCAAAGCAAAAGAAAGGTTATTGTACGTCATTTTACATCAAAATCGTTTTTTTTTTGTCCTGCGAAGGGGCCCGCTGAGGATGCATAATGGATTATTGCAAGAAAATTTGGACTATTACGTGTTGAAACCTTCCATTTCACACGTTCACAACACTATAGGCAGCTATTGGATATATTGCAAAATTATTGTCTTTTAAAGGTGGGGGGGGGGGGGGACAATTTTGGAAAATCCCATTGAAAAATCTATCCCCTCGCTTTTGGCGCCACATGTAGATAGGGTTTCTACGATCAAAAGATACGTTGCTCCTATCTGTATGTGCTGGAATGGTGAACCTTCGCCTTTTATAGCACTAAAAAGCTGATCGCAATACCTCAAAATGTATTGTCGTGGGGGAGGGGGCGGAAATTACTTCCCCCTTCCGACAGGCCTAGATGGAAGCAAGCATCTGCCCCTATGAGAAAATTTTTATTTTTAACAGCTGAAAGTTTGCATTTTAGAGCACTTATGAAATTATAATACAACGTTGTAATGCAAATTACAACGATCCACCACTTCTGTCCCCCATCCACTTTCGGCGCCTATGCACCCTACATTAGGCATGTGCTTCCTAATCGAGAGGGGGTGGAATACATAGAGAAAGTGACAGAAAAGGGAAAGGGGGAGCCAGCGTGGTGAAGACCCCTTCATCATCACTCGACAGCAGATGGACGTCTGCTCTCACATTTCATCCATGAAAAAGCCCGAGCTACTCGGCCCCCTACCCAAAACCCACGCTACGCCACTACCTACAATTTTGTAGGCAGGCATTGCCCTATACATTTTTTTTTTGGGGGGGGGGGTGGGGGGGGGGGGAGGGGGTCACGGCACTGTAGCAAAATAAACTAGTTATAACAATTGTGTATGTAAAATACAAGTATGATAACAATCAATATTTCATTCGTGTATACAGATTGATATGTTATGCCTATAAGTTATGCCAATTTCATTGACTTATTTATGAAACTAATCAATCAATACGATTAAAAGCATATTATTACGTAACTGTTATAATATGATTTTCTAAAATGATCATTCATGCAACACTCTGAGTCAAAACAATTATCAGAAATAGTGACTGGATGAAAACACGGGTTTAAAACTTGTGATTATCTTAGATTAATGTGTCCTAACCGACATCAATTTTTTTTTCTGAATATCCGTTACGAACAGAAAAGTAGCAGCATTGTGAAGTCGAATATGGTCGCAATGAATAATGAGAGGGTAAATCATCATTACGCTTGTATTTTCATTACACTGAGTGATTTTGCCGTGATGGGCAAGTTAAGCAAGGCCATTTTGCTTAGGAAAAATATTATGAGCTTTCTAAAGAAGATAAAAACAGAAATGTGAAATTTGAAATTTAAACATGCCAAATAAGAACACTAAGCACACTTCAAAGGGGAAACACAGTCTACCCCCATGACCATGGTTAAAGTATAGTTGGAGTTGCCGAACCGATTTTAGATTGACTTTTTGTTTGTGATATAATTTCAAAAGTATTTGCAGGCTTTTTCACATCTTTTATGTTAAAAATATAGGTATTATGTTTTTTTTTTCTTATTGATTTGTTCTTTAGGCTTTAGTCAGTGATATGATACATGACAGGGACCGCGAACCGGGGGCTGCGTTATGAGTAGACACGTTCCAGAATACTTATGAATTAGGAAATATATGCCTGTTCGTATATTCAGCCTCCAAAAAACGCTTGGCGGCGCCTGCATGACTTGTTAAAATCATACATAATAGCTAGCTTTCGGGGGCAGTCAAAGTTAATATACTGACAAATTCAATACATTAGGCTCAAGATTAACATAATTATTAAAAGGGAAGCTTGAGTTCTGGGAAAGGTAAACAATAATTTGTGAGCTTTCTCATTCTTTTAATGTTAGTTTGGAAGATTATCATAGTATATATGCTCCCTGTAAAGGATTGCTCTTCAAATGCTCTCACGTTCAAAATATGACAAGAAACAGCTGAAATGAAGAAACGGCTGAACATTTGTGTTTGGTCCCATATACACATTTCTGTGTGCAGTGCATGTGACTCTCAGCAGGATATCCATTTCTTATTATGTTGGTGATTTCAAAACTTTACAGCATACACCAATTCTTATGTGCTATATAATCAACCTTTCCCAATTGAGACATTTTCTTTCACAATTCAATCTCATGACCAGAACTCAACTTTATCTTTAATGTTAAATGTGCCAATATATGAGTCCCTAGAAAAAATGATGAACCCCCCTCCTCCTGAGAGAGAGAGAGAGATTTCAAAAACTCACTGACAAAAAACTCCACAGTACTCAACTTTTGGGGTTACCTTTTCACTTGAAAATTTACTAGCAAGCTAAAAAAAAAAAAAGGGAGAGAAAAAAAGTTCACATGCTTTGGAGACCCCCTTTTTTTTGGGGGGGGGGGGGGGTAAGGGGAACATCTATATTCTACAGGCCTGACTCTATATGATGATCTCAAAGTTATTCTTAAAGGGTACCAATCACCTAAAAATAGTTTGCACTGTATGTGGGTTCATCTGTATGTTAGGTGTTCAATGTCCTCATACTAGAGATATTGCAAGTTTAATTACACTCGCTATAGAGTACCGAAGTGTGACGTCATCAAATTTTGATCTTTGTATTTCAGTATTTTTATGACCGTATTTAGGTAGAGCATGATAGAAAACGTTCACACATCAAATTTAACATGAATCAGTTCATGGTGGCCCAAGGTATGGCTATATGAATATCTAATTAGCCCCATTGAAGTCAGTGTAAATTGGCCTGGTTCTTAACAGTTTAGAACCAGGCCAATTTAACACTGACTTCAATGGGGCTAAGGAGCTATTCATGCGGCCATATCTCGGGGCCCAATGAGCCAATTGCCATAAAATTTGGGCTCTGGATGTTTTTCACCATGTTCCTTTGAGATGTGGTATAAAAAATGTCAAAATGAAAAAAATAGCTTTTTGTGACGTCATCACTTCGGTACTCTATAAGCGTAAAAGCGTCTCGTGAGTAGACTGCTCGACGCACCCGTACGCGCTCGCCGGGATAAGGGCTCGTGCGGAACGCAACTCGGAGTCTATGCTCGGAGTTCGGTTCCGCGCGCACCCCTTCATGGTATCCTTTATTTTCTTCATACTCCTTAACGGTTGATCTATAGAATACCAGATAAAGTTATTTGGGGTTGATTTTATACTATCTAGCACTACACAAATGTCACATGTAAACATTATTCATTCATTGTCCTCGAGTATGCTCCGGATTTCTTGTTCTATTATAACCTCAACCTCATCCTCCTCCAGCCGGTCCCGGAACTCGAATCTTCGGTTCCGCAGGCGATGTTCCACTCCTGGACCCCCAGGAACAGGCCTTACTACTAGGAACGCGTGCTTGAAAGAACTGAGAATGAGAGAGGGGGGGGGGGGGGGGGGTTGAGAGAAATATTGAGAAAAGAAGGGTTAAAAAATAGGAGGAGAGAAATTAAGAGGGGGTAAGATAAAGAGAGGGCGAGTGCAAAAGAGATATCAATAATTGGTCGACATGAAAGCATCCGTAAGAGGCGGTGGAGATGGAAAAAATTGCTTAGGGAAAATGTCATTAATTTGGAAGGATGATAAAAAAAAGATATAAAGACCGTTGGATATGAACACAGTTGGAAAAAGAGGGAAAGAGGAAAGGCATCTAAATGAAAGTACATGTATATTAATCATTAGTTTTAAACGCTATTCAACATAACGTTCAGTTCTAATGACGGAGACTAAATTTTTACAGAAATAAAGTCTACTGAAGACTACAAACAACTGATACCTGCCAAATGATTTTTGGTCGAAAATAAGGCCTATGTGATAGCTTAGTAAAGAGCTTTAAATGAAAAGCGATGGAACATGGTGTAGGGGGATGTCAGTCGTGCTTGTCAGTAAAAGTGATTTAGAGCACCTTTCCCCCTCCCCCCAAGACTTATCGGCAAAGTATTATTTTCTAAAGCTAACCCTGTCTGCCAGTATGATCCGTAATAACACCCCCCCCCCCCCGGTCTACCATTCAGAAGCAGGAACGGATCCACTGAGGCACAGGGGGCATATTTGTGTTCCCCAACATACTAGTGCCCCCCGATCCTGGATCCCTTGCTGATTATACTTTGTCAAGCCCCCCCCCCCCCCCCCCCCCCCCCCCCCCACTGTTAATAAAGCGTAATCAGTTCAGGTCAGGGGTAGGGTGAGAATTATTTTCTCATATACGATGCGCCTCCAAAAAAAGAAAATACTGGAATAATACATTTACGTAATAACTAATCATCTTGTAATCAGCAATTTTATATACATTTAACGTAGGGGCGATTCAATGATTATGAAGAGGAACAAAAAAAAATGTCCCAATATGTTACCAAGGCCCGGGAGCCATGTCTCATTGGGACCTGTCCATCATCCACGTAAATCGCTTTCTGAAAAGCACCCTGAACGGGGGATTACAGTAGGAGTAGTTTTGATACTCTATACATGGAAACCCGTCTAACATCTCTGATTTATATACCCTTTAGAGCGATTATATATCTTGGGTTGTGTTTTACATCCTATTTCAGGATTACATCATCATCATCACAGAGTTTTTTAACCAAAAAGGAACGGTACCCTAAAAGAAATTTAACCTAATTTCTATGCCGGAAAGAACAAGTGTCCCACAGTGTGTTCACAGTGTGAAATCATGTTCACACTGTTAAATTCGAGCATGACATTGTGAATCACCTCTTCACAGAGTCGACTATGTGAACACATTGTGAACAAACTGTGGGACATTGTGTTCTTTCCGGCAGGGTTGGAACACATTCCGAACTATATTTTCATCCTTGATTTCCATTTCACCTCACCTGACTTTGATACCCTTTTTCTTGATTTTTGTAGTTTTTGATGCCCTATGCTTTTATCCGGTTTCGTGTACGCGGATGATGTACAGTCCTCAATGAGACATGCCTCCCCGGGTATCAAGGTCCGAAAAAGGGGAAGAGCTAATTCCTTGCATTTAACGATTTTAAGCCTAAACAGCCTTTCTCTCGTTTCGCCCCTCGGGTCTGCCTGTGAATCGATATTGAGAACTTATGCAAGATTAAGATTTTCCAGACTGATGGGAGCATGTAAATTATTTGTGTATAGTGATAGAAGTCCGAGGAGAAGTCCGGGGAAATCTAAATCAAAGCTTACTTTGGATCATCTTCTGGGACCAGTTCTTTGATCTGAGAAAATAGTGACTCCATTGTTCGGATGCAAGCTCCTGGTTCCCAACGGTCCTAAACAAAATAATAAAAGAATATAATGTCTGTAGGAAAATAAAATAATGGTGGCTGACAAGCACTTTGTTCTATGCTTTCCCCAAAGTTGCTCTCACAAACAAAATCACGAAGAGATTTACTTGAAACAATAAAATCATGATTAACATAAGAATCATCACAATTAAAAAGCAAAAGGAGGCACATCATAATTATGCACATATAAGTTGATTACAAAACGATGACTGAATATCAGATGAATCTAATCAAATTCTGCACATCAGACGTTTTTACTTTGCTACTATTATATTTTAATAGTAGGCCTACTGTTGCCAGAATTTCATTTTGAACATTATTTCAATTTAAACGAGTGTAATTATGTGAAAGGCTATTATTCTTTTTAGCCTTCTTTGTTTGTCTCAGGCCTTCTGTATTCTTAATATCCAGTGGCGTATAGCTACGGAGGAGGGGGGGGGGGGGTGTACCCCCACAACGGTAGAAAATATGGATTGGAACAAAAGCATTTAGAGGGGGAAGGAAAATAGAAGCAGGGAGAGGAGAATAAAAGAAGACAAGATCCCCTTCTAATTATGTTCATTCGCATTTCATTAATAATATTTTTACACTGCATCTATTGTTTGAATTACATAAGCTTTATAATAATTAATTGTGTATTATTGTATTATTTTGGATTTAATTGCAATTTTCCGGTAAACCGTAATCCGTATTAAGCGCCTAATAAATGTATTGTATTATTATTATTATTATTATTTCATTAACCGAGTATAAAGGCCGTTGCCCCCGATCCTCTTAAAGATCACATTACAAGAAAATTCCATCAAAGTAAATATTGGCTTAATACTTTTTATTGCATACATGGCATAAATTAAACAAGGTTATCCAAATTCAACGCTTGGAAACATTTGAAGTAATGATTATTATCAATTATAAAACGGTAAAATACAGCCCCGATATAGCAGCTGAAGAGCTCCTCGAACGCTGCTGAGATGTGTGACGACACACCAGGGGCCAGTCCTGTCTATAAAGCAGACGATGTCCCATAACATCTTACACATTTTTCAGTGCCTGTTTTGTCATTTCCTCTTCACTTATTTCTCTTACTTGACTAGCGTCAGTCTTAATGTTAGTCTGTTGCCTCACTCTTAACTTCGTGTATGGTATTATTTTGATGAAAAATGCAGCGTTAAAAAAATAAAGTAATCAGTCACTTGTAAACAAAATAAGACGCCATTGTATTTTCAGCTGCTTGCACCGGGGCATGTTCGGCGTTTCAAGAGGGAACGAATACCATCCGTGCTTTTATTCGGAGGGCTTTTCAATTTGAAAATGGGGTTTATTTCATTGATCACTGACCCTTCTCCTGTGTATTTACAATCAAACGGTTTTAGTTATCAGAATCAGTTCACTTTCCCTTTTAAATATACAAAACTCTTTATAATTTGATAAATAATTGCATTGCAATTACGTTCATTCATTATAGGACGTCGTCTGCTTAAGCAGGATCGATCCCTAGTGTGACGACATCAAAACATCGCTATATTTCTGGCGAATCCTCGGATATTCCAGATGCTTATAAGAGCTTTTATTTATGTTGTTTTTATAATCATCAGATACGCAGTTGACATAAAACTTATACGATTGCCATCTGTAACCTTCCCAGTTTCTAGTGATACATTAATTGCCATATTTGCGATTTTCTTGTAATGTGATCTTTTAATGGCTGGACCCACGCTTTGCCATTGTCAATGTTAATGCATAGCTACACTCTAAAAACTTAAGTGCTGTATTAGCACTTTTTGAGGGCATACATAGGGACTGCACTCAGAGTGCTATTGGAATGCACACAGCGTGCTATTTCAGCACTTTCACGGGAGCTGGACCGGCTCCTTAAACTGCTAAACATTCATTTAAAAAATCGTGATTTTGGCGAGCCTCGAACCAGGGTCCACTGATCGAGAATTGCTGGCATTACTATACCGCTAGACTAACTCACATCGTACGATTTAGAGCAGATCATATTGTTACATAGTGAATTTACGACACCACATAGTTCATGTTATCTACTTGACTCCCATGACTAAACTGAATTTCAAGAAGCATTCGTTAGTCTATCGGTAACGTCAGCGCCTCTCAATCAGCGGAACCTTGTTCGAGGCTCGCCACGGTCAATTTTTTTTTTTTGCTGGTAAATTAGCAAACTATGCAAGTGCTAAAACAGCATTTCAGGTGCAGTCACTATACATGCCCCGAAAAAGTAGCAGTTTACATCACCTGAGCATAACACTTTGTCGCTAGTCGGTCGGTGTCTATGTGTTCGACTCTGTGGATGATTCTGCGTTCATCGTCTCGCAATCCCATGACGATCTTGGGGATGCCCGAAATAACATTTGGCGCCCACAACTCCAAGGCCCTCATACTACGGTGTGAGTCACAAAAAAGAAACCCATATTGAATACCCAATAACATTGCAATCAGTACATAAAAATTATAGCCTAATATATTTTTCTTTAATTTGAAAAAAACATAAAAATGAAATCTCGTCATGGACATCTCAACAGTAATGTAGCACTTTTCCTGATTCATGTCAAATTTGCCTCTGCCGAGATTATGAATGAAAATAAATAACCCAAGGTTCGGGTGAATGGTTTCTAATCCAATAATTGAACGCATTTGCATACAATGAAAGTAACTCCTGAACACTGTTCATCCCAAACTTGGGCAAAGGCCATTTGGACATGCTTTTTCAAAGGGCAAGTACTCAGTCATCCACTTCAGTTGTTTCCATATTGGGCAAACATCTACATAATAAATATTTAGGACCTTAACGGTTTAAGTCGTTTGTGTGTGATGTTATTTGTGACGTCATAGGTAGAACATCATGAATTCTTATAAAACGAACAGTTTCCTATGGTTATACATACCATCATCAAGTTTGAAAATTCACACCTAAAATGGTTCTTGAGCTTTCGCGTTATTAAAGCGGGACAGATTTGTGGACAACCGGGCGGACAAACCTAAAACATAATGCCTCCGGTGGGCGTATGCTTTAAAAAGATGATAATTCAGTTTCAGTTTATTTTCATATTTCATATGACATAAATGTAACATAAACAATGAAAAGTGAATAATTATAATACCACAAGAAAACATCTTCAATACTTTCAACAAAAAGAAAAAAAATGCAAGTGGACGTACAGAGACACAGATTAGTATTCCATCATTTTAAAGTTGGGATAAAAGTATAAGACAAACAAATTTTGCGTGAAATATGAGGAAATCTAGTAATAAGCTCCACTTGTCTTTGTAGATTCCCTTGTCTTTGACATAATTACATGTATACGAAAAATGATCTTAAGAAAACATTTTTAAAGAAAGAAAAGAAAGAAACAAAATAATATAAAACAGGCGAGTCGAGGGTACAGTACATACTACATGTACTAGGGAGCCATTAGGATGGATTGCGTAGGCCACCAAACACCTTACGATCGGTCTGCTATCCGATTTCAGAAGAAAATGTAATATAATTTGACAAATCATTTAAAAACAAATATTTTGATAGAGGGTCTGAATAGTCATACAGATAGTAAAATCAATAATACAGCCTTTGCCGAGTTTTCTAGTCAGTGGAATGGCAAATCGGCTCCGAGTCGTAGTGACGTCACAAAAATCGTACGACTGCCTACGATTTGAAACTAAATTTGCCCTTATTCCCTGTAGAAAGCTGACAGCTCACCCAAACCCTATGTTTAGTATTCATATTACTTTTCAGAACCTGAATAGGGTAGATTTCATTTGTTAAAATGCCAGTATTTAATGCCATAGCGATTTATTTCACAATTCGGATCGCAGACCGATGGTAAGGTGTGGGATGGCCTTAAGTTTTCTAAGAGGGATATTATGAATTTGCGTTTAAAGGTTGGTCACAACCGGTCGTGCACCTACTTGCGTGTGGTCTGCAATATCTGTGTGTGGCTCACTATGAACATGGCGAACAAAGAAGTGGACAAAATATACAGCTCCTCATTGTACCTTCCACAATTGCTCTGGTAGACAATAGAACATCCCTTCATTGCTATTATGTAAAAGTATGTAGAACAGGTGTCACATGCATATTCACCTGTGCTACTTTTTTTACATAATAGCAACGAAGGGATGTTCTTTTGTCTACCAGAGCAATTGTGGAGGGTACAGTGAGGAGCTGTATATTTTGTCCGCTCTCTTTGTCATCGTGTTCATAGTGGCTACGTGTTCTGATGAATGCACGTGACACGCGCAGCCATCACAAAACCAGTGGCTCCATACGGAGCCGTGACATGAGGCCCGTCGGTTGCACGTACCTATCCGGAGCTGTACGTTCGCCTCAAGAGTTCTTGCATCTAAGAGGGAGTATGTTATGCTATAGTCACTACTGATCATGCTTGGCTGTGGGCCAACTCCTGCGATTCGTATGTCATGGTCACAACCAGTCGCACCTCTCTGTACCTCCTCTTTGGCGTCTTGCACCCTCCTCATTAACACACTCCCTCTTACCTGCAATAACTCTTGAGGCGAACGTACAGCCCCGTATAGTTAAGTGCAACCGACGCGCGACATGTCATGGCTCCGTTTAGAGCCATGGGCTTTGTGAGACCTCCGCAAAGAGCCCGTCATTCCATAGTTTTGGACATGTAAATATAACTGTATTGTGTGCAAATGATGTTCGAGAAGTGGAAGATGGTAAGAATGGCTTTGTCTCGTTGGATAGGAGTGCAGTCAATAAATTCATGACGAACATAGAAGATACAGGGTTATGAAGTTCACGCTTTGTGAGTTGAAACATGAATATTCCGAGATTCCTAGGTTATAGTATACATAGAGTTCGTGATTGTTTTTTTTTTAAATTAAATTATTCTAATAGCCCGTTTTTGTAAGGGATAAGGGATTTAGCACTATTCCCCCCACGTAAGGATTCCATAGTTTAAATATGGCATAGGATTAGCGTAGAATACATATAGAGTAAGACATGAGTCTTAAAAAATGCACCTTTTGTTCTTGTTTGCACCCTTTAATGCCCGTTTGCACCCTAAAAGGTGCACCTTTGCACCTTTAAGGATGCAGAAATGTTTGCATCCAAAGGGTGCAAATTTGTACCTTTTCTAAAGGGTACAACTCTGCACCCTTTAAGGGTGCAAAATGTAGCTAACTGCACCCTTAAAGGTGCAAAAAGCTTCTTAGGGTGCAAAGTTTCACCCAAAAAGGTGCTGCCAGTGTTGCATTTGAAGGGTGCAAAATTGTACCTCTATTTCTAAGTGTGCAAGGTAATTTGTTTCGATGTATATTCCTAAGAACCTTTGGTTCTTTCAACTTAAACAAGAATTGTGTTGTTTAATAGGATTGGTCCTGGTAGATTTTTAATTTATTTGCTGAATAAAATGAAGTTTGTTTTGTTAAGTGACAGTGTGTGTTTACTTGGGTCCATTTTAAAACAGAGTTTGATTCATAATTTACAGTATTCAGGAGGTTTTTTGGATTATGATTTGGAGGAAAATATTATCAGGAAAGAGTTATCAGCAAATAAAAGAAAAGAAAGATTATTACCCAGCAAACACAAAACGTTTTCAGAACGTTTGCAAAACATTTTTATTAGGTCCGCTACGTCTCCGTCTTTAATAAACGTTTACAAAACGTTTTTATTAGGTCCGCTACGTCTCCGTCTTTAATACACGTTCACAAAACGTTTTTATTAGGTCTGCTACGTCTTCGTCTTTAATAAACGTTTAAAAAACGTTTTTTATTAGGTCCGCTACGTCTTCGTCTTTAATAAACGTTTACAAAACGTTTTTACTAGGTCCGCTCCGTCTTTAATAAACGTTCACAAAACGTTTTTATTAGGGCTGCTACGTCTTCGTCTTTAATAAACGTTTAAAAAACGTTTACAGAACGTCGAAGTTTTGACTTAATATAACAATTGCCGCAAATTCACAGCTAGTTTTTTGATGACGTCCAAAAACGTTCACAAAACGTTTTTATTAGGTCCGCTACGTCTTCGTCTTTAATAAACGTTTACAAAACGTTTTTACTAGGTCCGCTACGTCTACGTCTCCGTCTTTAATAAACGTTTTCTAAACGTTCTTAAAAGGTTTTCTGAATGTTCTTCAACTGGGCGTTGTGGCGTGCGTCTGTAATCCAGCTACCAGTGGAAGTTATAAACTGATTCAGCGGACCCAGGTTCGAGACTGAGTCACGTCTTTCGGATGGTGACGTTAAAGGTCGGTCCCAGACGTAAATAATCATATCTGATTGATACACGTCTGTAAAAACCCAATTACACACACACACACACGTAACGAACCTGTGCTAAATATTTTAGCACTATGCTGTAGTAAGGGATGGGTATAAGTAACAGCACATCCGCTATAACGTGTAGACCAATGGGGATTGCAACGTATCGGTATAGGTACTGCTTAATGAAGGAAAATCAGCATAATTCGCATATTCAAATTATATGGGGGGTTTGTCATGACTCATTTTGATAGATTATTTGTTGGACAAGTTATCTGGACGGGAATCAGTGGTTACATTTGATAATTCAGTCGGGGTTATATTGTTTTAAGCGAAAGTGTTGTTTTTACTAACTGTTTCACAATGATTTGTCATATGGCTAAATATTGGAATACAAATTGTGTGTGATAGGATTATGTGCTGAGGACTAGCCATCACATTGTATCCGCCCCCTGAGTAGCCCGATCAATCTCACAGAGATTTACTCTTGGCTTCCATTCTGTAACCTGTACACTTGTGTTGCTTAAAGGTAATGATTAACCCAGCTAACAATCGGACGTTTTCTGAACGTTCTAACAACGTTCCAAGTTGGTTCTTTGGACGTTTCGTAAGAACGTTTTTTGGACGTTTTTTTGTGGAAGGTTTTGGACGTCCAGAAAACGTTTTATTGGACGTTTTTAAAACGTTTTTAAACGTTATAAAAAAGCCTTTTACCCAGCTAACAATCGGACGTTTTCTGAACGTTCTAACAACGTTCCAAGTTGGTTCTTTGGACGTTTCGTAAAAACGTTTTTTGGACGTTTTTTTGTGGAAGGTTTTGGACGTCCAGAAAACGTTTTTAATCCTTATAGCGTAACGTTTTTTTTTTATTGGACGTTTTTAAAATTTAAACGTTTTCTGGACGTCCAAAACCTTCCACAAAAAAACGTCCAAAAAACGTTTTTACGAAACGTCCAAAGAACCAACTTGGAACGTTGTTAGAACGTTCAGAAAACGTCCGATTGTTAGCTGGGTAGAACAATTTTGAAAACTATAGAATATAAACAACAGTGGACCAAGTAATGATCCCTGCAGAATCTTAGAAAATAATGATGTCATTTTACTAACCCTAACCTAAACAAGAATTGTGTCGTTTAATAGGATTGGTCCTGGTAGATTTTTAATTTATTTGCTGAATAAAATGAAGTTTGTTTTGTTAAGTGACAGTGTGTGTTTACTTGGGTCCATTTTAAAACAGAGTTTGATTCATAATTTACAGTATTCAGGAGGTTTTTTGGATTATGATTTGGAGGAAAATATTATCAGGAAAGAGTTATCAGCAAATAAAAGAAAAGAAAGATTATTAGAACAATTTTGAAAACCATAGAATATAAACAACAGTGGACCAAGTAATGATCCCTGCAGAATCTTAGAAAATAATGATGTCATTTTACTCACGCAGGGTAGCTTCGTCAGTATACTTTCTCCCTGAAAGCCCTGCATGCAATCATAATTATCACCCCGGCTTTCACCCGACTACCATGATGAGGCGCTCAATTAAACATTCAAGGATTTTTTTTTTACCGGTTACCCATTTCTTTCACCTGGGTGGAGAGTGGCAAATGTGGATTAATGTCTTGTCAAAAGACATTATTGCCATGGCAGAGATTCGAACCCTTTACCCTGTGCTTCAAAGTCAAGGCACTTATCCACTAGACCGCGACAGCTCCAACCTTCGAACCTCAACTTAAAAAAATTCTATTCAATTTTTCTCAAACTTACTCGTCTGTTTCTCAGATTTTCCTATTTCCACTGAGGCCAAGCTTCTTATGAATTTTTAACGTCTTTATAAATTTACATTATTACACAGCATTAACGAATTATCAGTATCTTACGGGGATATTATGTGTCTTTGGTTCCTGGAGCGCACGTTTAGACAGTTCCTCGGGTTTGGCAATGCTGCTGGTGGATCATCGGTGTTGACTCTCTTTTCTGCCTGCACTTCACCACGGACGAGTAGGCGGTGTTTCCCGCAGTTAACACTCATGAAAGCATAGAAGGATGCATTATCGTTCACCGAAGCAGGCTCATCTGGGGTTCGTCCGTCCCCTGATATAAAGGACAAGAAGACGCAATCCGTAAATATATTACGCTATAAGGATTTTGGGTCTTGCTTTGGTTTGAATAGGCGTCTCCCCTGGCTCTTTAGTTCCCCACCTTTTGGTACCCACGGGCGGGGAATGGTTCCCAGAGGGTTGGGAGCCACTTTTTAAGTGCTGAAGTGCCGTCCATATTCCATAAATTCATTTCTAAACATTGCATTTCCGGAGGGAGTAATAATTCTGCCCATGAAGCAGCTCACTGCCGTACGCACGAAAAAGTACCTTCTGTTATGCCCCAACCCATACCCTTTACCTGTTAAGGGGAGAAACTCAATTGGCCATATCCGCATGTATGGCTTCAATAGTCGAGTTGGAAGGGGGGGGGGGGGGTTCCCGTGCACCATCTAGATGCATTTTTTAACCAACTTGTTTATAATGCCTGAAGTGTCTAGTTAATGAATTTTGATGTTCCCATTGCCAAATCGTGTCCCATGGGGTTCAAAATCGGCCATTTTGGCGACAAAAAAACGTGCATCCTAACGTCATCTGTTTCTCAACTAGTAAAAACAATGATAACCTGCAAATTTCTACTAAAATATGTTGAGAGAGATATAATCATGATTTTCATGCATAAATTTACACAATATACCTTAAAATGTACCAGTATGGTCAGCTCAATGACACCTCTCAGATTAGGAAATACATGCACAATCGAAGCCCATTGCCTATTAATAATATGTGCTTATCTTCTGTGTTAGAAGCGGCACAGTAACTTGAGACGCTTTACCAGGATGATTGGTAAGAGTTATACGTTATGTTATGTGAATAAATGCACGAAATTCAAATAGATGTGTTTATAGTATTATACATTGAGTACTTTGTAGTGCTTGATGTTTAATACTCAAACACAATAAAATTAATCATTTGAGACCAAATCAAAAATAGATACACATAGCAGTAGATTAGGGTAACGTTTGCGTGTTAGAGAAGGCACGTTTCGAACCCTCTCCCAATATGATTGGTAAGATTCATGCATGTTGAAACCATAGACTAGACGTATGGTTCAAACATACATTGATGCTTAAAAATTCATATGATGTGTGATTGTGTGTCAATAATGTACGTAACGGAATCGTCTAAGAATAACAAAATTTCCTTGTTTAAGATAGAAATATGTCTTCTTGCGATCGAACACACCTTGATATTAGTAATTAGATGTATATAGTTTGGGTCCCAGAATTTATACTGGAAGAACAGATTTACCAGCGAACATAAATGATTATCTTTAATGTCATTTTGCAATGCGTTGAAAGGATAATTTCATGATTCATAAACGTAGGTGTACCACTTTGTAAAGATACTCAGGAGCAAAATATACCAGAATGGCAAGATTAAGTACATTTTCAGATGGATAAATAAAATTACACAAAGTTAAACCTATGTATATGATCCAGATTTTCGTAAATTCACCTCCCTGCCAGAATATGAGGTTGCAAAATATGTTGTTAACAACAAACATTATTTGCAACGCTCATCTTGATGTGCGTTTGAAGGCATCTTCATTGCTCATGCCTACACAGGAGGTTACGCGCCCAGTATTGTTAATATTAGTCTTCCTCGGAGGAGAATATTGGTCGGGTTAAGGTTTATGAAGTGTCTCGACAGAATAACATTTATATTTGGGCTCTAAAATTTCTGTAGGAGTAATAATTCACATTATTAAATGTCATAATTGATAGGATTGAAGTAAATTGAATATATCATAAAGAAATGTGAGAAAATTACAATGCCCCGACCGGGATTCGAACCCGGGACCCTGGATTACATGACCAGTGCTCTACCAACTGAGCTATCCGGGCTCCCGTCGAAGCAAAGTAACAATCTCACATATAGCCCCTCTCTTTCCATCGAGCGTAGGGGGTACATCCATACCAATTCCTTGCGTACGCTATATAATGGCCTACCAATGAGACAGGTCTTCCCTCTAAAGTCGGGCAAATCCATGCCAACGAATTTCTATAGAGGACAATTTAAATTCGTAATTAAATATCATAATTGATAGGATTGAAGTAAATTGAATATATCATAAAGAAATGTGAGAAAATTACAATGCCCCGACCGGGATTCGAACCCGGGACCCTGGATTACATGACCAACTGAGCTATCCGGGCTCCCGTCGAAGCAAAGTAACAGGGCAGAAGAGCGCACGAAATGGACAGATGACCTTTGACCCTATAAAGGACGGAACAAGGGGGGCAGTATCACCAAAAAGTAGATTATACCAAGATACATCTCCATACAAAGTTTGAAAAAAATCCATCCAGAAATGTGGCTTGCAGAGTGCATTCACGACATGCCCTGAAGTATGACCTTTGACCCTATAAAAGACGGGACACTGGTGGCAGCATCACCAAAAACTATAGGTTTTTAGATTACACCAAGAGACACCTTCATGCAAAATTGTAACGAAATCCATCAAGAAATGCAGCTGTAAGACTGACGGGATTCGAACCGGAGACCCTGGATTACATGACCAGTGTTCTACCAACTGAGCTATCCGGGCTCCCGTCGAAGCAAAGTAACAGGGCAGAAGAGCGCACGAAATGGACAAATGACTTTTGACCCTATAAAGAACGGAACAATGAGGGCAGCATCAACAAAAAGTAAAGATGTGTAGATTATACCAAGATACATCTCCATGCGAAATTTGAAAGAAATCCATCCATAAATGTGGCCTGCAGAATGCACTCACGCCATGCTAGTATGACCTTTGACCCTATAAAAGACGGGACACTGGTGGCAGCATCACCAAAAACTATAGGTTTTTAGATTACACCGAGAGACACCTGCATGCAAAATTTGAACGAAATCCGTAGAGAAATGTAACCACCAGAGCGCACACAAGAGTGCACACAAGACATCTATCAAAATATGACATTTGTCCCTATAAAAGACAGAACACTGAGGGCAGCATCACCAAAATCTATATGTCTCTAGATTATACCAAGACACCTTCACGCAAAATTTGAACAAAATCCGTCTAGAAATGTGACCGCTAGTGCGTACACAAACTATCCCCCAAAATATGGCCTTTTACCCTATAAAAGACGGAACACTGGGGGCAGCATCTCCAGAAATTATCGGTTTCCAGATTTTACCAAGATATACCTCCATACAAAGTTTGAAAGAAATCCGTCGAGAAATGTGACCGCTAGTGCGTACACCAGAATGTGACGCGGCGGCTGAATCCAAAGTATCAATTAATGAAACTTACATGATGTCGAGCAAAGAATGAAGAATTATTTATCAATTTTCAAACCTTCAAAAACTCTATATCCTATACTGGGGAGTGAAATTACGAGATCCTGGAACAACATTATGAGAGGAAGCAAAGCGACCGACCCTGCAAACCAATGCAGCACGGTTGGCACGATTGAAATCAACTGCCAGAAAATCACCAATTTGAGTAAAAAACATAGAAATAGATAAAAAATTCGTTGTTGATTTTGTTGATGCGACATGAAAAAAAAGTCACTCAAAAATCTTTGTTTGATTTTGTTATTTTTTGTGGAAATAAGGAAGGAAATCCAGTAATAATGTGCCAAAATGTGTAGTCCTAATTGTTGTGTGCGAAGCGAGCGAATAATGAAAAATGTGAATGTAATTCTATACGTTCCAACACCTTTTCCATACTTACATAAAACTGCGAGGGAGCGAAGCGACCGAGCGGTAAATTTTTGTTGTACATTTTTAAGCCTTAAAAAAAATTCTATGGCATTTTACTTACAGGAAAAATTCGCAAGAGAGCACTGCGTCGACCGATACAGTTTCGAGTTCGGGATTTGATAAATGGTTTCGTATTCACTTCTTGCTCAATGGGGCGCGATTAACAAGTACAAAAATTCAGAAGAACTATAGTCCAGAAATTTAACTATGCAACATGATGTCACAATTTCTTTCAAATGGTGAACATTATTTTGAAAATGCTACATGTATCTTATGCTATCTTATTCTATATGGAGGGGGTGGAATATAAAAAAATGATATATAAAATGGGGGGGAAAGCAATGAGAATAACATTTTTTTCCTACAATTTTGAGCGTTTTTAAAATGCTATTAATATACAATATTCGAGTGCGAACATAAGAGACCCTGAAGCAATACATGCGAGGGAGCAAAGCGACCGAGCTTTAGAATATTTTTCACATTTCTAACCTAAGAAAAACTCTTTCGGATTGGGGGCGAATAATTCTTAAGCATAAGTTTTTTCCCATTTTTCTCTTTTACTTTTTTGCGCCCCTGCATTACTTCAAGTACCCCCTGGGGCAAGTTGGGGGTGCTGCAGCACCCCTAGCATTCCCAGCCTTCTAGATGGTGCTGCGCACCCTCTCAAAAGAATCCAGCTGTGCTGCAAGCACCCCAGCACCCCCGGCTTTCAGGGGCCTGTCTGATTCCGTTTCTGTGATTGGCTTTTTGTTATTGAATATTTATTAGGTATCTAATTGATTTTTCAAAATAAGTTTGTGGTCATCTTTTCGCGCCAAAAATAAAATATGTTTCCGATGTGATTTATGTATTTTAATTTTGGGTGCTTTTAGTTTGTATATTAGTTTATGGCACGGCCCCAATGTAAATCAGACTTTGTATCTGTTTGGGTTTTTTACTGTGTGAAAATAAAATTTATCTATCTATTTAAAGTTTAGTGAAGGTGATCACAGCTAATATTACTGATATGGGATCACGACTGTAGGCACAGCTGCCCGGAGACCTGCCGGGGCCTTAATGCAAGGGTGAAATGCTGAATGCTCCGATCAGGATCTTACACAGGAAGACATAAAATTGACATGACTGTCATGAAAAATTGTAAAGTAAGAGAACAGAGGTATTTAATATGTGTGTATATTAGAAAGATCCTGGGTTTTTGTTCATATGAACATCTCGTAGTTAGCACCGTGTGACTCGAAACTTGGACCCCTCAGGGCCTCAGTGACTACGAGACTGACTGATAGTCCGTTGTCAAGTGGTAAAAAAATAGCCTTTTTGGAAATTCTGTGAGGATATTTGGAAACATACATTTTTAGGAAGATAATGTCATGACTAAAAAATTAAACGTTATTTCCAAATTTTAAAATGTGTCTAAAGTTAATTTTTAGGTATTTTTAGAATGCTGATTTTGGTCAAATTTATGGTTTTCTAATTATTATTTCAGAAAATGCTTTTAAGTTTAATTTCCACTGCTTGCAAAGAAATGAGATGCCTTTCATGAAAAAAAAATGCAGAAAAATATATAGTTATAGCAAATATAGGATTTTATTAATAGATTATTTCATACGCCCTCTACGATTGGGGGGCTGCTTTTTTTCAGCTGTTTTTTCAGCTGCTTTTCAGCAGTCCATGGTAGTTTTTGCCCTAGTTGCTTTTAGCTTCCAGGCCTAGAGGGCTCCTCCCACAGCAGTATTAGAGCACCGGTTGGAGTACGGTTTGGCATAGGCTGCTTGTGACCTATAACAGGGGCGAAGGAAGGACCTCATTCCATAACGGCCCAAAGCATCCGCTTGAGACGTGGTGACCCATGCGGATTATTAGCCTTGTTAGGACAAAAACATGGAGACAACCACATTAACAAATCCTATACTTCCAGCACCGGGAGTGTGCAGGAACCATGCCATCATAACTGAAGCTCGTCGAACTGCTGGTACAGGGAGACAGTATGACGACACATCCGTAAACCGTGCCTCACGGGGGGAGGTGTCCGATAACGGCAGAAGTCGTGAGGCGCTACTGCGTTGTAAGTCCCTGCTACAAATTGGGACTTTCAACGCAAACACTCTGAGGGAAGAGTGCAGAGCTGCTGAATGCGAGCAGCGCAGATCCGATGCCGGCATCGAGATCCTAGGGATTCAGGAGCACCGTATAGTGCTGCCTGATCCCAGTAACATTGAATACAGAACGATTGGCTCTGGATACTTTATCATCTCATCAGGCTGGAGAAATGAGTCGCAGGCATCACAGGGAGGAGTTGGCCTGCTGATTGGCAGAGGAGCAAAGAAAGCGCTACTGGATGTTAAAAGAATCAGCGCTCGTGTTCTCCGTGTGGATTTTGACGGAAATCCAAGAACCACTGTCCTAGTTGTCTATTCACCTACCAACTGTGCAGATCAGAGTGAGGTGGAGGAGTTTTACCAGACGATAAGAATCGCCCTACAGGACATCCCTGCGCATAACTTCCTTAGCATTCTTGCCGACTTCAATGCCAGAATTGGCCCGGAAGTAGCGCTTCACACCTTTCATGACGCCACAAACAGGAATGGTTTCTGCCTCGTCGATTTGCTCATGGAGTTCGGTCTAATCCCTGCCAATGCTCTGTTCCAGAAGAGACCGGGCAAGCTCTGGACATTCAGGGATAGAGCCACAGATACTCTACGACAGCTAGACTACATACTGATCCGAAGAAAATGGAGGAACAGTTTATTGAACGCTGAGGCCTACAACTCTTTCTGCTCTGTAGGTTCGGATCACAGAGTCGTATGTGCTAAGATCAGACTCAGCCTGAGAACCGCCAAGTACACCAGAAAGGTCCGGTATGACTGGAGACGCTTTGCTGCATCACCAGAGATCCAGGAACGGTACACAGTTGCTGTTAAGAATCGGTTCCAAGTGCTCGAGGAAGATGACAACAGTGCCAAATACAGTAAGTTTGTGGAAGCCAACCAGCAGGCCATGGAAGAGTGTGTGCCACTGAAACCCAAGAGGAAATCAGCCCACACCTCAACTAATCCACAAGTTGTAGCAGCCAGACAGAAGGCAGATGTGGCCCATGCCAAATGGAACACATATGGCTCTGATGAGGACAAGGCAGCCTGGAAGCTCGCACTTAACAAGCTATACGAGACCTATGACCAGATGAAGGAGCAGGAACTTGAGGAGCACTCCTGCACCATTGAGGCTGCTCTTGGAGCTCAACGATACGGCGAAGCCTGGCGAGTTGTGAATGAGATGACTGGACGAAAGAGAACGAAGGAAGGCCAAGTCTCGGGAAACAGTCCTGAGGAGCGGGTGTCAACATGGTTCACTCACTTCAAGAAGCTTCTGGGAGAAACACCCTCTGTTGAGGATCCAGACGAAGTGATCCCTAACATATTCGAGGATCTGGACATAATAGACGAGCCTTTTACTCTCAACGAATACAGGGAAGCCATGGCAGCCCTGAAGCTAGGTAAAGCAGCTGGTCCAGATGGCATACCTCCTGAAGTATTCAAGGTGTGTGACTTTGACGACATCTGCCTGGACTTCTGCAACAAAGCTATCTTGGAAAACGACAAGCCTGATCTCTGGTCTTTTATGAACATAATCCCAGTGCCAAAGGCTGGTGACCTGTCAAACACCAATAACTACCGAGGAATCAGCTTGATATGTGTCATAGCAAAGATTTACAATCAGAATGATCCTTAACCGCATACGCAGTGTCATAGACTTGAAGCTCCGGATAAACCAGAACGGCTTCCGCCCCAAGCGTTCCACAGTGGCTCAAATCCTCACATTGAGAAGAATCATTGAAGGAGTTAAGGCGAATCATTTACCTGCTATAATCACCTTCATTGATTTTAAGAAGGCCTTCGACTCTATTCACAGAGGGAAGATGATGAGAATTCTGAAGGCATATGGCATTCCACCAAACCTGCTGAGGGCAATTGAGGGCATGTATTCCAACACCAAGGCAAGAGTCGTGACACCAGATGGAGAAACGGAGCAGTTTGATATCACTGCTGGCGTCTTGCAAGGAGATACCCTGGCACCATTCCTATTTGTCATTGTTCTTGATTACGCAATGAGGAAAGCGATGGCTGACGGAAAGGAGGAGGAGCTTGGGTTTACCATAACCCCTCGCAAATCTAAGAGGCACACCAAGCAAGTCTAGCGGACCTCGACTTCGCTGATGACATTGCCCTGCTGTCCGATGCGATGGAACAGGCCCAGGAACTGCTTTTAAGAGTCGAGCACGAATGCAACAAGGTCGGCCTCTGCCTAAACGGTTCTAAAACGAAGTACCTGGTGTATAATGCAGATGTGGACCACTCCACACTCCGCACCCGCGATGGCACCACCCTTGAGAGGAAGGAGGACTTCAAGTACCTTGGGTCTTGGGTTGATGAGGCGTTCAAGGACATCAACATCAGGAAGGCACTCGCCTGGAGAGCTCTCAATGGCATGAACGAGACCTGGAAGTCAAACTTGAGCCCCGGGATCAAGAAGAGATTTTTTTATAGCCACAGTGGAGTCAATCCTCACGTATGGATGTGAGAGCTGGGCACTCAACAAAGCAATGGAGAAGTCCTTAAATGGTACATACACCCGCATGCTGAGGAAAGTGCTGAATGTTCACTGGAGTTCACACACCACAAACAAAGAACTCCATGGCAACTTGCCCGCAGTCACGGATAAGATAGCCGCTAGACGACTCCAACTTGCTGGACACTGCCACCGCCACCCAGAACTGACCACTCAGAAATTAGTTCTGTGGGAACCGAAGCATGGTCACAAGGGAAGAGGACGGCCTCGTACAGATTTTATAGAAGTCCTCAAGCGCGACACTGGAGCCCAGAATACCAGGGAGCTGGCGACGAGGATGATTGACAAATCGGTGTGGAGGTCCCATGTCCTGTCCCGCCAGAGGGCGACCTAAGTCAAGTAAGTCAAGTCTACGATGATGATTAAACATTGTCTTATGCTCTAATGACTGTTTCCTACAGTGTTAAACATTAAATCGTATATTAGTGACCAATAATATATCATATATCAATGGCATAATTCGTATACTTTGAAAATGTGCTTGTACCATTAACAATGTTTCGTCTTGATAGCTGCCTCTCTTTTAGTATTGCCTCCCCTTTTCCTTGGTATTCTTTCTCTACACGCATTGTTTCAAAAATTACGATTCATCGCATTGTTATCTGTCATTCCATCCTGGCGTTATACTTATAATAATAACTTGCCATTTTTTAACCATGAACCTAAAAGTCCGCCCTTTGGCATGCTACAACAAAAACATACACTTCCAAGAAGATCCAGATTAGATATTTAAAAGAAGACACCACTGACAAATTTTAGCACTTTTACAATTTTTAATGTTATAAAACTAGTCAGATTGACCAAAAAACTCATCGCTCAGGTCGATAAAATCATAGATCTCGATTTAAAAAAAATAAATATTACAATATCTACTAGTACGAGCCGCAAAAATCCGTTACGTCACTGCAGCACTACTGGTTTTACCACGGCAAATCACGGTAATGCCGATTTGGAGCAATACACAGATCGCTTTCACAGCGCCTATAAAAATGCTATTTGTGAGACAATTATGTATGACAAAAAGAAAATGTTATTCATTTTTCAGTTTTTGGTATTTTTAAATATTATCTGCTGAAAAAATAAAGTGCTTTAGCAAATTTTTTTCACAATTTATCGAATTAATAAAATTAAAATTGGCACTACTGTTTGTGATCGTTCGTACGTGCTTCCCATTAACGCGTGTACTTTAAGGCACGCGCGGAAAGCTAATGCAGCAAGCTGCATTGTTTACGTTCTTACGTTCGCGATATAGATAGCAAGTACGACATTAACATAAATTCCTGGTTAATCTTCAAGTAAAATCTGATCACATTCTTCAATAACCTTGTAATCTAAGCTAAGGAGATGAATGAGGGATTTTCTGGGCGAAGAAAGATTGCTTGCTTGTAAAGATTTTGTGGGAGAATATGGTTGGTACAGCGTCTGGCTTTAGCAGCTTCCTGGGTTTGTATCCCAGGCACACGGCTTGTAGGTTGGTCTCGAACGCCAAAACGTCAAAATGGTCTTCACAGACCACTCGAAAACGGGAATAAATGTACGTTTTGACGTTGAATTTGGTTGTTCCAATGTTCCTTATCCATACAGCACACCTTTCTCTATCCTTCTTCGGATCAGGGATGGCAAAAAAGGATTTTACGGGACAATTTCACGACGATTCGAACAGTAAATTGCTTGGCACAACGGCATTTTTGCAACTCCACGAATATGTATATGCATGCTATATATGCGCTATCGTCTGCTTTTACGGACGCGTAACGCACACGCATTGTGGTGGAAACTCAAAGTGCTGCAATGACGTGACAGCTTTGGCCGACACGAGCCAATTTGCGTATCGACAGTGGCAAAAACATACTTTTTATATCAAAATATACGCACTTGTAGGCTGTTCAAAAATTACAATTTCGATACTGATTAGTTCCTAGGGACATGCAGAACAACATATTTTTTCAAAATTTGCCAGTGGTGTCTTCTTTTAAGTTTGTCATACTTTGAGCTAAACATCAAGGTAAATCGTGATATGTAATATCAGCTCCTCCATTCTTGGATCTCATATTTAAATTTAGGTACATAATTTCTTTCGAATCTTACAAAGCTGTGAAATTTATAATTCCTACACACGTGATTGTAATCAAGTTCGTTTATTTTCTTGTAAAGCATAACAGCATACTGTTGAGCTATTAATAGCATCCTCCTCCCGATCTTGCTAACGATCTCTCTCTCCCTCTCTCTTCTTTTTTTTAATTCTTCTTCTTCTCAATAAATAAATAATAATAATATTAATTGCTGTTTTTTATATAGCGCCTTACCAGTGACAATGTAACCGACTATTATTATTATTATTATTATATTTCTCTTCTTCATCAATACCCTCTCTCAATGCCCCTGAATTACTATCATTTATTCTTATCAAGAGTTAATTTCTTATTATATTGATTTACATTCAAAAGTCTTTACAGATAAATTGATGTTAATTTTGGATTATATATAGATGATAGAAGCCCTAAACGAAACAGGCTTAAACAACTAAGGTAAGTATTTAGTATAATAACAAAGTAAATGATTTCTGTTTGTTTTAATATATACCTATTCTATACAAATGAAAGAAGGCAAATATTTAATTCATATATAGTGAATAGAGTGGAGTCGAAAAACATAATAATTTAATGTATTTGGATAGAGAGAGAGAGTTAAGCAAGTTGGAAGGAAAATTTCTGATAGTGCATTAACATAAAAACCAAATAATTCTAAATAATAAATTGATTACAATATTTTCAAAGAGTACACTTTAACATTTCCTACATTCAATCACTTCCGTAATGAAGATGCAATTCTCAGCTTCATGAGATTCGAAAGAAATTAATGTGAGTGGTATGAGGCCAAAGAATGTAGGAGCTAATGCCCACCAGGGTAGCGTTTCATCAAGTGTTTTGTCACTGATTTTTACCAAGAAATTTGTTCTCAGTCAATCAAATGCAAGGATTTGGGACCTTTTTTGGTTCGAATAGGAGCCTCCCCTGGCCCTTTTGGTAACCACGGGCAGGGAGTGGCGGGAGGCACTTGCCGTGCCGTGCATATTTCATAAATTCATTTTTAAACATTGAATTTCCGGAGGGAGTAACAATTCTGCCAACCCATGAAGCTGGTTTGTAGCTTCATACCCAACCCATACCCTTTACCTTTGAAGGGGAGAAACCTCAATTGGTGTGTGCCAAAGAACAGCGTGGCGTGTGCCCTACATAGGCATAGATCAACATGCTGTAGTGTGTATACACGTTCAATGTCTACTACGGCGCAAACATAGTACACGCAGTAGATGTATGGCTTCAATGTATACGGCGCATCAACACACGTGTTATTCGTTCGCACAGCGCACATGTATACTGCATCTACATCGTAGTATAATAATAATAATAATATATTACATTTATATAGCGCATTATGTGAATACTTCAATGCGCTTTACAATGTTATTTGTTATTACCCCTGGTCATTGGATTTCAAGCCAGCACACAAAGTGTGCACCATCTCCACTCCATAGGGAGCATTCCTACCATTTCGCACCGTTCACATGCATGCATGTAGGGCAATGGCAAAAACAGGCACATTGACTTTTGGCAATCCTCACAGGTACCCATTATCTCCTGGGTAAGAGTGGCAATGTAGATTAATGTCTTGCCAAATGACGTTAGTGCCGCGGCGGGACTCGAACCGCGAACCATGCGATCCACAGCCCGGTGACGTATCAACTAGACCATCATTTTTTGTAGCTTCATGGTTACGGGGAGGGAGGGCATTTCTCATTGAGGCCGGTACATCAGGCATCTTCCACGTACAAGAAAACGGATAAAAAGGGTACCTTTTCAGCAATAAGCGCATAACCCTGATTACGCGTTTAGGATAAAAAAAACAAGCAAAAATCAAGAAAAAGGATATCAAATTCAGAGATGATAAGAAGAAGATCCGCTGAAGGGGGGGGGGGGGTGATGTAGTTCGGTAATGTGTTCCAAATTAGGTCAATTTTTTTTTCTAACGGTTCCTCTCAGTTGGCTAAATAGAGGTCTATGATGATGAGTAATCCTCAAATAGATATAGGATGTAAAATACCAAGCAAGATATAAAATCGCCATTAAAATGATATAAATCATTGAATTTGGTTAAATAATTAGGTGGTCTGTCGTAGACAGATCACCTTTTAATTACGTCAGAATTGCCTTTCTTGGTCTTTTTTTTCTCCCACTTTCTTGTGAACGTGATTCCTCAAAATCGGCTCACTCAATTTTCATCAAATTCAGTCAGTCATCAGCCCTATCAAGGTCAAGTTCTAGGAAAATGTTAAATGTCATCAGGTCATCGTGACGTCATCCAGGCGCCATTTTGTGAAATCACATTATCGATCATATCCTCATAACGAGTCATCAAAATAAACCATATTTGACACACATAAACTACAGCTCAAGGGTTAACATAAGCGATCAGCAAAATGCGCGCGCACATGATGACGCGCGCGTTAAAATTTAAAAATGCTCAAAATCACTTTTTAATCAAATTAGAGTACGTTTCAGGACATTTTAAGCAAGTCAAAATTCTAAAATATCTACAGTCATTCTCGACATTCCATAATGCCACACGCGCGCGTCAAACTTTCAAATCCGCGCGCGCGCGTCAATGGGCATTCTAATGTAAAAAGTACTAAAAACATGCCTAGCTACAATCCGGCATAGCTCGTCAGAATGCCTGGATAACCCCATATCTTATAGCAACATACACACCAAATATTACATTTATAGCTCAATTCCTTTTTTTTTAGACGTCGTTTTCTTGTCCTATTTTTCCCTTAATTGTTCGTCCATCCTGCCATCTACAACGAAACAAATGGCTGAAACCTGGAGGAATTGCTTGACAATTTTACTTCCAATTTAAAGATTCTTCACATTCATTCATTTTTTCCTCCCATGGACAAATGAAAACGGAAAACTTCATACTAATTTCCCGAAAATACCAAAAGCACCATTTTTTGCGAGGCCCATTACTTAAAAACAGAATCTTGAATCTTTGGCACAGCCATGGAATTTGTAAGAAAACTGAAAATCACAAGGTCATCATGTCATCATAACGTCATCCAGGCGCCATTTTGTGAAAATCGACTTATAGTCATATGTTGATCTTTGAAGGTAGAGGTTTGCATGGTGGTACTGATAACGTGGAGAAGGTTTACGGTTGACCATGTGGTTAGTCCTGAAAAGGACTATTGAGTAAGAAGAGGAAAGTGGAGAAAAGTAACGGACATGACACCCTTGTGAAGTGAACCATATATTCACTTCTTTCTTTCAAAAAAAAAAACATTTGGCATAAAAAAGACAAAACTAACAGCTCAGTACTACTACCAAATGTTAAATAGTAACACATCTAAGTTCTTTTTTGCAGGTTTTAGTGATCTAACAACTATACTACAATGCATGGAATATAATGCTTAGAGTACCACAACAACATACAACAAAGTAGAGCACGTCTCAAGCTTTGAGGCAAAGAAAACTTAATGAACCAGACCTGATCAAAAGTTTTAACATATCATGAAAATGTCCTGAATGATTCACATCAGTTTTAAAGAAAGAAAGTTAACTACATGTATCTGCAACATGCACTAAAGCAGTTCCACAAAACCAGTGTCATTATGAAATGAGGTCTAAGTTATCATGGAAAAGTGCTAGGGAGATGGCCAATAGTGGAACTGCATTGTCTTGGCTTCAGTAATCCACTATGTAAATAAACAGGGACAAACCTGCTGCTGCATGTTGGTCATAAAACATCATCAAGATGTTGGAATGGGATTACATAACAGGGCTAGCAAGATCATCTGAAATCTACAGACTTCCATGGGTAAACTGGAAAATCTGCTTGTTGTTGTGTCTTAAATATAACAAGCAGATTTATATTTATGAGTCACTAGTATCTAGAAACATCCCACTATCCTCAAGCAATTGAAAATAATAATCGATCTGTTAAATGGAGCCCACAATGTGGTTTCTGCCACTTGTCGTATATAAAGTGTCATGTCCGTTACGCAAAGTGTCATGTCCGTTACGCCATTTGCTTGAAAACTGACAGTGGTAAGGAAAAATGGTTGCTACACAGGGGATTTAGTTCTAACATAGAAACTGAATTTACAGTAACCAAATACAAATTTCCTGTTGGCTATGAAAACTTTAAGTGAAAAACGTAACGGACATGACACTTCTAATGATAAAGAAATCACACAATTTTGAGGATCAATGCCTCGAAAATTGATGAATGATATAAACATTCATTGTGATTTTCTGTTGATATGTACACTGAACTACTGTTTAAAAGTTGAAGGAGACCTCCAGTAGATTTTAGGCCTTCATTAGAGACAGGAAGAATAAACTCTTCAAAAATAGCCACATTTTTGTGCTATTGCGATACATCATATTAGATTTTCACTGGTGGAAAAAAATACAAAAATTTGTCAGTTTAATGATTTGTCTATTGGAAAATGAACATTTATACATTACTTTTCAAGAATATTTGAGAGTTTAAGTGCAATTGCAAACTTCATTTTTTTACTAAAGTGAACATTTTTCATGGAATTGGCCAAATAGAAGAAGAAGAAGAAGAAGAAGAAGAAAAAGAAAAAGAAGAAGAAGAAGAAGAAGAAAAAGGAGAAGAAGAAAAGAGAAAGAGAGAGAAGAGATTGTTTTAGCAAGATGGGGAGTGGAATTCTAATAATAGCTCAGCAGTATAATATCTCAATTTGCCTTACAAGAAAATAAGCACACTTGATTGCAATCACGTGTGTAGGAATTGTAAATTTCACAGCTTTATAAGATTCGAAAGAAATTATTACCTAAATTTAACTATGAAATCCAAGAATGGAGGAGTCAGTGTTACATATCACGATTTACCTTGATGATAAGCATGACAAACTTACACACACTATGAACACGATGAAAAAGGAAGCGGACAAAATATACAGCTCCTCACTGTACCCTCCACAATTGCTCTGGTAGACAAAAGAACATCACTTCATTGCTATGAGACTATAGGGGAGACTATACAAGAAAGAGAAGCAGCTATCACGACGAAAATTGTTGTACAATCAGTGTTGCATATCACTATTCTAATTAATCTGTTGATACCTTCTTTTATACCACAGTTGATTTTGACTGTCACTCCATGTGCCAACATATTTTCAAACTATATAATAATAATGAATCATGCCATTGATCTATTATTGGTCCTTAATATATGATTTGATGTTTAACACTGTATGACACAGTCAGAGCACAAGAAAATGTTCCATAATTATCGTAGAGGGCGTATGAAATAAGATATGAATAAGAGCCTATATTGGCTATAATTATATATCTTTCTGCATTATTTTTCATGAAAGTCATCTCTAATATCATTTCTAGGCAAACAGTGGAAATTCTTATTTCTATTACACTTAAGACCGTTTTCTAAAATATAATTGACCAAAATCAGAATTCTAAAAATACCTGGAAAGGAACATCAGACACATTTTAAAATTTGGAAACAACATTATAGTTTTAGTCATGTCATTATCTTTCTAAAAATGTATGTTTCCAAAAATTCTCACAAAATATCAAAAAAGGCTATTTTTGAGCACTTAACAAAGGACTATAAAGGGCCCCTGCGATCCAAATGCAAGTTGATACCTGTTGGCGTGCAGTCCTACATACATCTAATATTCTGAAATTTAAACTTCTAAATATGTTTCATAGATTTTTGAATATTTTTAAAATAACTTTCTAAAACCTGCTAAGCCCCACCCACTTGAAAAAATCCTCCAGATCACTTTGCCCCTGTGACATCATCTATCAATCATCAGTGAGCTAATAGCGATTTTGTGAAAGTGAAAGTGAAAGTGGTATCTAACTTATGGGGTGTTGCAAGAAAGTTGCGATTGATTGCAAGTTGCAACTGATCGGTACTGACCAATCAAAATCATTGTTGCAAGCGCATCTTCTTGAATGGGCAAACCCTGAACCATTCAGAATGGTTGTTCTAATTTGCTTTACAATTTGCAATTGATTGCAACTTTCTTGCAACACCCCATTAGATAGCTAAGGAATATTATGAATCACAATTTTGAATGTACATGTATAAATAAGTCTTACTGCTCGTCAAAAACCGACGTAGCAGCTGGGAAGATGCTGCTCTCATCTGGGCGTCTACATCTGGATTGTCTCCTGTTCTGTCCCAAGGCAGAGGCCCGCCCTCGGCTATTCTGATGTGGTATGTTCCTCTGTAGTGAGTAACGGCCACTCCGATATCTTTATCCTTGTTTCCTCCCAGTTGCAAGATTTCAGTCAATAACCCACGACATTCTCACGTTCAATCTGTCTCCCAAAACAAATGAAATTAGTTTATATTACCCCTTTGTGGAATATTTTGATTTTAGATCTGTTTAGGGGTAAAAATGAAGAGAGTTTTGCAATAATATAAACATGATATAGTAGTTCATGAATATTTTTCTTAACTTATAAACCTATACATAAAAAGTTTGATAAAGCCTCAGAATAAAGCTGGGCCCCGGGGGAGGGGGGGGGGGGGAGTATCATCGCACCCTTGCTTCGAAGATTTTCCTCCTATCTTGATGATCGGTAAGCATCATCTAGAACTTTTTTGTTTACCTTCCCCCGACATGGGTAGCATACTATGAAAAAAAAATATAATAATAATAATAATAAAATAATAATAATAATAATAATAAATTTATAACGCGCCTTTCCCAAAGTGGTCTAAAGCGCTAGATATATATTATTACCCCGGTCATTGGATTCTGACACGCCCGCACACAATGTATGCACATTCTCCACCCCCTGGGGAACAATGGGCGGTACAGTGACGATCAAGTTGCTAAGGAAACGACATTAACTTTCGCATCCTACCGGGTACCCATTTAACACCTGGGTGGAGAGTGGCAAATGTAGATTAACGTCAAAGGACGTCAAAGGACGCTAGTGCTGCGGTGGGATTCGAACCCCGGACCTCGTGGTTCACAGTCCGGAGACTTATCCACTGATCCACAACACCTCTATTATTAACTTTTACGTATAATGTTATAGGGCGATCCGTTCAAAATGTTCCAGTGCGATATTATATCTTTCATCAAAAAAATTTCATGATAGTGATATAAGAAAGAACCATTAGTCCATGGTCACACTAGCGTACCCAATGGAGGGGCAAAGGGGCAGACTGCCCCCCTCCCCCGCGCGACATCATTTTAGCCGAACAAAAAAAAAATAGGAAGATAAGGATAGATTCCCTCTTTATTTTGTTTTCCTTCCTTTATTTATTTCTTCTTTTTTTTTTTTTTTTTTTGCTTGTCTAAGAATTGGACACCATAAAATCTTGTAACACCCCTTCCCCCCTCCTCACTAAGCGACTTTTGGAGGGCTGAAAAAAAAAATTCTTGGAAGGCTGGCAAGAAAGAATTAAAAAAATCACTACCACCCCCCCCCCCCCCCAAAAAAAAAAAAACGACTTTTGAAGGGCTGGCGAGAAGAAAAAAATACGGATATCCCTCCAAATTCCTCGCAAGTTTTGCCCCTCTTGACGCCAAGGTCCCGGTACGCCACTGCATGGTCATATCACAAAATGTTCATTAATGAATGAAATAAATGGATAAAAGGTTTCTACACTATCTCCCTCAAATCATTGAAACTTGTATGACAAATATTATTACCCCTAATGCATATAGGGCGATCCGTTCAAAGTGTTCCTGTGCGACATTAGGTCTTTTATACATTTATTTTGTACAACAATGAAAAATCTCATGATAGTGATATATGAAAGAACCATAGGTCCATGGTCATATAAAAAATGTTCATTATTGGATGAAATAAATAGATAAAAGGATTTCAATCGTACGAAACATACTGCACGCCACATAATTCTCACCTTGATCGGTCTGTATCCAAAATTCCACTGTCAATCAATACCTGCCGATGGTCTCGCATCCACTTGTAAAATGCATCCTTACATTCAGACTGAGCCATATAATTGAAAAAGCCCTCCCCATAATCGAAGTAGAAGTCATTGCCAGGATGCAAGTAAAAACGTCTGTTTCTGTCGTCATTGAAATAGTTCATCTCATCGTCAGTAGAATAAGTGCCCAGCACTCTTTGTCCATCTATCCGTACGTCAGCCTGACATGAACAATTTTAAAGATTATAAGCGCCATCAATTTAAAAACCTGTGATATTGGAGGGGTGTCAGGATTTGACTCATTGAGCGTCAGAATGAAAGTATCAAAACAGTCCAATTGGAAAAAATAAAGGGAATGGGCAGTCATTGTGTGTCGGTTTAAACTTCTTTTCTACCCCCTCCCCCACATCCCTGAGTATTAATGCGTTTAAATTAGAACCAGTTTACAATATTTTACTCAAATAATATTGTCTCTATACTACAACGGCTAATAGTGAGGGTGTCAACTCTTAAAAGTGTTTTTTTTTACCAGCAGAAATAAACAAAATTAAACACGAATTTTACGGTAAGCCTATACAGATCAGAGTCTTTTTTTTTCATTCTGACAGGACACGATCGCAAAGACTTTCGAAAAATCAGCAGAATGCAATTTCAATAGCTGTCCATGAAATGTGCAATCAACATTACAAGATGTAGTGAAAAGGACATACAATAGTGTATTGAAATTTGCAAATTTCCCTTGCTTGAGTTGACATTTCGATAGTCTTTGCAATCGTGTAAGAGGTAAGTTTATGAAAATACAGGTGTTATTTGATTTTCACCATTACACTATACAGTATTTACCAACAGCGGGAAATTATTTTGAAGGCACAAATCATAAAATATATAATGAAGGAAAGAGGTGATACATTTTAGAAATTCACTCTGTATGTTCCCTCTCCCAGACTTCCTTTCTTTTCTATTAGACTACTCTTTGCGTTTTAAATATCAGGGGTTAGCCTATTAACAGCTGCTGGTAATATTCTTCTTCTTCTTCTTCTTCATTTTCTTGTTGTTGTTGTTGCTCTTCTTCCAATCTTTTTTTTTCTTTTTATCCAGTCCTCCTCCTTTTTGTTCTCTTTTTAGCGTAAAATGCTCAGTAGGCCTATCTGTAGCGATAATTTAGGTCTGTCTACATTATGGAGATAAAAGCCTGTCGTTTTCCGCACTAGCACTTAGCAGGGGCCGCGGAACGTCTTGGAAAGTGGAGGGGCTTAATGAGGGGGGGGGGGGCTGCGTGTATAACCACATTTTTGCACTGCCATAAGTTTGCACGTGTTTACTGAAAAAAGTGGGGGCTACAGCCCCCAGCCCCCCGGTTCCGCGGTCCCTGCTTAGCCTGTTGGCTGGGTCACTATATACCGAGTGTCCCCCTAAACGATACAGTTTTAAAACGGCCCCAAATAAAAAATTTAGTGAATCCTTGGGGGTTTGGGATATATATATATGGATAGCTGAAGGTATATGCAGAGTTGTTGACTCGAGTCACTATTTTGCTTACTTGCGACTTGACTTGTTACATGCCCGAATGACTTGCGATTTGACTTGGACTTGTAACAAAATACTAGTATTTGCGACTTGACTTGTACTTGCGACAAAATACTTGTGACTTGACTTGAAATTTTTCAAGTCACTTACCGTAAACATTTAGAAATGTGCAAAACGGGGCGGCCACGTTATCGCGTTCTTATCATGCGCAAACCTATTATTCTACTGTACACTGTATCGCGATATGTGGTACAGACTCTATGGAACAGACCAAATCCGCCTCGAGCTTCGTCAATAGACGTCATGTTCTACAGTAGTTCCATAGAATTCCGGATGTACTGTTCTCGCTCGCGCCTGCGCACATGTAGTATTCTTTTTTATTACAACTGGAAATATAACCTAAAGGTGTTTTAAGTTAAAACATACAAAATATGACACAATAAAACAAGATAAAACATATACGTTCTTTAAATGAATATATTTATTTAAAGAATGTAACTCCTCTTTTGAATCACTTTCTAAGTTTCAGTAGTTTGTGCATTTTTGCCTACACAAATTGGCTGTAGCCACAGAGCGCGGCAAGAGCTGGAGCCCGGCTCGCTCCCTGTACTTCTAATTCTTTCAGCTTTGGCTCTGATTGTAGTTGAAGTTAAATCAAGAGTTTCTCTTAACCCTAAAAAGCCCAAGCTATTTTGAGCTCTTCATGACAGTGCCCAGGGTGGCCCCCCCTTTTTTTTTGGGGGGGGGGGGGGGATGTCGATAACTCACATTTACATAATCTTTAAGGCACACAATTGGATTCAGACCAAACTTGGTCGGAATGATCACTAGAGGAATATTGAAGGTTCCTCAAATGGTACACCTGGCCCCTCTAGGGACCTAGGGTCAGGGCCCCCAAACTTTATATATTTAAAACACTGATACCCTCATACATGTATATAAATAATTCATTCAACAGTAATCAAAATGCCTACGGATCGACCTATGACAATGAAAAACTTTTTTTTCCATAATGTTTTTATGAGAGATTTCATTGAAAATACATCAATACACATAAATCAATATAAACAAACAAAGAAATCTCAACAAAAGTACATACATAAACCAAAACCAAAAGCACACCCCTACCCCATGAATATTTCCATAATTTGTTATTCTGATCTCATCACAAAAATTTAACTTATTCTTCAAAGTGCGATTATTTTTCCACTTAACTGATAACAAAATACAATTCTTTTCCAGTAAACTTAATTCATGAACAATTCATATATTGACTGAAGAACAAACAAAATTGAATTAAGACACTTTTTTATTATATAACAGACGTTAAAATATCTACCCCCCACACCTCATTATCATACACATACACATCACTCATCATACATACCTACACACACTATAGACACCTGCACACATACAGACTTACATACTGAATGCCATCAGTCTTGATGAATTAAAAGATAAATGACTTGACACTGGTTGTACATGTAGTTCAATGCTTTCCCATTTTTGTAGATGTTTGCCTAACTTGTTTCTTTTTATAGCTAACTCCTTTTCCTCATCCCTATATTCCACTATTATTTTTAACAAGTTATCTAGTTTGGGAATTGCGCCCTCTGAATGTGACCGAAATATGATATACTTAATTATAAAAATTAGTGCATTGCAGCACTTAATCCTAAATGAATTTCCCATTATACCAACATGAATAGTTTCCCACTGTACGTTTTGTAGTTCTACTAACTCTATTTTTTCTATCACTCCCTGCCACAAAGGCTTAACATATACACAATCCCAAAATAAATGTGAGTATGACTCATTCATTTGTTTACAAAAAGAGCACTGGTCATTTTCAACAAAGTCTTTTGTATAAATTGCTCCGTGGAGTAATTTGTACTGAAATTCCTTAACTTTTAATAAAAGTGTTGTGATTCTGGGTCTTACAAAAATATCTTTTATTTCCTTTTTTGAAAACTCAAAATTATTTTGACCATCCCGAATTCGTAAAGTGTATGAATGTTGTAAAGCTGTAATAAAATGATCGTACACCTTTCTAGATGATAGATCTCTCAGTAGGATCATATTTCCAAATATCTTTAAGGTAATGTTGTAGTCTCGAACATCTACTGAGTAGCAGTTGTCTGACCCCCCGTCATATTTTCCGCTCTCTAAAATTATATTACATATTTCCCAAATATTAGCTATATTTTCACTACACAGACCTAAATTCTGAAAGTATGCCAGTGGTCTGATTTGATTCTTATCGAAAATGTGATTAACTAAATAGATATCTTTCTTATACAATTCTTCATGAAAAATCATTTTACTTTTACGAAGATAATTTTTGTTATTAAAAATTATTGGATTATTTTTCCCGTCTTGAATATTCCTGCAGCTCTCCATATCTTGCCATGCTTTTAACATTTCTAAATAAAATATTGGTGTTTTAATTGTAAATAGTTTCACATCATAGTTGCAAAGGGAAATAAATCTTCCCCCTAATATCTTAAAGCTATGGTCAAAATACAGTTTCCATCCCATGTTCCTTTCTCCAGAAGTCTCTTTAACCCCATAAGCCTTTGGGTTTTCACAAATAATTCAAAATCGATCATTCTTAAACCTCCATCATCATAGTCTTGGTAGCAGATTGCTCTTTTTATACGATCTTTCCCATTCCATATGAATTCAAAACATAATTTCTTAACTTCAGCTACCACCCATTTCGGAACAACTAAAGCTGAAGAAACATAATTCAGTTTTGACAGAGCAAACGTTTTAAGTAGATGAATTTTCCCCATCACGGTCAAATCCCTTTGCTTCACCATCCCAAAAGTCTTTTTATTTTACTAAGTATCTCTTTATAGTTAAGTTCCTCCCTAATTTTTATATCTAATGAAAATACACTCCTAAAATTTATTTCTGTTACTCTATTTCCCATAGGAAATGTTTGTGAACCCCCTATGCTTTTTCTTAACCTCATGATGTTTGTTTTTTCAATATTAACTTTTAGACCACTTAATTCAGAAAAAGCCTGGAAAATATTTTTTATTCTCAAAACGGAACTTTCATTTTTAACAAATAAAGTCATGTCATCAGCGTACAAGACTTGTCGAATTTCAAAATCACCAAACTCTACACCTTTGATTATATTATCATTTCTTAATGTGTGTGCCAATATCTCAATTACTAAGAGGAACAGATATGGAGAAAGTGGGTCACCTTGCCTCACCCCTCGCTTAATATAAAAATATCCGGTCGAGAAACCTCCATTCATAACGCAACTATTGATTCCATTGTACATTGTTTTAACCCATGAACAAAAAACGGACCAAAACCAAATAATTCTAGAACTTTGAAAAGGAAATTGTGGGAAACAGAGTCAAAAGCCTTTTCAAAATCAACTGCAATTAAAAAAATATCTTGCTCACAATTAATACTATGAAAAGTCATATCGTCTATCAAACGTATTGCTTCTCCAATATATCTGTTTTTCATATAACCCACTTGATCTAAATGAATGATTTCATTTAAAACATCTTTAATTCGGGTTGCCATAACCTTTGCAAGTATCTTGTAGTCTGCATTTAATAATGTGATCGGTCTATAATTTTTAATATATAATGGATTTTTATCTTCTTTTTCAATCAACGTGATTACACCTTGTTTCTGGGATGTCGATAATCTTCCCATATCAGCAGTTTCATTAAAAACTTCAACCAAAAGCTTCCCTAACTGTGGCCAAAACGTAAGATAAAATTCTATTGTATCATTTCCAGGAGATTTATTAGTTTTCATACTCTTTAACGCTTTATGACACTTATCTATGGTAACTTTCCCTTCACAAGAAATTCTGCTTCCATCATCCAATTTGGGGATATTCTTACACATGTTATCAATGAATACATCTCCTATCGAGGTTTTTTCAGAATACAAATTGTCATAAAATGATCGAATTATTTCCATTATAACATTTCTTTCTTTTGTTATTCCCCCTTTCTCATTGCACAGTTCCCGTATAATTGTTTTCTTTTTGTTCCACTGAAGTAACTGTTCGAAATATTCTTTATTCTGTTCACCTTCTTCGTACCAAGCTGCTCTTGACCTAACTTTTAGTCTCTCTACACGGTTATATTATATAATTTCTTTAAACTAATCTTTTTATTTTCAATGTCTTTAATAATTGTAAAACTTTCAGCAGAAGTCACCAAATCTTTCTCAAGCATTTTTATTTCATTTTCAAGTTGTTCTATACAAGTCCTTTTTTCTTTTGATTTTTTTCTTGAAAACTTCATTGCAAAACTTCTCATTTTCATTTTAAGACAATCCCCAAAAGACGATTTGGATTCGAATTCCTTTAACCACTTTCTCTCTATCGTTCGTATTTCCTCTAACATTCCCTGAACAAAATCTCTATCTAAGCATAAACTGTTATTGAATTTCCAATACGACTTTCCGTTTCTTTCATAGCTCCTAGTAGGTTTCAATTCAAAAAAGATGCTCGAATGGTCAGGAGTTATTGACGTTATTATATCACAGTTACTTACTCTAGTTTCTAAACATTTTGAGATGAACCAATAGTCTAAACGACTTTGGACCAATGGATTATTTTGTCTAAAAGTAAATTTAATTCGTGGGTTCTGTTTCCTCCATATATCAATTAAGCCTTGTTTCTTTAAAAATATCTCCAAATGGTCTACAAATGTAGTTCTCACGTTAACATTTCTTCCAAAATAATCTAAGTCTTTATCTATTATTACATTAAAATCTCCCCCAAAATAATCGAATAATTACAAGACAACATGTCAGAATACAGCTATCTAAATGTTGTAAAAAATCTACTTGTTGTTGTACCTTTCCCCTTATCGAGAAATAAACATTTCCTAGCAATACATTTTCCCCCATTAAGTCTCCTTTGAGGAATATAAAGCGTCCGTCATTATCTTTTACCACCCTTTCCATCTTGATATTTAATCCTGGGGCTAGTAAAACAAGTACACCTTCGCTGTGATTTGTCCCGTCACTGAAAATTCATTGCCCTTCCCAATCCTTTTCCCAATCTCCCTCAATATCCTGTGAACTGTAAGTCTCTTGTAATAAAATTATATCACCTCTTTTCTCTCTAATCCAATCAAAAATCGTTTTCCTCTTGTGTCTGTCCCTTATACCCCTGACATTAACTGAAATGAAATTTAAACCCTCCATAACATATGAACTATTTTAAAGAAACAACCGAGTAGGACAACGTTTTATCAAATAAACAATCTAGCAAATTTGTAAAATCAGCACTGATTTTCTTATTTACTATATAAATCTATATACCTACCTATTATGCTAGTAGTCTTGACTACGCGACCCCTTCGAGAACTTAACACAAATGAGTCACAATATTGTGCGCACCCCCCGTAATCCTATTGTTCCCCTTCGCCACTCACGCGCGGCAACACGCAACGGCCATCTTCCTCTTTTGCGAGCAATCCCAAGTAGAAACATGTTGCTTGCAAGGTGCGGGGAAGGAGGGAGGGTCATAGGTAGGTATATAGATTTATATAGTAAATAAGAAAATCAGTGCTGATTTTACAAATTTACTGCAATAAATCATATATACCTACCTATTATGCTAGACCAGCGCCAACTCAAGACCGGGAGGCATGTTTCAAGCAGAGGGGAATAGGATTACAAAGAAGACACAGCGGCCTTCAAGGTGGCTGACGCAAAAATAGCCTCCCCCGTAATCCTATTGTTCCCCTTCGCCACTCACGCGCGGCAACACGCAACGGCCATCTTCCTCTTTTGCGAGCAACCCCAAGTAGAAACATGTTGCTTGCAAGGTGCGGGGAAGGAGGGAGGGTCATAGGTAGGTATATAGATTTATATAGTAAATAAGAAAATCAGTGCTGATTTTACAAATTTACTGCAATAAATCATATATACCTACCTATTATGCTAGACCAGCGCCAACTCAAGACCGGGAGGCATGTTTCAAGCAGAGGGGAATAGGATTACAAAGAAGACACAGCGGCCTTCGAGGTGGCTGACGAAAAAATAGCCTCACCTACAGGGACATCCGTAAGGTAGCAAGAAATTAAGGAATTGGACGAATGCCAATATTTAATAAGCAGCCTTCAAAATATCATCAAGCGCCACACCTTGAAACAGAGCCCAAGAAGTGCTGACGAGTGTCATGACCATGAGGCTTACTGTCAGATAAAAGAGCCTCTGTGCCAGCAGCCCTAATAGCCTCTACAATCCATCTAGAAATGGAATCAAGAGAAGCAGGAGAAAAAGGCTCTCTAGCGATCAGGAACAACTGATCATCCTTACGATAAGACTTAGTCTTATCAATATACCATTTGAGAGCCCTAACAGGACACCAAACTTTGTCCTCGCGCACTGACGAAAACCCAGAAAGCGGACAAAGAAAAATCTCAACAGGGCCGGAGGCGGCCGTTTGATTCTTGGCAATAAAAGAAGCCTTAGGAATCAATCTAACGCCTTTTCTCTCCCAGCGAACATGTCCAGGAGTAAGACAGAGAGCATGAAGAGTAGTGCGCCTCTGCCCAGAGGCAATAGCTACCAAAAAGAGCGTCTTAACCGTAAGATGATGAAGCGAAGCTTCACCTAACGGTTCAAAAGGAGGTTTCGCCAAGGCCTCCAGGACCTTAGGCAGACTCCAAGACGGTACTAACCTAGAACAAGGAGGACGTTTCAGAAAGAACGACCGAATCAAACCACTCAATAGCGGGGAATTGGAAATCCCCGAACCATCTGAGAAACCCGAATGAATGGCCCCAATCGCCGAACGGTAGCCTCGGATAGTAGAGATGGATCTCCCTTTGTCAAATAACGAGATTAGGAAATCCGCAATTGAACCAATAGGAGCCTTAGAAGGGGTTTGATTTCGCTCTTTACACCAAAGGAAAAAGACCGAGAGACGGGAATTATAAATTTCCCTAGTAGAAACCCTACGACTGGACATTAAAAAGTCCGCGGCTCTATCAGAGAGACCCGACTGTCTTGCAGATTCCCTGACAGGGGCCAAGCAGTCAAATGAAGGGACTCTGGACTGTGGTGAAGAATCCCCGAGAGGGGCTGCAACACCAGATCCGCTCTTAGCGGGAGAAGGAACGGTTGAGCCCTCAGGAGGCTCATTAGCTCCGGAAACCAATTCCTCCTGGGCCAAAAGGGAGCTATCACAAGCACCCGAGCCCGATCTTCCCTGATTCGCGGAATCAGTTGGAAGGGAGGAAAGGCGAATCCTTGAAGGTTCTCCCAGCTGAGGGAGAAAGCATCGAGAGCCCATGCTCCCTGATCGCGAACACGGGAGCAATACTTCGGCAGCTGGTGGTTTAGCACCGACGCAAATAGATCCACTTCCAGTGGACCTAGGCAACTGCGAATGCGCCGGGGGATGAAAGAGGCCACGGGTGTGATCGCCATGCGACGACACCACCTCCACAGCTGAGCTGCTAGGGCATTCAGGGCAGCCGAACGAGTGCCTCCCTGCCGATTGATATATGCCGCCACAGTGACATTGTCCGTGAGGATCAGAACTGAACGACTGAGAAGTCGACTTCTGAAATGGAGCAGGGTCAACAGAACTGCCATAAACTCCAGGACATTGATATGGGGAAGAGTCCCAAGATGAGACCAATCCCCCGCGACCGTGCTGCCATTGCAGTGTCCTCCCCACCCCAACCGAGAGGCGTCCGTCGAAACCGAGATCGACGGAAGAGGGGTACTGAAGGACTTGCCTCGCGCGAGAAACTCCTCGCTCGTCCAACAAGCGAGAAGAGACTTGATTCTTATTGGTACTGGAATCCAGACCAACAGAGAATCTTTTCCCGGCTTGAAAAACCTGAGGAGATGTCTCTGAAAAGGTCTCATGAGGAGCCGGCAGTCCTCTAGAACATCGACTAGACTGGCTAGATAACCCAGAAACTGAAGCCACTGTCTGGCCTTGACCCTTCTGGCCAGCAAGAGCTTGCGAGCCGCAGAGACAATGATGAGAATCCTGTCTCGACTGGGCCGAGCCAACTGATTCCGTATGTCTAACACCGCCCCCAGAAAAACTGGGCTGCGAGTAGGAACTAACTCTGACTTTTCCCAATTTATTAGGAAACCTAAGTCTTGAGTAAGACTGACGAGCAAACGAGTCTCGTCTAACAAACGATCGCGCGACTCCGCAAGAAGAAGCCAATCGTCCAGGTAGCAAAATAGCCGAAGGCCGCGTCGCCTCAGAGAGGCCGCCAGCACAGCTACAACTTGAGTAAAAACCCGAGGGGCCGGACGCAGCCCGAAGGGAAGAGCGCGAAAACGATAAGTCTCTGAGAGGAAGGAGAACCCCAGAAGATCGCGCGAAGCGCGATGAATGGGAATGTGAAAATGCGCGTCCTTGAGAGCTACCGAGACCGCGTAGTCCTTCCTCTTGATCAACGGGAGAATGGAGGCGAGAGTCTCCATCCGAAAAATGTACTGAAGGAATGAATTTGTTTATTCTTTTCAGGTTCAGTATCAAACGAAGTTTTCCCGAGCGCTTGGGAATAACAAAAATTGGAGAAAGGGAAAGAGACGGCCTGTCTCTTACCCTTTCTATAGCCCTCTTTTCCAACAGAGACTCGATCTCCTTTGAAGCAGGAGATCGAGCCAGGGCAGACATGGGAGGTGACCGAGTTCTTATAGCCCCTCCGGGGAGCGAAGCGGAAAGATCTATGAAGAATCCGTCTCGCACGACGGAGAGAACAAACGCGTCCCCGGAGATGGCCTCCCAAGCGGGGAGAAAGGAATGAAGTCGGCCACCTACCATGAGTGGAAGAACAAACGCTCGGGGAAGACCATCAAGGCTTGGCCTTAAGCGAAGCCGTCGCCTTACCACGAGAACCTCTCGAATAGCCCCTGCCCCGTCCCCCTCTCCCGCGAGAAGGAGCTGGCTGCGGCTCAGAAGGCGGGACCCCAGACACACGACTGTGTTGACCCGAAGCGGGACCAGCAGGCCTCCGCCGGACAGGGGCCCGCGTCGACTTAGAGTGAGTGTGAAACTGCTTAGTCATATCCGAGACCTGCTTTCGCGCATCAATCTCTCTCTGAAAAACCGTAGCAAATTGACCACCAAAAAGCGAAGGACCCCGAGACGGAACATCTCGGAGAAGTTGAGCAATGCCCGACTCCTTAACACCCAGTGCCGAAAGAGCCAGGCTCCTGCGACGGAACGTAACCGAAGCAGCTGCAGTGGAAAGCTGTGACCACTGCAAACAAAAAAGAGCATGCAGCAGGTCATCGATAACCAGCTTGTCACCATCAGTAACGTTCAACTCCTCCGCCCTGGACCTAAGGTCGGAGAGAAACCCTTGAAAAGCCGCCAAACGCATACCTGCCCTAACCTGGTTTTCAACATTATACCAACGCTTATCCTCCGTCTTATAAGCAACGGAGGTTAGCGGATTAGTCGCCCGCAAGCGACGACCAACCTCTAAAATCTCCGGAGAGAGAGTCTTAGCTTTGAAAAAGCTGTCTTGATCTTGGGAACCGAAGGCAAAGGCCTTACCCTTAACCGTAACAGGGCGCTTAACCAAAAGCGCAGCCTCGATGCGGTCATACTCCAGCTTAAAATCCTCCTCGAGAGAAATACCCTCGGAGGAATCCTGCTGCCTAAACCAACGCGAAGTCGAACCCTGCGCGCGGGTTGACTGAAATTCAGGGAGATATTTAGACAACAAAGCAATCGCTTCCACCCCGCACAGGGCGAGCGATTGAGGCTCCACCTGCCCAAGCGATTCAGAAACCGAAGCTTGAGAGGCCGCCTCTAACTCTGGTTCCACCCGAGTGGATTGGGACAAAGGACCGCCAACAAAGGACGCAGCAGGTGGACCCTCCCATGGTTCAACATAAGTCTCCTCGCCCGGCGGAGCCCCGAGGGCCGCGGGAATAGGAGGCGCATGCGAACCCGACTCAGACAAAGAAGACTCAATCACAAAAGGTTGATTAGTCTCAAAGTCAGACCCCGGAATAGGGACAGAAGCAAGGGTTGAAGTACCCGGTACAAGGGACCAACCCTGATTCTGAGCGAAAGCCCGCATCATGCTGAACATTTCAGCTTGAGAGGAACTAGCCGGGTTAGCCAGGCCAGACGGGCAAGAGGCCGGCAAAACCTTGCCCCTTTTTGCCTTTTTCTTGGCCTTCTTCTTGGCTGGCTCGACAAGAGTCGTAGCCGAAACCCTTTTCTTAGAGCGCTTATTCGGATTCGTTCCGATCCCCAAAGCCGCTTCGGAAACACGAACCGAACCCTCCGTGGAGGGACGCTCACCTCCCTCAAAGGGAGTAGTGTGCTGAGGGTATGAACCCAAAGTCTCGCACAAATTACCCATATTGGCTGAGCAAAAAGATGCGATAGCCATGGGCTGGGTGCTGCAAGCACCCAGTGCGGGGGCGGACCGAGATGACTCGGTATGTGCCCGTTGACTACTAAAGGCGTGTGAACCCGCTATTGAACCGCTAGGGAGCGGCAATAGGAGAGCACTAGTAGTCACGCACTCAGGTGAAAACACCTGTTGCTCCGAAGAGCGTCCATAATTGTTAGCTCGAGCATTCCCATCAGCTGGCAATGTAGACAGCCCGGGAAGTACTCGTTCCCCCATATGGCATCGGCCGGGGGCTAGGGTTTGAGAACCCAGACCAACATGGACTAAGCCCGTGGGCTGCCCTGCAGTAGTGGGACGCGTCTCCCCTAACGGATTTAAGCGAGTGAACGCTACCGTGCGGGAAACAGCCGCCCCCCTTCTGGTCTTGACGACCGGGGGATTGGATTCGAGATATCCAAACCACTAGAATCTGACGCCACCCACCCCGAAGCCACGGGCCTCGGAGTTGACATTCCAGATTCAGTTAACGCCACCCGCCCCGAAGCCGCAAGCCCCGAGACTGGCAAACTCTGCAGGGAAACACCACTAGGCAACTTACCCGTAGCCCTCCTCCCTCCCCCATGTACCGAAGTACTCAGGAGAGTTCTGGAGGGCCGAGTCGTCTTGCTAGACGACTCTTCGGAAGAAGCAGGTCTCCGCGACCTAACTGCTTCTTCTTCCGAATTCATAACACTGCAATAAAACAGACAATAAAGTATACTTTTCAAATATGAAATACTTTAACTGAATGCAGGTAATAAAACTAAAGTTTATTTGGGAGATACGCACACAAAAAATTTTCACAGCCAAAAACCGTAAGAACAAACACCGAACCCAAAGGCTCGGTCACAAACGAAAACACCCGCAAACACCCAGATATATCTACGTGGGGCTGACCGTGAAAGCGAAAAATAAATGCCAAGAAAAGGAATAAAAAATCCCCGGCAAGAGTGACTACTAAAACACAAAAGTACTATAATCTAAGAGAATATAGGTACCTAAAAGTGTTTTAAAGATGCGAAAAAGCGCGCCTAAAAGATACTAAAAAGACCTGATTTCAGGAGCGCTGTGACTTGATAGGATTACGGGGGGTGCGCACAATATTGTGACTCATTTGTGTTAAATTCTCGAAGGGGTCCCGTAGTCAAGACTACTGGCATAATAGGTAGGTATATATGATTTATTGCAGTAAATATGGAAATACGCATCTTTGAAATCTATCGATACCGCGTAGTCCTTCCTCTTGATCAACGGGAGAATGGAGGCGAGAGTCTCCATCCGAAAATGTACTGAAGGAATGAATTTGTTTATTCTTTTCAAGTTCAGTATCAAACGAAGTTTTCCCAAGCGCTTGGGAATAACAAAAGTCGGAGAAAGGGAAAAAGACAGCCAGTCTCTTACCCTTTCTATAGCCCTCTTTTTCAACAGAGATTCGATCTCCGATGAGGCATGAGAACGAGCGAGGGCAGACATGTGAGGTGACCGAGTTCTAGCCCCTCCGGGGAGCGGGGCGGACAGATCTATGAAGAATCCGTCTCGCCCGACAAAGAGAACAAAAGCGTCCCCGGAGATGGCCTCCCAAGCGGGGAGAAAGGAACGAAGACGGCCACCTACCAAGTCGCGGACAGAGGCCCGCGTCGACTTTAAGTGAGCGCGAAACTGCGTAATCAAGACAGAGACCTGTTTTCGCGCATCCATTTCTCTTTGAAAAACCGTAGCAAATTGACCGCCAAAAAGCGAAGGACCCCGAGACGGAACATCCCGGAGAAGCGGTGCGATGTCCGACTCCTTAACCCCAAGGGCCGTAAGAACCAAGACTCTGCGACGGTACATGACCGAGGCAGCTACAGTGGAAAGCTGTGACCACTGCAAACTAAACAGGACGCTTAATAAGAAGCGCCGCTTCAATGCGGTCATACTCCAGCTTGAAATCCTCCGCAAGAGAAATACCCTCGGAGGAATCCTGCTGCCTGAACTAACGCGAAGTCGAACCCTGCGCGCGGGCTGACTGAAAATCAGGGAGATATTAGGACAACAAAGCAATCGCTTCTACCCCACAAAGGGAGAGCGACTGAGGCTCTGCCTGCCCCAGCGATTCGGAAACCGAAGCTTGAGAGGCCGCCTCTAAATCTGGTTCCGCCTGAATTGATCGTGACAAAGGATCACGAACAAAGGCCGAAACAGTCGGATCCTCCCATGGACCACCATAAGTCTCCTCACCCGGCGGAGCCCCGAGGGCTGCGAGAATAGGAGGCGCATGTGATCCCGTCTCAGACAAAGAAGAATCAACCATAAAAGGCTGTTTAGAGCGTTTATTCGGTTTCGTTCGGATCCCCGAAGCCGCTTCGGAAACACGAACCGAACCCTCCGCTGAGGGACGCTCACCTCCCTCTACGGGAGAAGTGCGCTGAGGGTATGAACCCAAAGACGCGCACAAATTACCCATATCGGCTGAGCAAGAAGATGCAACAGCCATGGGCCGGGCGCTCAAGGCGCCCAGTGCGAGGGCGGACCGGGATGACCCGGTATTTGCCCACCGACTACTAAAGGCCTGTGAACTCGCTATTGTACCACTAGAGAGTGGCAATAGGAGAGCACTAGTAGTCGGGCACTCAGGTGATTGCACCTGTTGCTCCGTAGAGCGCCCATAAATGTGGGCTCCAGTCTTCCCATCAGCTGGCAAAGCAACAGCCCGGGTAGCACTCGTTCCCCCATACGGCGTCAGCCGGGGGCTATTCAATAACCAGGTGCGAGGGCAGACTGGGACAAGGTCCCAGTATTCGCCCACCGACTACTAATAGCATGTGAACTCATTATTGTTCCGCCCGTGGGCGACAATAGGAGAGTACTAGTAATCACGCACCCAGGTGACCGCAGGTCAAACCGGAAGTAATCGCGCGCTCCGGTAACCGCACTTATGGGCGCTCCATAGAGCGCCCATAATTGGCTCGAGCCTTCCCATCAGCTGGCAATATAGACAGCCCGGGAAGTACTCGCTCCCCCATTGGCATCGGCCGGGGGCTAGGGTATGAGAACCCAGACCAACATGGGCGGTGCCCGTGAGCTGCCCTGCAGTAGTGGCACGCGTCTCCCCTAACGGATTTAAGCGAGTCATCGCGAGTCACCGCGCGGGAAACAGACGTCCCCCCCCCCCCCCCCCCCCCCTCTGGTCTGAACGACCGGGGGATTGGATTCGTGATAAAAATTTATCCAAACCACTAGAACCTGACGCCACCCACCCAAAGCCGTGGGCTTCGGAGTTGACGTCCCAAGCTCAACTAACGCCACCCGCCCCGAAGCCGCAAGCTCCGAGGCTGGTAAAACCCTGCAGGGAAACATCACTGGGCAACTTACCTGCAGCCCTCCTCCTTCCCCCATGTACCGAAGTACTCGGAAGAGTTCTGGAGGGCCGAGTCGTCTTGCTAGACGACTCTTCGGAAGAAGCAGGTCTCCGCGAACTAGCTGCTTCTTCTTCCGAACTCATAACACTGCAATAAAACAGACAATAAAGTATACCAAAATATGAAATACTTTGACTGAGTGCAGGTAATAAAAAATAATAAATTTGGAGATACGCACAACAAATTTCACAGCAAAAAACCGTGACAACAAACACCGAACCCAAAGGCTCGGTGCCAAACGGAAACACCCGCAAACACACAGATATAACTACGTGGGGCTAACCGTAAAAGTGAAAAATAATTGCCAAGAAAAGGAATCAAAAATCCCTAGCAATCGGCAAAAGTGAATAACAAAACACAAGAGTACTATAATCTAGACGAATATAAGTGCCGAAAAGTGCTTTAAAGATGCGAAAAAGCGCGCCTAAAAGATACTAAAAAGACCAGATTTCAGGAGCGCCATGACTCGACATCCTAACTCGTCGGGGGCGAGCAAGAAAGAGGAAGATGGCCGTTGCGTGTTGCCGCGCGTGAGTGGCGAAGGGGAACAATAGGATTACGGGGGGTGCGCACAATATTGTGACTCATTTGTGTTAAGTTCTCGAAGGGGTCGCGTAGTCAAGACTACTAGCATAATAGGTAGGTATATATGATTTATTGCAGTAAATCAAATACTGTTGCACCAATGTCAGTGAAAAAATCTAAGCATCTATAGGTTTGTATTTTCATTACAAGAATGAAGGCAGCCACACACACAACACACAGCACAACACACAGCACGACACATGCAGGTTTACATGGCTTTACTTCCGAGGACAAGTATTGTTCCTCTATTGTTCCTCGTCCTCGGACAGTCGACGGAATAAAGCACAAATTCATTGTTCGACGTTCGAGGACTATTGTCCGGCTTCCGAGGACCATTGTTGTCATGATTTTTTTTTGTTCTCTGTCCGAAAATGTCCTCGGACATACTGCTAAACACGCCCACCCAACATTACCCCAACAAACATCCAAACCCTGCTTAACATGCTCTACCGCACACACACACATTGTAGTGCGAGAGCCTGAGCCCCTCCCTTCCCCGTCATAACTTAAAATAAATTCCAACTATAATTCCAAACTTTATCCTAAGACCCAGCCCCATACCAATACTAGTACACTGGTTGTGTTGTTATGCATATATAAATAAATCTACAGTACATTGATGTGCATTCCGTAAAAAGTGGTGGCATTTGCATTCCTAAATTAATTAAACCTTTATATAGGTTTTCCAGATCAAATATCCGTCGACTGCAGGAAAGTGTCATATAGGTAATTGAAATATATAGGTAATTGAAGGTAATTGATTGTGGAGATCCATGAAAGGATTTTCAAATGTCCATGTACGAACGAAGTGTCCATATTTGCATTTTAAAATGTCCATATAGTACGAAGTGTCCATATTTGCATTTTTAAAATCCGATAAGGGAAACCAAATATCATATAGTGAACCAAATTTCCTTGTAGAGGGACTTCTATCCAAACTGGGAAAACAAATGTCACATAGTTATATCAACTGTCCACAGTTTAGAACAATATGTTTAATTATACATTATTTAAGCTAAGGGACCGTTCATAATTCATGCCGGGGGGGGGGGGGGGGGTAAAAATAGGGGGATGTAACGTGTGCTTGTTCGTGTAGGGTTGGCGGGGGGGGGGGGTAACTTTTGCTCCCCCGATAGGGGGGGGGGGGTCAACTTTCTTTGACGTGACATGAATTTTACCCCCCCCCCCCCCCCCCCCGGCATAAATAATGAACGGTCCCTAAATAAAAACAAATCGCACAGAAGAGATATCAATCCTATCCACCATTTCACAAGGAAAGTCTCTCGTAATTACACAGTCCGAAGTACACCCATACTGACATCAAGTTATGTGCATCATTCAACGCACGCACGCGCGCACACACACACACACACGCAAACACGTTTACATGGCTTTACTTCCGAGGACAACTATTGTTCCTCTATTGTTACTCGTCCTCGGACAGTCGACGGAATAAGGCATAAATTCATTGTTCGACGTTCGAGGACTATTGTCCGCCTTCCGAGGACCATTGTTGTCATGATTTTTGTTTTGTTCTCTGTCCGAAAATGTCCTCGGACATAATGCTAAACAAACGCACACGCACACACACACACCCTCACACACATTGATTTGTGGGGAACTGTATAGTTTTCTCCTATTGTGTTTTGTATCCCGCAGGCACTTCTATTGTATTTTGTACCCCACAAGCATGACGGAATAAAGGCCATCATTATGCTCTTTTGTTCTCTGTACCCCACAACTGAATCTATGTAAGCCCATCCACACACACATGCACGCACACGCACTCCAACACGAACAAACACACACACGTTTACATGGCTTTACTTCCGAGGACAACTATTGTTCCTCTATTGTTACTCGTCCTCGGACAGTCGACGGAATAAGGCATAAATTCATTGTTCGACGTTCGAGGACTATTGTCCGGCTTCCGAGGACCATTGTTGTCATGATTTTTTTTTTGTTCTCTGTCCGAAAATGTCCTCGGACATAATGCTAAACAAACGCACTCATACACGCAAACACACATTCACAAACAAATGTCCACTCCCCTCCCACCCCCCCCCCCCAAAAAAAAAAATACACATTTTGCAAAATGTTATTTTGCTATGGGTTTTTTTTTTGTCAATGAAACGTTCAACTGACAAGTGTGTGACTACTTGGACATATGAATTACCTATACGACATTCGATTTACCTATGTAAGACTTAATCCTCTAATTCATGCATGGATAAGCAGGAATTTGTATTATGCGAACATTTAAAGACCTCAGCCTGACCGAATTTTGAAATATACACTTTATTCATCCACGGGGAGCTATATATTTTCTGAACAAATTGAAACCAACTTCATGAGATTCCGTTTCCTGTGGAATGAGTAACAGCGTCCCGAATGTTGAGCCCGGTGGTTTTTCTGACGAGTGCCCCGTCTCTGAGGAACGCTACTTTGCGGGGGGTGAAAATTTGATGACGACATATCGTGCAGACGCACTCGGAGCTGTATACATGACATGTCGGCACACGTCTAGCGACCCCCTGCAGTTTCCTCTCTTGTTACGCAATAGGGAGGGGGCGGACCAAAAAAAAATATCTTTTTTATTTTTTATGGATAAACGGAGACGAAAATTTATGAATACCCAGGGTAATTATATTCTTTGTTTACTAAGCTTTACGTCAATATATGGTTGTTTTGATTCATCTGTCCTATGCAAATAAGCTGGTGACGTGTGAAGTAATACAATTCTCATACTGTTAAACCATGAATGTGAAAAATACCATAAACTTTTTTTTTTTTTTTTACATTCCCCATGATGTCTCAACCGAACTACTGTTTGCGTGCCTAGTAATCATAATTATTTTTAGTTAAATACTAATAAATAACTTGCCCAGTAAAATCAGTGCATGATTCATCTGCCCTTTGCAAATAAGCTGGTGAAAAAAGCCCCAAACCCCCAACCCAAACCCAACCGCACACTGTATACACAACCCTCCCACCCCCTCAACACACAACCACCCCACCCCCTCAACACGAACTACCAGGACAACTGCTACAATTACCGCAGACATCAACACCAGATAATACGGTACTGTCAAACCAACGTCCATAATCAAATTGTGATTAAAAAGACAATACATGATCACTCGTGCATAAACTTTTGAATTCATAAGCCATGTCATTCACTGCACAAACCCAGGCCATCATGATTTATCATAAACTCACTAATCAGCAATTTCTGACCTGGATAGCCAATTCCTGCGCAACCTAATTTTCATGTTCTTTACAGAAGTGGGCAGTGCTCACTCAAGCATTAAACATTTTCAGACATGGTGTAGTATGATAGAAGAGACTTTGCTTTCAGCTGTCCATATAAATGTATATATAAAGTTTCCCAAAAATTCGATACATTTTTTTTTTTATTTGGAGGCCATAATAAAAGTCTATCGTTTAGGGGGGACACTCGGTCATGTCGGTATACGTGTTATGGCTTATGCATGCAAACGCAGACAAAGACTATTTCTAAAATACTCTTCCTTGAAAATTTGAATTCAAAGTATTTTTTCAAACTTACGTGAGCCATGACTATAATTGATATGTCTTTATCCAACCAATCGGCAAAAAGCTACTGCGTTTAGCTACTAACCAAGGCCGTACGCAGCGGGGGGGGGGGGGGGGGGGGGCAGGGGGGGGCAGTTGCCCCCCCCCCCCCAGAAATTTCAAAAGCATACTTTTTTTAATAGGGTTTTAGACTTCAAGTTTTGGGTTCCTTTGAAAGCGATCATCTTGCCCCCCCCCCCCCCCCCAGGAAAAAAATTTCTGCGTACGGCCTTGCTACTAACTGGTACGTTGAACATAATCACAGTATAGACAAAAGGCAATATAATAATATGGCGACAGTAAATGGAGTGGGGAAACCCAATCTTGCAAAATACAGCTCCACTACCAGCTTAGTCTAGTTCTGGACGTATGTAATTATTATTTTGTCCGTAAAACCCCGTGTGTGTGCACCCAGCGTGGAACCAGGGAGTAAAGAAACGGGGCGAAGTCCACTGATTCACTCTGCGATGAGACGGAACATATGACGGACGGAAAAACGACATAAATATGCCCAACTGGGTTTTTACAGACGTGTATCAATCAGATATGATTATTTACGTTTGGGACCGACCTTTAACGTGCAACTATACATGTAGTCTATTTGGCACCTAAATTTGCCAACAAAAATGCTGCAAAGTGAAAAGTTAAATGAATTTTGGGGAAAAGTGAATGAAATTTTGTGGAAAGTGAAATGTATTTTGGGGAAAAGTGAAATGAAACTTTGTTAAAAGTGAAAAGGATTTTTGTGAAAAAGTGAAATGAAATTGTTAAAAGTGAAATGTAATTTTGTAAATTGTGAAATGAATTTTTGTTAAAGGTGAAAAGCATTTTTGTGAAAACGTGACATGAAAATTTGTGAAAAAGTGATATAAAATTTTGTGAAAAGTAAAATATATTTCTTAAGAGTGAAATATATATTGGCTGGAGTGAAATGGTTTTGTAAGAGATAAATATATAACGTGGAGAAGGTTTACGGTTCACCATTCCTCCTACCAACACACATGGTGAACCGTAAACCTTCTCCACGTTATAAGCTCCACCATGCAAACCTTCAAAGATAAATATATATTTGTTAATTTTAAAGAGAAATCCAACCTTAATAGAAAGTTGCTTTGAAAGAAAGAGGAAAAATCAGAGAAGCAGATTGGTGAAAGCTTGAATGAAATCGGACAAGCGATAAGAAAGTTATGAATTTTTGAAAGTTGTAATCACTATACATATGGGAATTTCAAATTGGCCGAATAGGTAATGTCAAAGTGATGTAGCTGTGGACAACTCCCCCATTCGCTCCAACACACAAAATGATTTAAATGTCACTTTTTTTTTAAATGTGTTACTCAGTAGGATCTTTTTCTTTCATGAGGACCTATAACAATATGCTTTCTCCCATATATTTTAAGTACTGCCCCGAGGGTAAAAGCGCCTCGAAGAATACTGCAAATTAATGATATTTTTGTGTACGACAAACTTGAGAGTTTTCCACAAAAATGTCACAATCGACTCACCAAATTGCCAATTTGAGAATCGCATAGATGTAGTGATCTCATTTTCAAACATCCATATCTTTCTTAGTCCCTGTCCGATTTCTTTCAGACTTTCACCATCCTGTTTTTCTTATTTTTCTGCTTTCACACAAATCATCTTATTAGCAAGGTTGGATTGTCCTTTGTTGAAGTGAAATATATTTTGTATTGATGTTGAACAAGTGTATTTAATTGCTTAATGGCATGCCATAGAGATCTGAATCAAAAGTTATTGAGCCAAACCACAAAATGTGGTCAATTGTCTTGAAAGGCTTACTACAGGAGCCACCCGGTTCCCGTAGGCAATGGGTTAGCCAATCAAATCACGTACAGGAAACTATGCAACTATACATCTACTCCATGCAGTCTGGAACTTATAGATGCATAGTTTTAACCGATCAGATCACAGCAAACTATACAACTATACATCTACTCCCGCAGTCTGGAATAGATGTATAGTTCAAAGAGAAGATGATACCCTCCCCCCCCCCCAAAAAAAAAAGAAAAAAAAAAAAAGAGGAAAAAATGAAGAATGCATAAGGAAAGAAAAGAGATGAAGGAACGACAAAGAAATACATTGAGAAAAGAGAAGAGGATATATATAAAAGGGAAAACAAACTATACATAAGGAAAAACAGAGGATAGATTAAATCCTCTTCTCTTTCCAATTTTTTTCTTGTAATCTATTTTCTTTCCTTATATTATTCTTTGTTTTCCCTTTTCTATACCCCCCAAAAAGCGGAACGGCGGATTTTCAGTACTTCAGTACTTTGCCTTCGAAAAGTATATAATTTTTTTTTACATCATTGGGTAAATCATCTTCTACCGAAGATAATGATATAGGTTTTCCCGTTGAATTTCACAATTTGTTCAATCTATTTCACATTTCGAGCATTCGAATTCACAAACGATATGATCGCCATGGTACATGTAAATTCAATTTCGTCTTTGCTCCTTCAAATTCGCGATCTGTGCAACGAATTTTTCAAATGGGTCATCAAGATTCCTATTAAGAGCAAACGATTTAAGGAAAGAGCAATCAATTTCACTTTGATTCGTCCAAATTCACTATTTGAGCAACAAATTCTTCAAATGGTTCATTCTTATCTGAAGAAAGAGCAAACGATTTAAACCGTGAGCATCCAAATTCATTTATACACGTGCAAATTAACTTTTTGTGCAACAGATTCTTAAAATTCTTCATTCAAATTTGACTTACAAACAAAAGTTTGAAATCGAAGCATCCAATTTCACCTGCAACCGGGCTTCTGTTACTCTCTGGTCATTCAATTTCATCAAAAGACTGGCAAGTTTTAAATAAGAGCATTCGATTTAATGTGTATTGTAAGTTTTTGGAGAAACCTTATAAATTGTGAGCTAGGAAGCCCTCAGTCATTCTGCATGTTGCGCTTATGAGTACCACGTTTACCTACTATCCGCTTCACAATGAAAAAAATGGCAGATCATCACCCAGTTCGCTACAGGAGAACTTCAAACGAGGATAGGAGAAGGCTAATTGAGGCATTTGAGAGCGAAAACGGGGACCATCTAGAATTAGCCGATGATTTAGGCATCAAAAGAGCAACAGCAATGTCGATTGTTGCCACGTACCTACAAGAAGATCGACACGACAAGCTTGCGAGAGGAGGGGCCACACGAAGCAAAGTGGATGACGACATGCGACATCGGCTGCAGGTCGCTTTGAAACTGTTTTGGCCCTTATTCCGGATATAAGGCTGGCATCGCACCAAATTCCGATGCCGAGTATTCATATTATTGTTCAGAACCTGAATCAGGTAGCTTTCACTTGTTAAACTGCCTATACATGTAATGATATTGCGATTTATTTCCAAAATCGGATCGTAGACCGATCGTATAGTGTGCGGTACGTGGGCTTTATTCCTTTTCTTCACTGATTATAGGTCTTCATAGGGGCCAATTTGCTGCTGGATGGTACTGCGTATCTGGTCGTTGGTGATATGGTCCAGGTATGAGATGCCCAGGATGTGCATGCGATAGCATCTCATTTCCACTGCATGTATCTTCCTCTGCAGCTCGGCTGTCAGCGTCCATGTCTCGCATGCGTACAGGAAAATTGAGAATACCATCAGTGCACGCAGGAGTCTGATCTTGTATTGCATTTTGATATTTTTATCTCTCCATATGGCCTTTAGTCTGAAGAGAGCAGTCATTGTCTGTGCAGTTCTTGCAAGGATTTCTGGTCTTGATCCCGTGGTGACTAATGATTTACAGCAATAAATCAATGTATCTACCTATTTGCTAGTTTCCCAAACTATGCCGTCATTCGAGAAAAAATTAAGTCAGAAACGCGCATGCCCCTGCCCGCGTGCGCGCTCCCCGTCCACCAATCATGATCGCGTTCCACCTCTTAGACGCGGTGTCACTTCCGGCTATCGGCCCACTCGTGCACCGCAAGTTCAGCCCAGTGCTCCACGCTCGTTTGGAGCCAAGGCGGAGCCTTCTCCTCGTGGTAGGAAGAAGGCCCGAGGTCGCGGTCGGGGCCGTGGTTCGGCCCACGATTCGCGGCGAGTTTGATGGTGCACCCCGAGTGTTGGAGAGGGTTGGAGGCCGTCTTCAGTACTTTCTTCCCTCCTGGGAAGAAATTACCGACGACAAGTTCGTGCTCTCCATCGTGCGAGGAGGCTTCTGCATAAAGCTCGCAGAGCCCCTCCCACACAGAGCCATCCGCCGCAACCCTCCTACACTCTCGCCCCTTTTTCTAGAGCACATCTCCACAGAGATTCAAGAGCTGCTGGAAAAGGGCGCGATCGAAAGGGTACGAGACCACCCCCATCTGTGTCTCTCCCCTGTCTTTGTAATTCCCAAACGCTCGGGGAAGCTCAGAATGATCTTGAATATGAAGGTCATAAATGCCTTCATACCAAGGGAGCGTTTCCGCATGGAAACCTTGGCCTCGATTCTTCCGGCTATAAGACCGTCAGACGTGGCCATTTCGTTGGACTTGAAAGATGTTTACTTTCATGTACCGATAAACCCTTCTTCAAGGGACCTACGAGGTTTCACCTTTCAAGGCGAAACTTTCCGGTTCAAAGCCTTACCATTCGGCCTGAAACCGGCACCTCAAGTTTTTACTCGAGTAGTCTCTGCCCTAGCCGCTTTCCTCAGGTATCGCGGTCTGAGACTTTTCACTTACCTGGACGACTGGCTCCTGGTGGCGAGCTCTGTGTCCGTCCTTCAGTCTCACATGGACCTACTTCTCCGCACCACACAGAGAGTAGGGTTCATAGTCAACTGGGACAAGTCGGAGTTGCCTTCTACCCGCAGGCCCATTTACCTGGGTGCGGAAAAAGACATCGTGAACCAAGTTGCCCGCCCCAGTTGGGAGAGGGTTCAAGCGATTGTCTTACTAGCTCGATCTCTTCGTCTCTTACGTCGAGTTCGGTCAGGCCGATGGCTCCAATTCTTGGGCCACTTATCGAGCCTTGTGGATGTCCTCCGAGACTGTCGGCTTCATATGAGGCCATTCCAACTTCATCTTCTGAAGTTTTTCAAGCCCAGTGTAGACTCTCTCAAGGTGTGGATTCCTCTAACCGGGGAAATCAAACGCCTGCTTATCCCCTGGTCAAAGAGTCGTTCCTTCTTCAAGGCAAGCCTCTTCGCACGCCCCTTCCGTCAGTCACCATCTCGACGGATGCCTCTCTTCTGGGATGGGGCGGCCATTGTTCGGACCAGGTGGTCTCAGGGGACTGGTCACACCTGTGCACCTTGCCCCACATCAATGTATTGGAGTTGATGGCAGTCTTCATGTCTCTCCGTCATTTCAAGAACATGATTGTAGGTCGCTCCGTCCTGATTTTGACGGACAACACCACTGTTGCTGCCTACATCAACCGACAAGGCGGGAATCGTTCCTCTACTCTGACGATCTGACCGCCAAGCTTTGGAGGTGTTGTCGATTTCACCGAGTAATTCCGATCGCCTGCTATGTTCCCGGCCAGGACAATCTGATCGCAGATTTTCTGTCCCGGGGCATGTGCCTTCCCTCCGAGTGGACACAATCAAGAGGTCTTCGATTACCTCAGTTCAGTCTGGGTCCCTCTAGAGATCTGTTTGCGACATCTCTCAATCATCGCCTCCCGAGATACTGCTCTCGAGTGCGAGATCCGGAAGCTTGGGCCCTCGATGCGTTCTCCCTTCAGTGGGGGGACTTCCGGGGTTACGGCTTTCCGCCGGTCTCCTTAATTCCTCAGGTCCTGGGGAAAATTCAGGAGGATCAGGCGTGGGTTCTGCTCATAGCACCTTGTTGGCCGAGGAGACATTGGTTTCCTCTTCTTCTGTCTCTGCTGGACGGTCGGCCACTCTCCCTTCCCCGGAGAGAAGACCTCATAGCTCAACCCCTATCGGGGATCCTCCACCTTCGTCCAGCGGCTCTGCATTTGACCTCCTGGCCTCTGTCGGGGAGGATGCGAGGACTGCAGGACTCTCAGAGAGAGCCTCCCAGTTCATAGTCCAGAGTAGAAGAGAATCTACCCGAGCTGTTTACAACTCGAGATTGCTTGGTGTGTGGAGACGGGAGGTTCTCCCCGTTCTGCCCCTGTCGCTGCTATTGCGGATTTCCTGATCGCCCTTTTCGATTAGGGTAGATTTCTCTCTACCATTCGTGGATACCGTTCAGCTATTGCTGCGGTTCACCTTGGTTTTTCTGATGGTTCGGGAGTTTCGAACTCTCCCTTCTTGACCCATTTGCTGAGGTCATTCTTCTTAAAACGACCAGCAAATCGCCAGTTTGGCCAAACCGCCCTTTGAGCCGTTGTGCAAAGCGTCGTTACACCATATCTCGATTAAGACCGCCTTTCTTGTTGCTATTGCTTCTGGGCAGAGGAGAAGCACTATTCAGGCTCTCTCTACGGCGCCTGGGCATATGTGTTCTTGAGTCCTCTGTCAGAATTCTCTTCTGTCAAGGAGGATAAATCTTGGTGCCCTGTTAGGGCTCTCAAATGGTACTTGGATAGGACTAAGGTCTTTCGTAAGGATGATCAGCTCTTTCTCATTTCCCGTCACCCTTATTCCCCAGCGTCACGGGAGACTATCTCCCGTTGGATTGTCGAGGCTATCCAAGCTGCGGGTTCGGAGGCTCTTCTGTCTGAGAATCATCCAAGAGCCCACGATACCAGGAGTGTTTCTACTTCCTGGGCGCTTTTTCAGGGTATTCCTTTGGAAGATATCTTGTGGGCTGCCTTTTGGTGTTCCCCTACCTCCTTCACATCCTTCTATCTTAAGGATGTTCCTTCGGGTGAGGTTAGGTTTGCTACCTCTGGTTTGAGAGCTGCTTCGTCTTCCCTTTCTGCCCGCGTTAGTTCTCCCGTCCTGTGACATGCCACCCGGGTTTTTATCCGTGCTATTCTAGCAAATAGGTAGATACATTGATTTTATTGCTGTAAATCAAGAAAATTATAACTAATTTTGTTATTTATTAGATAAATCTATGTATCTACCTATGTCCCTCCCTCCAGCCCCTCTCCTTGTCTGACAACATGTCCTAGACTCTGTCTCTGACTGCTCGGAAGAGGAAAGCATGGCGGCTGCGCGATCATGATTGGTGGACGGGGAGCGCGCGCGCGGGCAGGGGCATGCGCGTTTCTCACTTAGTTTTTCTCGAGTGACGGCATAGTTTGGGAAACTAGCAAATAGGTAGATACATAGATTTATTTATCTTGATTGCCCCAAGATATTTGAACTGCTGCACTGTCTCAAGAGTATATGACCATGGACTAAGATGTCTGCTGTGACGGAACCATTCCAAATTGTGTGTAAGCTCGGTCAAGTCGGCTGACCATGTTTGTCAATTCGCTTTTTTCCCCAACTAATCCGTCGATCAGGGATGCCACTTAGAATTGATTTAAAAAAGTACGAAAAATCATCTAGAATGGCCCCTTGTTTACATAAAAAGTGGTTTTCTATGGCTAAAAATATGTTGAAAAAATAGGAATTCCTACTTTTGTCTGAAAAGTGGTATCCCTGGTCGATATCATCAGCAAATCTGAGGTTCGTGATGGTCCTTCCCCTGATGCTGACTGTACCCGCATGGTCTTCAAGTGAGCATCGCTTATGATTCTAGAAAAACGATGAAGAGGGTTGGGGAGAGGAGGCAGCTTTGACTCCTGTAGAGGTGTGGAACCAATCTCCGATGGCACCTTGGGCAAATACTGCACTGGTTGCATTAGCATACAGCTGTTTTATGATAATTATGTAGCCTATCAGCTACCATATCAGTCCCATATTGAACTTATTCCTGGTGGCCCACAACGCATCATGCCAGACTCTGCATTATCTTGCTTGCATGACTGATCAGGCTGATGGTAGTTCTGACACAGTTGGAGATTGCCTTTCTTGGGAAGTAGGCCTACTACGATCAGCGACTGAGTCCAGAGTTTTGGCCCCTCTCCTGTCTGCCAGAATCTTGTTGCAGATGATGTTAAAGGAGAATTAACCTCAAACAATAAAGACGATAGTGTTCAAAGGTGTTATTTATTCCTACTTGTTAGACTATATGGCTTCGCGTCAAAATATACGAGATCGATACGAATCAAGATTTTCTGAGCAAAATTTATCATCTGCTAGCAATATGTATCGTCTGCTAGCAATACATGGGGGCTGCCATTTTTTTTATGTGTACAAGAAGATTTTCTTAATCCAAATGCCCAATTGCCTTTTTCAAAATTAAAAACCCATTTGAGATTTAAAATATAGAATAGATATGTGAATTTATTTTTAAACTGAAGATTTCCTTATATATTTCTGTTGAAAATCGATATTCGCTTAATATAAATCTATTTTCTAGATACTGTGACGCAATGGACGGAGCAAATTAATTCAAATTTTATGGATGCTTCTTCCCTGAGCATCTATAGGGGCAAACTATGCATTCACCTGCTTTCGGATAATGGGACTTGAAAAGTCAGAATGCATGCTGCATATATTATGTTCTGCTCTGTTTGGCAAACCCAAGAAAATAGATTTTTGTTAAGCAAAACCAGACAATCTAAAAGTATCATTATAAAGATTTAATTTTTATAAATCATGTAAACACCCACTTTATATTTTTCGTCACATATGGGATTTTAGGTAATGAAGAAAATCAATTTAGGTCTTGGATTCAAAATATCTTCCTGACCGGAACATTTCTCAATGGTTCATGTACAAATCCAAATCAGCAAGAAAATGGCAGCCCCCATGTAAATGAATAGTAGACGATACCGGGTGTTGGAATATCTTTATTATACCCTTTTCTGATATCTTATTGGAAAATGATTTAGGCCAATAAGTAGGAATATACTACACCTTTCAATATAAGTAAATTTGTACTCAGGGGTTAATTCTCCTTTAAGCATGTTTATTGTGGCCTTTCCTCCGTGTTTCAAGAGTTCCGCAGTATGAATATTTACAATAATATATATTGAATACATATATAATTTACATAATTTATTAAACAACATTTCTCAACAAAACATTCAACAAACAACTATAAACACTGGCGTAGCCAGGATTTTTCAATATTTTTCACTACGCTGGGTGCATGCCTGCACACACGGTTTTACGGACAATAAATTACAAACATCCAGAACTAGACTATCCTAAACCAAGCTTTGCTGCCCCAAAAGGTCTGGATTTAGCCAAAAATTGGCATGACAACCTTAATATCTCCAAAGTGTCTCATACAACTGAGCTTAAATTTACATGCATACAATCTTGAGTAAGGTAAATTTCTTGGGGTGCCGTTTAATTGGTGTCGATAAATGATCATTTCAATATTTTAATTAACTTGTGAAAATTGTATTGCTTTCTCAAAAGTAGTCAGGATTATGTAAACACACCCACTGTCCATCTGCACCCGTTTGACAAGGGATATAATACGAAGCATGCAATTAATAAGGTACATTAACATTTAACGTTTAATTGGTGTCAATAAATGATCATTTCAATATTTTTTGTGAAAATTGTATTGCTTTCTCAAAAGTAGTCAGGCTTATGTAAACACACCCACCTGTCCATCTGCATTGTTTGACAAGGGATATAATACGGAGTTTGCAATTAATAAGGTACATATTAATGAACATTTTTTGCAGTATTGCCCTCCATTGTTTATTTATAGGTCAGATTAGTCAAAAGCACCCCTTTTTGTTGAAAATCAGCGTTTTGGGACAAAAAGGCCCCTTTTTACACGTTTTCTTGGACGCGCATGTGTACACCCATATATCTGAGTGCCCCCCCCCCCCCCCCCCCGGGAAACGATCCAGCCATCTTGAAGAGGAAAAAACAACAACTTGGAACTGAATAGAGGCGTATAGTGCCTGCGTTCAGTATCTTCCCTAGGTATCCCTAGGTAGGTAACATGATTTATGGAGCGCTATAATACTAGTATACGTGCATGGTCATAAAGCTCCAGGCCAGGCATGCAATTAATAAGGTACATATTACTGCATAATGAACATTTTTTGCAGCATTGCCTCGATTGCCTATCTCGGTCATCAAGCAACATAATCTTTCCAACGACACCATTACTGCCCCAAGTGTGCACAGTTTTGAAGTAGCTTTGTATAGGTGCTGGAAAATGACCTGCACCAGGAAACGATCCCCCGGGGGGGGGGGGGGGGGGGGGCACTCAGATATATGGGTGTACACACGCGTGTCCATGTTCAAAATGCCCCCTAAACAGGTTTTATACTTGGATGAAAAAAGACCCCTTAAACGAGGATTTTTGCGCGGTTTTTCATCATCCAACCCCCCTAAACAGGTTTGACTTCGGCCAGATTAGTCAAAAGCACCCCTTTTTGTTGAAAATCAGCGTTTTTGGACCCCTTAATGCGTAACGCGCGTTCCACCTGAAAAAAGACCTCTTTTTACACGTTTTCTTGGACGCGCATGTGTACACCCATATATCTACACCCATATATCTGAGTGCCCACCCCCCCCCCCCCCCCGGGAAACGATCCAGTCATCTTGAAGAGGAAAAAGAACTTGGAACTGAATATAGAGGCGTAGTGCCTGCGTTCAGTATCTTCCCTAGGTATCCCTAGGTAGGTAACATGATTTATGGAACGCCATATGTGCATGTTACATACGCTATAATACTTGTATACGTACATGTGCATGGTCATAAAGCTCCAGGCGACTTGAATTTGAACAGAATTTAGACTGTGCAGTTCTGTTTGAGGAGACTTGAAACGGCTTATGTTATGGTATGTACTATCTGTGGTCGTATTTAGCAGTTACTAATCAGTAACAGTAGGCTTTGTTGTGTCAATTTGTGATACACTGATAGTGATACTGATACTAGTACGGTAGTAGGCTACTACTAAAGTACTAGGCCTAAAGTTAGGCCTCCTAGGTCGAGAGCCAGCACTGAGCACTGCAACAGGGCAGCAGTGTAGCCCCGGGACGCTGCCCGGGACGTAGCCTCTTGTCGAGGCCCTGGCGCTGTTGAAATCCTTGGCGATATGGAGGCAAATATGGAGGCAAAAAGACCGAGGCGCTTGCGCCGGGGGCCTCTTGACACCCGACCTGAATTATATATTCATGAGGCACGATTTCCTACTGAATTATGCATGAAAACGTGAAACCGCGGCGATCGCCCAGCAAATTGGCCAATGAAATCTCAAGGATTTCTTACTTCAGTGCTGGACTAGTAGGCCTAAAGTTAGGCCTATTGTTAGGGCCTAATAGTTTTTTTTTTTTTTTTTTTTTTTTTTTTGGGGGGGGGGGGGGGGGGGATTACGTAAATCTCTTGCTCAAAATACATTCACAGACAAGCACATTAATCATTATGAAGAATTCGATCTCTAGCTTACAAACCATGGTAATTTGAATAAATGTACATATTTCTCAAGAGATCATCATATAATTATTTACAAATAAAAATATGAAGAATGGGCAATAAAAGTCACCGTTCAACAATAGATGCATCTCCATCAATTCTGATGTAACCAAGGAGTTACCAGCAACTTCACTGCCCGGCAAGGCCCGGGGGATCCGCCTGGCCTAGGCCCTCGCGAATTATTAATAAGCAGCAGTCTCACTCTCCATCACTGGCCCACGGAGGTCAGCACGGAGCGGTAGCTTAAATTAGGTCACTGCTTTTTCAGAAGGCCATTCATCAACCCTTTTAAGCCATCAACCCTTTTAAGAAATGCCACATCATGCATGTCTCTAACAAAAGGAAAATGTCTCAGACATCCTTTCCTTACTTCATCCACGGAGAGCAACTACAAGAAACAGATTCTGTAAAATACTTGGGTGTCAACATACAGAGTAACCTGAAATGGAATCACCATGTACATGTGACAACCAAGAAAGCCAACTCAGTTCGAGGCTTCCTGCAGAGAAACGTGAGAGCCTGCCCTCCGAAGACTAAGGCATTACTCTACAAGACCTTGGTACGCCCCACTCATAGCTACATTCCTATACTTCGTGTGTATAATGTAGGCAGTCATACACCTCAACTTTTTAAAACACCACTGCACAAAAGTCACCAACATTCACTCAAAATCGGCATTTAATTTGCAAAAACCGACCCCAAGATATTCAAGAAATACAATAAATTCAACTCACCAATGTTGGAAAAGATATTTCCAAAAATGAAATCCGTAATTTACTGTTGATTCTTGCGAAACGAGCTATCGGAGTCATTGTGTACATTTCCTGGTCGCCGCGGGCGCTGACATCTCCCCAAAAGAGTTTTGTCCTCAAAAATTCGGTCCCTATGGCATACACGGAAAAGTTCCGATTTTCTGTGTGCGCGATCGTAAAGATCGATGTGCGCTTGCGATCCCGAGTTTCTTCGTGGACAAAAATTATATTGGCCGATTTTAGTCTAAGACATCGGCAGTTTGTAAACAACACGCGATCGCGAAACAAATCGGCGGGGATTTCTCCGGTTTTGGACAAGATTTTGACTTTGGATTTTGCTGAAAATATCAAGAGTTTCTTCCTAATTGCCATTTGATGTAGGAGTGAGATTTTTAAGGGCTGAATTTGAAAGCAAGTATTTAAAATATTTATCTTATTTTTCCCCCCATACCTTTAGTACATGCGACAGAAAATACCAACTATTTTACAGAAATGTACCTGTGAGTGGGTACGCCCTGTGATGGAGTATTCTGCAACGGTATGGGACCCATCTACCCAAGAGAACATTAGAAAGGTGGAAATGGTTCAACGTCGATATGCCCGCTTTGTCCTGGGTGACTATCGGCGCACAAGCAGCGTAGCCACCATGCTGAAACATCTTCACTGGATAAGTCTACAAGAGAGAAGGGCGCAACAGAAAGTGTACATGGTCTACAGCATTCTTCATGGTTTGGTTGATCTCCCTGTCACCAACTTCATCCCAGTTGCTGGCCCACAGACCCGCGGGAACCCACATAAGTTCAGGGTTCCCTTTGCTAGAACTCACCTGTACCAAGCAACGTTCTACCCAGACGCTATCAGACTGTGGAATTCCCTGCCACCTGCTGTTGTCAACTGCACCTCCTTGGAGCTCTTCAAGCAGAAGGTGCAACATGTGAAGCTCCGTTGAGCTTCAGGACTGTTTTTTAGCTGCACATAGTTTGATTGTAGAGCAATTTTTACTTGCACTGTACACTCGGCACTCGACAAGCACAAGATACGATAATACGCCAGCGGCGGTCTGTACCAGACTGGAAGAAGAAGAAGAAGAAGAAGTCATATGTAGGCCTGGTCTATAATTTATAGTATAAATTACTATGATGGGGTGACCATATTTCGCGCACATTCAAATTTTTATTAGAAATGTGATATTCGATACTTGATTTCTCATATTCTACAATAATATATATATATATATAGTTTTATACCAAACGGAAAGCAAAATTCTGGACTAAAACTTGATTCAACAAGATTCAAGAACATTAATCGCAAAGAATTTCGGAAATATCGCGATCTCGAAACCCAGTGTCGGATCGCACAAAATTAACACACTGAAAAAAAAAAGGGCATAAAATCCACGAGACCTAAGTTCGCGCACGTAAATTAACATCTAAGTTATCCAACGTAGCGGTCCAGCAAAGGGAAGATAATTGCATCATTTGTAAGACAAAATATCATACAATCATTTGGTATCACGTTTTACCTACAACTTTGATGACATCTTCTATCAAAATGAGGATTTTTGGACCGTTGTCGGTAACTTCATATTTTTTCGGAAACTGACGCAAAAAGTAGCAAAATTGCCGATATTTTGTCAATATCTTCATAATTTCTCAATATCTTCATAATTTCTCACCCAACTTAAAAGAAAATAAAGTCCATATGTAATTTTAGCTTCCTCTATCTAATAGCGCTATCAGATTTTCGAAATCTTTTGTAGTTTTTTAGATATTGCCCTGTGCGCGAACTTCGGTCATGCGCGAAATATGGTCACACCACCATACTTAGATACTTTACTGCGATCAGCAGTCCTTTGATTGCTTGGATGTCTCTTAATTACAAGGTCGTTTGTCAAAATGATAGCCATGAAACATGACATTAGTTGATTTTAGGCTACTTTAGGTACTTACAAAACTTTCTGATTGACTGTCGTCTTTCTTTTCAATGAGGATGATACAAAAAAGGCATTTTTATCTCCAAGAGCCTGTACTAAAAACTTCCGTAGGTCGGTGTTTTGCTTGCAATGCGCATGCGTCAGCAGCTCCAATATAATACAGACAAGAAGGGAAGATTATGAATATTCGAAAAAAGCGAGAGCGCTCGACGCTCGAGATCGGCGGATCACAGTGGATATATGAATATTCATTATTCCTGTGATGAAAACTATGGCGTCCTTGTAATAAATATTCATAGGCGCATGCGCAAGTGCCTATTTTCGTTTCTGCTTCAACAACATGGCGAATGGGACTGGTTTCGAAAATTGAGAGTAAAAAGTGACATTCATCGATTCTACACATTTTTTAGGAAAACCTGATTTGCGGAAGGTCTGTTTTGGTAAGTTGCATCGTATATATGATACTTTAATTTAAAAAAATAACTTATATGGCCATATTTTCAATGGTCATTTGAACATTGGTAAATTGTGATACCCACCAAATCGTACTGGTTTCACTCAGGACGCTGCCACTCTGTGGCAGCGTCCCGGGACTACTTATGGCTATGACTATGTGTGTATCCAAGGCACTCACGGACACGGAACCATCACTATGTACAGGGTGTATGTAGGGCTGTGTCAGTTTCGGCGGCGGTCACAACCTCGTAGTTGAAGAGAAGAGGTAAGAACACCAGCATAATCAGTAAAATTTTGAGAAAATACTTCTTTCTACATTTTAGGATGATAAAATATATCTAATTTCATGCCAGATTCTTCAATAGAATCTTTATCATCTTGATAAAGTGAAATTTTCAGGCTGTTTTTGGCCAGCGATCTTGCTCCTATCCAGCACACATACATACATGTACATCATGTTATGATGTATGTGCTAGAGATCACACACTTGCTTAGACCGAAAATTCTGTCTCCCGTTAGCTCTTTTTTTGCTGTGCAAACCGAATACACATTGACTTACACACTATAACAGTTTGAATACGGCTGGAAGATTTTCAATCGGAGAAAACCTTGGACCCTGAATTACCTGAAAAAGGAGCATTAAAAGGAATAACAGTCAAATTGGTAAGTTGAACATGTTCGTTTAAGTATAGAGCCTAGGCCTAATCTATTTAATTTACACAAATATTTTTAAAAATCGTAATATTCACATTTTAACAACAACATGCCTACTGTTCCTCGGCGGTCAGTGAGTTTGCACAGGCGAGTGTATGGAGCGTTTCTGTCTCTAAGTGAAGAGCCGACCCTATCCAAATAAGAGGCTAACGAACGAGAGACAGAATTTTCGGTCTAACACTTGCTATAGGAGGCAATTCCTTGCGGCACAAAGGTACAGAGTGCGAGGTTATCTCCAATAACCTCGCATAAGTGTGAGCGTATCCAAGGAAGACTACTGCAGATGGGATACAGATTTGATTTTTTTTTAATGGAGGTTTTTGTGAACTGATGTCTGATGATACTACTTGCCTACCTTTACCCAAATTTCTGGAAGAATACTGTAGTCTCAGCAGTCAGGCTGGTTCGGTGTAAAAATGCCAGAGGTAAAAATGCCAAAGGTAAAAATGCCAAAGGTAAAAATGCCAGAGGAAAAAAATGCCAGAGGAAAAAATGCCAGAGGTAAAAATGCCAGAGGAAAAAATGCCAGAGGAAAAAATGCCAGAGGAAAAAATGCCAGAGGTAAAAATGCCAGAGGTAAAAATGCCAGTGGTAAAAATGCCAGAGGAAAAAATGCCAGAGGAAAAAATGCCAGACAAAAAAATGCCAGAGGTAAAAATGCCAGTGGTAAAAATGCCAGAGGTAAAAATGCCAGAGGTAAAGAAATGCTAGTACCCCCCACCCATCCCCGGCCATCCTACAGCCCCCCCACTTATTTCAGTAAACACGTGCAAACGTGCAAAAAATGCAAGTGCAAAAATGTGGTATCCACGCAGCCCCCCCCCCCCCCCCCCCCACTAAGCCCCTCCACTTTCCAAGACGTTCCGCGGCGCCTGCAAGTTATTTTACTACAGGTACAGGTATTGTGTCTTTAAGTTACACAGTTAGTATCATGATTGCGGGGGCCTTCGTTATTCCGAAGGTTCGTATTTCCGAAACACTAATTTCCCATGCCTGGGGGGTCAAAATTCCGAACATTTGTTGCATTATTCCGAAGGTTCATTATTCCGAAGGTTCGTTTATCCAAAGGTTCATAATTCCGAAAAGGTTCATATTTACCCACAAAAGGACTGTCCCATATTAGTCATTTTTGCATACCTCCTTTCCCTTCTCGAAACCTAAAATTCAGTTGCAGGCTTCCTTCTCGTTCCAAATTCCATTCGGGATAATGAAATCGTACGTCGATTGAAAAAAGCCGGGTCTACGATCTGGAGTCCAGAGTCCAACGCGGTCAAACCAAATAGTCTAAAAAGTAAAATAAGCAGATGTCAGGTCTGCTATTAGACCTTCTCTATATTTCACCTTGATTTTTCACCTATATTCTCCTAGTATGCAGCTTGCATATTTTGCCTCTTTACTCTTTGTTCCTGACATCATCCATCGCGTGTTTACCTCTGGCATTTTTACCTCTGGCATTTCTACCTCTGGCATTTTTACCTCTGGCATTTTTACCACTGGCATTTTTACCACTGGCATTTTTACCTCTGGCATTTTTACCTCTGGCATTTTTTCCTCTGGCATTTTTACCTCTGGCATTTTTACCTGGCACCGTCAGGCTTCCAGTTCCTGCTCTTGTTTCCGTCCTGCCTGTGTAGTTTGGTTTCATCCTTCCTGTCCATGAAGTTTGATTTCTTCCTATCTTGATCTTCCATCTCTTTGTGTGTCTTAAGTGTCTCAGTACATGTATGTTCAGCATGTTCAGTTCAAGTCTCTAATTAACAGTTAGACTATAGAGTCTAACTTACATGTAAGTCTACCTTTATAATATAGATCTAGACTAGACCATATTTTTATGTAGAAAGGTAGAAAAGTATGACAACTAACATTTCCAGCACTCTTTTCTCTTCCTATGTACGAGTACGAGTACGTACATGTAGTGTGCGGTCGCTGTACAGTGTCAGTGACGTCATGCGGATAGGACACAATAGAATATACAAACAACCGATCTCTAACTGTTAGATCTACCAGTGGATCTCTAGCACATTATGTGTGCTGGAAAGGAGCAAGATTGTTTGCCAAAAACAACTTGAAAATTTCACTCGATCAAGATGATAAAGCCTAAAGGTCTTATTGAAGGCAGGTTCGACTTAACACATGACATTTTTTTCTTCACATGAGAGCTCAAGAGAGTGCGCGAGATCGTGCCAGCAAGTCGGGGAATTTTGGAAACAAAATCGGCATGTGACAGTTTCGACAATGATTGATTTCACATCGCCGTCTTTTTCGACTTTTTCGACGGTGTAAATTTCATGCTTTTTTATGGTATTGTTCTGAGAATTTGATCGATATAGGCGAGTATTCGACCTACAAAAATTGACTTGTGCAAAGGATTAACACACGTAAGTCTATGAGGATAAATTGGGACTTTTTATTTTCATCGACTTGAGCGACTATTCGACACATGCGATGTCGACTTAAAGGGTGACTAAAATAGAAAATTGATTGCCCATTCTTTTGTAGGAAGGAGTCATCAGGAGCCAAAAAATATCTATCACACACTTACGTATGCATTCAGTCGTACATGTAATTGCATAATCATTTGAAAAGTACATTTTTGCTGGTTTACACAGTCATAAGCCCCGCCCCTAAAAAAACCATCAATAATCAATTTTGAATTATGCTATAAAGGTCACAAGTGACCAGAAATTAGCATACTTTAAGTGTATAATTGTTTTTTGTTGACTTTGAGAAGCGATTTCAAAATCATTCTCCTATAAAACAAACATGCAGTAGTATTCTTTTAGTACCTGTAACATACTACCTGCAATGTTAATATCACTATGCTTGGCCTTTTTATCTTGAAGAAATTAACGTTTGAAATATGATCTTAAGCCCATATGTCAATTTTCGTTGATTTTAGATGCGTTTATGACCATTTTCGACAGTGTACATTGGCCATTGAACGTTCCGGACGCAAATTTTTTTTTGCTAACTCGTTAAAATATAGGTAAATGCCGCCTATCCATACACGAGAATTGGTGGTGTTCCCAGATTGGACTAAGGGTGATCCATGACCTTAAACTTGGCTTATTTTGAAAATATCCCAACTTTGAGGGCGCTCTTTAGCAACACCGCTTGGACAAACGTGTTAATTTTTTTTTAAGTTTGTTCAATTACTAAAAGTGTTCAAATATACAAAATATTGGGTCCTAAGCTTATTTGCTTTTGAAGCTACATGTATGAGCCTCCATACATACACTTGAAATCACAGATTTTACAGTTCACGCCATTTTCGGTGACCTTGTACACGAAAACGGAGAATCGTACAGTATTTGTGTCACAATAATTTTTTTTTGTAAAGGGCATAAAGTTCTCTCAATATCCAGACAATGAGCTCTGTGTGAAGAATTTTGGCTACAGATGTCAATCAAAAATTAACCCTATTGGTTTGTCTGTGCATTGGTTGCTAGGCGAGGCCATATCTTAGCAACCGTTTGACCTTGGGGCAAAATATTTTGGAGTTTTCCGTCAGACACTAGGGGGAACATTTGGTGTGAGTTTAAAGAAAAATCGAAGGGGGTCGGGTGACACCCATCCGTTGATTTGACGTGGATTGACCCAGCTGTATATTTGGGCAGTGTTCGCTGATCTTGTAGAAAATATATTGATAATGATTATTCACTCCTAAGACTATATTGATTAATTTCCTTTATTCATTAATTGTCTGTTGAGGGTTCAAATACTGCATTGTTTCTACAATGTTATATGCTCCAGTCTGCAGCTCTTGTGCCTCTTACTCTTCATACGTCACTTGGGGGTCTGACGTCAATTAACCAATCAGCTCACGAGTTTTAAGGAACGGTCCCAAAACCTCTACTTTTCCCCCTTTTTCTCCAAGACGAGAAATAATTTGGACAATCAGTTGCCAGATTCGTGATTGGAAGGCAAAAATACATGGAAACAGCACCCTTTTTCTCTCTAATTTAGTCACTGTACTTTATGTTAAATAAATAGTCAGGAGGCTTCTCGGGCGGAAAAAAGTTCACACATGGTTCAAATTGACAGAAATATGGCTTTACTGAATCCCATGTGGGTGATTTGAGAGGAACAAAACAATTTAGGTTGAATGTAGGCATTGACTGATTTATTATCCTCGTCGGTACCCTTATTTAAAGAATCTACACATGGGTTTTTATTTTCTGAAATTCCTCACCCAGGGTATCAACACCAAGGGTGTTATGTACTTGCAAGAAAGCTGACAGTCAGATCATCTGTTAGTGTTCGATCCATTCCCACTTATGTGTGGTGATAGATCTAGATCTGACTTTTGTACTGTGATAGTCAAATGGATATGTGCTAAATTGTAATAATGGAATATATGTAGGCCTCTTTGGCCTTTTCTTTTTTGATCTATATTAACAGCCCTTTTGATGAACCATGGCAACTGCTATGAAATACTGGAAGGAGGCAGCGACACTAATCATTGCAGCCAGATCCAAGACTCCGATTAGCAACTACATAGGCAGTAAGAAATTCTCCTTCAATTATCAAATCCTCATGCTGCAGAGGACTGCCAAGGCTGGTTTCTTCCCAAGTGCCCAAGTCTTCCCTGGCGGACAGATAGACAAGTCTGATTTCAACCCTAAGTGGCTAGACATCTTCAAGAAGTATGCTAATGTTCACAGCACAGAGGGCTTTGGTAGAATGGTCAACATACAAGGCATGAGGCCTCCCATGTTGTTATGGGATCATCAATCTCCGATACCTATTGATGTTGCCTGCAGGATATGTGCTATTCGGGAGACCTTCGAAGAGTGCGGTATTCTCTTACTCAGAGGCTCTAAAGAAATCCCTACAAACCCGGACATGGTAACTCTTGGCAAATGTGCAGCAACAGACAATGCAGACCTTTCGCAGTGGCGTAAACGAGTCCACGATGATGCCAGCAGCTTCCTTTCGCTTTGCCAGGAAGTAGGTGGCGTCCCGGATATCTGGTCATTGGCAGAGTGGTCAAATTGGTTGACTCCTTCAGACATCACACATCGTCGATTCGACACGATGTTCTATATTTCATGCCTTGATCAGCTACCAGATGCTCTGGAGGACAGTGCCGAAATCGTGAAAACAAAAGTGAGGATGATTACCAAATGCTAGTACAGTGTACAAATTGTAGCTCAGCGAGATGTAGTGGCACGAAAAGACGCGCCCGGAATGTGAAATTCATATTGTTGAAAATTATGATTTCATTGCATTAAAGGGAGTGGCAAGTCGTAATCCATGGACCTGACCAGTTGGCCTGACTCGGGGGAAATTCGGATACAATCAGGTCCAATCGTGCGCTACTGAAGGAATGTTATTGCCGAATTCCTCGCGTGATCGTTAACTCGAATCCCTACATACGTAACCGACCAATGAGATTCAAATACTGGAATAAAGAACACGCGATCTTGTTTACTCATATTTGGGTCAATGTGCGAACTTTTATTAGCTGCGCGCGATAAATTGAAGTCGCTTTGAACTTTGATCCAGAGAAAGGAGCATCCAACTGTAAAACCGCCCATAGATTGCGACTTGTCGCTCCCTTTAAGGTAGTAACATGTCATTAAGCCATAGAGTGGGTAAAAGATAACGCTACTACCTTGATTCCAAGGCTTAATATTACAAAAACTGTCATTGCTTAATTCACCACTATCCGCAGCAATTTCGCCATTTGCGTTCTGGATGCGTCTTTTCGTGCCACTCTATTTCAAAAAGCTCTCTAAGTAGGAGACATTACTGTAGCATAGACATGCATTATTATTCATTGTTAGTTGGGAGATGATCTTCAATAGATAAATCTTGTATGCATCTGAGTTACTGGTAGCAGCCACTGTTAAGAGTGATTATACCCTCGATAAGTTAGTTAGTGTCACATTCACTGATCTGCAAGATAGCTGACATGCCATTTGTTTGCCAATTTTGACAAACAATATGCATTGATATACTGTAGGATTGTGCAAGTTATGATTGGATTACATGTATGCAATGAACCATTCTGGTCTTAAACTGGACTTAAGATTCCACATGTGTAGTAACATTATAGTGAATCTCAAACAATTTACATTAACAGGTGCTTAGTAGACATAAGCTCCCAGAGTTTAACTCCAAAACCCTCAAATTTTGAAATTTTAACAGGGACCCTGTGCATATAGTCCCCCAGATCTTCAGTCCAGACCCCCTGCCACCACCCCCACCCCCCAAAAAAAAGGTAGTGTGGAGTCCTGCGTATACTTTCCTGTAAGAAAACTAATGTAGGTCAAGGCCTCTACTTGGGGGTGGGGTAAAGCCCACTGCCCACACGCAACAACCTGCTCTGGCAAATTCAAATGAAATTATAAGCATAGTGTTCTTCACATGGGACACATCTTGTAATGTACAGATCAGTGAATATGTTAGGGCACATTGTTATCCAACGGAAATCTTTGTTCCCCCCCCCCCCCCCCCCGCCCCCCAATCTTGCTATTCATTCAATGTAAAGGTTTGCAGTGGTATATTTTTAAGACCGTTTACCATGTCTTAACAGGGTGTTTTAGATAAATTGTTATGAAATTCCAAGTGTGTAAGTGTAAATATTGCTCTTGTCATATCATCGCCAATCTCCAGCTTGCATCAACGTCATCGGATATGAATAATTTTTGTGATTTTGAATGTTACTTGTATTTTTCTGATCACTGTCATGGTTTTTTTTTCTTTCCTTTCCTTTATTTACATTACCCAATCACAGTGGGTGACACCTTTGGAAAGCTTGCAACTATATTCAAATGGGAAGACCTATCTCCCACCACCACAGATCTATGAGTTTAGGCGACTTCTCAGGTTAGGCTCTCCTAGTTTCACTTTTTTTTCCTCAAAGAAATGGGGAAGAGTTCTGTCAGATGAATAAATATCTTAAGCTCCGAACATACCATATGATCAAACCACTACCAAATTATGAAACAAATCGGAAAGGACTTGCCACCGAATTATGGAACAAACTAGGATGGGTAATGAGCACTAAAATGCTTATGGTATATAATTTTCTGTGTAATTGAAATTTGATAGTTAACTTTCCTATTTAATTGTTTTCATTTTACTTTGGCAGGTTTGAATGTTTTGACCAACTCTCTGAGTTCTGCAGGAGTAGAGCATTTGAAGGGACCGAGCGATATCTTCCAGTCCGATGTGACCTTGATGACGGTGTTCTTTCGGTATTTCCAGGTAAAAATATGTATTCCGAGATTTATTGACATGTATCTATACATTCATTTGTGAAGTCTATTTCATTTTTTACTGCAGCCACAATGTGCATGATTCTCCTATTTTAACCACACATCAGAAAGGTGTGTAATCCTAGGAGTATAAGATGCCTAACATACAGCCATGGAAAAAATTATTAGACCAAGATTGGTTACTGAAAGTGTTATATTTGTGGTAAGAAGGAAATAAAATATCATAAAAGCAAGGTACAATTACTGGAATTTGTTATTCATTCACTGAAATACAAAGACAAATCATTTTCATTACTCTGAATACATCTTATAGTACCTTTATTACAGAAGCTTGGTCTAATAATTTTTTCCAGGGCTGTACATGTATGAATTTACAATCTAGTCTGTAGCTATACATAGTTATGAAAACACACACACAAAAAAATGTTGAGAATAGAGTCAGTTATAATACTGTGACTTCTGGGCCCGTATTCAATTCAATACTTATGAATGAAATATGAGTAGTTTACTTAGTTTTCGGCTGAGATAAAATACTTAAGCAATTTTGGAATGCAATTGAATCAGTTGGCTAAGTATTATACCCTAAATCTAAGACAGCTCCCTAGCAGACTTAAACCAATTACTTGATTGGCAGGTATATGGCTTTCATACGCACGCAGAGCAGTATAAGCTGTGCACAAGCAAATCATATAAGCGCACATCTGTGACGCAGTTATTGCGCATGTTTTTGGACAGGATATGTGATGTCACAATGGATATCAGTAAGTATTTTGCTTTAAAGTCGGCTTGCTAAAGTAAAGTGCTTAAATTTGATCTGAATAGGAGTTAAGCCAGTTTACTTAGCCAATCCAAATGCTAAGTAAAATGATAATTTCATGCACGTTTTTTTTTGCATACCGCCCCTAGAGTCCAGCCTCAAAATGTAATTTTCTGTGTGCAAAAATTTAGACATGTATTCCAAACAAATTATAGTGAAGACATGTTATGTATTTTTGCTTTGTCAAGTTAAGACTGGCATTGCCTATCGTATAAAAACATTGTTTTTTTAGAAAAGTATTAATCATTTTTGTGATGATGCTACCTGTGAGGATAAGCTCAAAATATGTTTTACACTAAATTCAAGTTATTTCTTAGTTCCGTAGGCAGAATTAGGTTTTCCATCATACATTAATTGTTGCAATTGAGCAATAAATTTCGCAAGCATGAGGTTAAAAGCATGCAAATTTAAACAATTTTTGATGGATATACATGTAGATGATAAAGTACTTGTAAAGCCCAAATTAAAAAAAGAGAAAAACTTTAGATTATGCTGTTTTGAAGGTAAGCGCTAAAGTCTAATAATAACCGTTTTTACAGTGCTTGACTTTGAACTACAATATGTCCGTTCCTGGATTATGTTTCAGGTGACGCATACTACCCAGCCCATCCCAAGGAGGAATCGGATGAAGACTATCGACTACGATACAAAGAGACATGCGCAGACAGCATGAAGACACAGATGGCGACAAACAGAGCAGTGTTTCGCTCGGTATCAGACTATGACCTTGTAAGTTCTTGCGTTCAAGAGACCAGCCAGGTCAGTCCTGTTACCGATCATATCCCACCTAATGAAGTGGTGGAGACTAACCCCAAGTTATGAGTTACAGGAGTGATGAAAGATAAAAATGTATTCCCACTTTTGGTCCAATGGCTGCTAAAGGTTGTTTATGTGAGGCCTCATTAATATTCAAGTCCTTATTCCTTGGAATATTGTCTGACAAAATATATTAGGGCTATGCAGAATGATACGAGTTAATGCCCTTCTTGCTCTCACCAGTTGATGGTACTAATAGAATAAGGGAATCAAACTAAACTTAGCCCAAAGTAAAATTTTCAGAGACTACGATGCCAATAGACCGCTTCTGTAATGTATACAAATTTATGCACACAAATTTATGCACATATATTCTCTGAGCACCGAGTGACGAGCTATTCCATGAACCTGCATTTTATAAATGAGCCTCAATGCTCAGAATCCAGTTTGCATACATTATTTGTTGCTATGTCTGGCAAGCCTCTGGCAAGCTTTCAGGTTGTCAAGAACAACCTTTGTTTGAAAGGTATGCATAAAATTTGTATGCATAAAATTTGCAACATTACTGAAGCGGTCTATTGGCCTGTTCACTAATGTATTTCAATTCTTGTATGTTCCTCTCCAGAATCCTTAGTTACCAACTATTTAGTGCATCTGCTATGCATAATAGCACTTTGTGGATGGAATTCACTTAGCATACATTATTTGTTGCTTTGGGCAATCCTCTGGCAAGCTTTTGAGTTGTCAAGAGAAACTTTTGTTCGAGAAGTATAAAGTTAGTAGGTCTATTCTCCCCAAAAAGTGTCATAAAAAATAAGATTACAATTAATGACAAAGGAACACAACAAATTTGTTATTTCTCACAAGAGTGAAATTATAGGTGGCTACTGCATTTTTGTTCCGTGTACACACTGCAAACACAGAAGAAGTAAATTTATAGATCACTTTGTTTGAGAATGTCTGATAAGCTTTGTTCAATGCACAAAGTAGATTTATTTACCATTCAACAAGGAAAGAAATTAAAATGTGAAAAAATACCTATAATTGACTAAACCTTGGTGATAGTGTTTTTGTGTTAAAAATATTCCCATGACACCAACTGCAGACTTTAAATGTAAGGAGCCTTCATGGGAGAGAGATCTAAACTCGTTACAGGCTTGGTCCACTAATGCTGGGGTTTTCATCCATATTAGCAAGTAGAGAGTTAAGGCCCGGTCCCACTGCACTTACGGATGCAAAGAGAATGTAAAACGTAACAAAATCTTGCCATCCGTTGGAAAACGCTATGCATCCGTTGTGTATTCATTGCATACGTGTTTCATACGCTTTATCCATCGAGCATCCGTCCACTGATTTCATCCGCGCAAAAAGTTTTGAGCTGCACAAAACTTTTAGAACGGATGAACTTTCCGCCGTGTACGATGTAAATCCGCGACATATACGAGCCGCGCAACAAACGTTCTAAGTCCGTTATCATCCGTTAAACGTCCGCTGTATCCTCTCTGCATCCACGCAACTCACAACTCACATCAGCTGCAGCTGAAAATGGAAAGAGGGAGTAAAGATAAGGTACATGGAACGTATAGACATCGTAAGTAGCACGGAAATAGAAAGGATGTAAGCGTATGCATCTCGTATATAAAGTATTCAAAACGGACAAAGCGTTTGAATCTGGGGTGTATCTCGTATATTTAGGATGTCATCCACTTCCATCCGCTTTCATCCGCTAGGCTTCCGATGAACATCCGTTTAACATCCACGCTACATACAACCCACGTCCGTTCTTTTCCGTTCTGTTTTCGCAAATTTTCGCAAATTTTGTCCATTTCTGGAGCGGATGAAAACTGATGGAGCCACCCCCGAAATTTTGCTCGTCCACTGTGTCCTTTTTGCATACGTTTTGGTCCATCGGCCAGTGGGACCGGGCCTTTAAAGATTGACTGCAGAATCTGCATATGGAATGAACATACAGCTGATTTCCATATGGGAATTACATGTAAAGGGTTTAGTAAGTCCACCCTGGTATTAAGTTGATATGGATAAAAGCAGAAAAAATGAGAGAAACTGATTAGTGAAAGTTTTAGCATAATCCAATAAGAAATTTTTACATTGTAATCAATCAGACACAAATTGGAAACTCTTGACGTATCTTCCGAAGTCCTCTCCCATTTGCTCAGAACAGCAACTTTCATAAATTTTCATTTTAGTTGTTGATGAAGAAATTTTAGATTTCTTTCATACAGGTTATGTGCAATGATTATATCCAGGGTGCATGGACATGTATCACTAAATATTTTCTTTAGATAAAATGGAAATTTATTATTTTTTTAGTACGGAGCGAATGGGAGAGGACCTCGCAAGATTCGTCTCGGAGTTGACAATTTGTGTTTGATTGATTACAACTTTTTTTTACAAATCATAACTGTCTTATTTTGGGGGGTTTTGCTCAACATTTTATTGATCTGTATCTTTAAAGTTGCTGCTTCTTTTAAAAATAACTTGATAATCAGGGTGGACTTCCCCTTTAAAAAGCAAAATTCTGTAGTGTTATCACTGGAAGCATTGTGCTTTTTGCTTATGCTTCGTCCATCTGTCTAGAATTTGTTATTGATAGAAAGCAACTAGGAAAGCTGTTTTCACCCCAGTCTTAGCTCTGAGGTGTTCAAATGCACCATTTTTATACTTGGATTAACCTTATTTTAACTGGGCTATTTCATACCAGGTTTTTACTGGGGGGGGGGGGGGGTCAATTCGACCCCCCCCCCCCCCCCCCCCCCCCCTCAAGATCTTGGAGACTGAATGTCCGGTTGACAGGAAATTTTGCATGAAGTATTAGCGACGCGTTCATGTTTTCGGTCAAACGATCCAATGTTGAATATGCAAATTATGCACATATTAATTACCAAAGGATGCCACCTTTTGCTAATTTTTAAAGAAAAACATAAAAAAAGTATTATATTGACTCAAAATGAATCACAGACATCGATAAGTTTGAAATTTAGGGATTTACTTTGTGTATTATTGTTTTCTCTATAAGCATGCATGAAATTTGCATATATTGCTATGTATTCATTTTTATGCCTCCGCCCACCGAAGGTGGGTGCCGGAGGCATTATGTTTTCGGGTTGTACGTCCGTCCGTCCGTCCCACTTCTCGTTACCGCGATATCTGAAGAATCATTTGAGGTAGGAACCTCAAACTTGGTACTAGTATGTATCCCCATACGAAGATGAACTGATTAGATTTTGGGGTAAGTAGGTCAAAGGTCAGAGGTCACAGAGGTCAATTTGCATGAAATTATATTAAAATTCTTGGTTTTTAGCACCGTTACCGCGATATCTCAAGAACTGTTTGAGGTAAGAACTTCAAACTTGGTACTAGTATGTTTCCCTATACGAAAATGAACTGATTAGATTTTGGGGTAAGGAGGTCAAAGGTCAGAGGTCACAGAGGTCAATTTACATGAAATTACATGAAATTCTTGGTTTTTAGCACCGTTACCGCGATATCTCAAGAACTATCTGAGGTGAAAACTTCAAACTTGGTACCAGTATGTATCCCCATAAAAAGATGAACTGATTAGATTTTGGGGTAAGTAGGTCAAAGGTCAGAGGTCACAGGTCAATTTACATGAAATTACATGAAATTCTTGGTTTTTAGCACCGTTACCGCGATTTCTGAAGAACTATTTGAGGTAAGAACTTCAAACTTGGTACCAGTATGTATCCCCATAGAAAGAGGAACTGATCAGATTTTGGGGTAGGTAGGTCAAGTTCAGAGGTCACAGAGGTCAATTTACATGAAATTACATGGAATAACTGGTTTTTAGCACCGTTACCGCGATATCTCAAGAACTATCCGAGGTGAGAACTTCAAACTTGGTACCAGTATGTATCCCCATAGAAAGATGAACTGATTAGATTTTGGGGTAAGTAGGTCAAAGGTCAGAGGTCACAGAGGTCAATTTACATGAAATTACATGAAATTACTGGTTTTTATCCTCGTTATCAAATATTTCTAGAACAGTTTGAGCCATCAACTGAATTTAGGCAGAGGCATATAGGAGATGCAGTCGCATTCATCTTGTTTTCATTTCTTTGGTATTCTATGTTTTGTATTATTTTGACAATGATAGTAGATATGACAACCATAAAGGCAAGCAAAAAAAACAATTATATGGAAATGATGGATTGTATTTTACAAGTTCAGAACATGTCCATTCTATTATACACACATGTATGGAAAAGTCGGTTTTGGGATGACCTTTGACACTTAATTGTCATGTGACCTTCTAATGCTTGGTCCGATCTTCGCAAATTTAGTACCAAAAGTTGCGCAAGACTTCAAAGAAAAAAGTCCTGAGAGGATAGCTTGATATCTGCCACGGTTCAGGAGTAGTCGCTAAATTACTAAGGGGGGGGGGGTTCAAATTGATCCCCGCCCCCCCCCCCCCCCCTCTTTAATATAGAGTTAAAGGTCACAGGTCAGTTAGTGTGAGGACCAAAGTTTTACACCAAAATGAGATCAGGTGAAGATATTCAACCAATTTTAAGAGTTTGGTGTGAAATGTCATTCCTTTTGTGAGTTAAGCTCAAACAGTCCATTTAGTTCATTAAAGAGGAATTTGCCCCTCATTTCATGTTGACCAGAGTGGAATTGTAAGAATCAGTTACGAACCTTTTGAAGCTGATATCATCATTGATGTAGATGACTTCCCTTTGGCGATTTGTTTGTTTGTGTGTGTCGTACATGAACTATTTTATCCATTTTTTGTGTACCAAAGTTGATTAAAGATAAAAGCCGAGTTCTGGTCAAGCAATGACATTGTGAAAGAAACCGTCTCAAAGGAACTGGGAAAGGTTAATCACATGTACACAAGAATTCGTGTACACCGTGAGATTTTGGAATCATCAAAATGATAAGAAATTGACCCAACCTCGCTGAAAAGGACATGAACAGCACATAGAAATTGGTATATGGGACTGCACACACACACACACACACACGCATTGTGTGGCATAATGTTCAGCTGTTTAATACAGGGTCATTTGAACAGCAATCCTTTTCAGGGGGCATTTCTACTATGATGTTCTTCCAAAATGTGAAAAGAATTAGAAACGAATTAGAAACCTCAAATTATTTTTCACCTTCACCAGAAGTCAACTTTCTCTTTAATTATAAATTATTATTTAGTATGCAACAGACACTTCCATTAACAAATGTCAAAAGATGTTTCCAATAATATACCAGCAGAAATGTGTGGTTGTATTATGTGTGGTGCTGCAACCCAAATGGGTTGAATCTATCAGTTCAGTTTAAAGCAGTATAAGGTGAAAAAAAATTGAATTGTTATAATTCATTTTCCTGAAGTAAATATTTGATTTATTACTAATGTATATCCTTAAACATTTTCAGATATTTGAAGTATAATTTTAATTCTTATAGTGACATGGGCAGTTTGAACCACCACATGTCTAATGTTGTATTTTATGATTGTTGTTCTTTTCTGTTTGAAATTAAATATGGGCTTATGAATTGTGCAGAAAGAATTAGATCTAAAAATGAAAAAGTGAATTATTACAGAAAACTTGTTTATGAGATCTTAGTTGTACTATAAGTTTGCAAATTATATAGCGCTGCAAGGATGAAACACCAGTGCCCCGTTGCATAAAACTTACCATTAACAGTAACTTTGCCAAATAACAAGCATGAAAACCTATTGGCAAATTCATCTTGACTTACTGTTGATAATGATCTTGCTAGAATTTTTTGCAATTTATCTTTCTCATGTTCTAGTCAATGTTCTTGACTAGATTTGTGTCCAATTGAAGTAAGAAGATATTATAGAAATTCAGCAATGTAAAAAATTATTAGACCAAGCTTCTGTCATAAAGGTTACTACAATATGCAAACAAAATTATAAAAAATTATTTGTCTTTGTATTTCATTGAATGAATACCAAATTCCAGCAATTATACCTTGCTTTTATATTTTATTTCCTTCTTCCACAAAAATAACACTATCAGTAACCATTCTTGGTCTAATAATTTTTTCCATGGGGACGGACGTTGATGTGTACACCCCCAATCACATGTGATACCTTTGCAGATACGTTTTAATGTACAGTATTGAATGCAGACATGTAACTGAAATATTGTTTTCTTGTGATATTTTAATAATGCTATATTTGGCAATATTGGAAAAATTCTTTTTGCTTTTGAAATATGTGACTAATGAAATAAATATTTTCCTTTCTAACCATTATTACTCTGTTTCAAAGATAATGTGTAGAAGTGGGGGTAAAGATGAATATCTTTTAGAAATGGATGTAGGACTGTTATAGTCGCGAGATAGAAAGGGAGAGAAAGGGGGAAGAGAGAGGGGGGGGGGGGAGAGAACGAATACTAGGACCGTTATTGAAGTTTGTGAAGTAGATTACCAAATAACGATGCTAGACAGAATAACGAGAGTCATTTGCGAGCGTACATTTCATTATTGGTAGTGTTTGAGAGGCAAAGGGCCACTTATCGTAATATACAGTATTACATAACATAAATGAAAATATAAAGTATCAGCCAAAATACCGCTGAAAGTTATTCTGATCGAGTCAGAATTAATTAGAATGAACGGATATAAGTATGACGCAAATGCCGATAAGGCCGACATGCTAATTTCAACACCAGTCACCATGTACAGTTAATGAAGCTCTCACTAAAAATAATGAATGCAATACAAATTAAAGAATTAGAAACACAGTGAAATCTACCATTTTATTATTTTTTTTATACTCTAAACGTGATATAACAATACATTTATTCTCTGTTAATTCGTACCTGAGAGAGACAGACAGACAGACGTCATATAACAAACACCGAAAATATAGACTCTTGCTCGACTTACAGAATATTCTCTTTTTCTGATATAAATATAATATGTAATATGTCTTTGACCTGAACGTGGTGTATCCCAGCTGACCGTACACGCTCCAAGATTCATAAACTTGTTAATCATAGTGGTTTGCCTCTTGCTTGCATCAGTATACAATTTCTAAAGTTCAAGGAAATGGGTCGAAGTTGGGAGAAGTTCCCGAAAAGCTACGACCCCGAAAGTCTCTTATCAGGACAAGAATACCAAAGACAGTCGTCAATCTAGGACAACTATTCCGGACATCTACATTCTGAAAATTCACTCATTTATAACTACCCAAGAGAGTTACAACCCAGACAGACACACATCGAGGACAACTCTCCCCGGACAGCTAAATTATCAGGGCATGGGGCAACTATCCCTAGACAGCTATCCGCCATCCATCTAGAACAAGTATATATCCATGGACAGCAATTACCCAGATGGAAACCCATCTCGGACAAATATCCTCAGACAATTACAACCCGGACCATCTACCCAGATAGAAATTCATCTTGGACAACCATTTCCCGGACAGCTATTACCCCGAAAGGCACCCATCGAGATCAGCATTGGGATACGAGTGCAATGAAGAAGTTTGCCTGAAATAACCATGCAAACAACGCATGCACAGTTGTTTGAGGCAGTGCTACTATGGTCTTAATTTGGCTAGCTGAATCGCGGAGTGTATACGGTCGCCCTACATACCAATATGAAATACTATTATGGCACGGGAACTGTAGACGAGAGACACCGGGTATCCATCTCAGTGGCTTATAGACAATCACTAAGGTTTGAAATAATCCATGGTTTGAAATCCCAGGTGTAACTATGGAAGATCACCTCTCTTATATCAAGTTTTCAAAATAAAATTCTCGTCTGCACACGTAACTCCTTCACCTGGTTTGATTTTTGAAAGAAAATAATAATAATAATAATAATAATAATATGTCTTGTTTACCCAGGGTAGCCTCATCAGTACTAAATACTGTTCTCCCTGAGCGCCCTGCATATAATTACCCCGGCTTTAGCATGGCAACCATAGTGCTCAGTGCATTCAAGGAATAAATCCTACCAGGTATCCACTTACTACACCTGGGTCGAGTGTGCCAAATGTAGATTAATGTCTTGCCAAAGGACGTTAGTGCCGTAGCAGGGAATCATGTCATATTTGAGGGCAATGGCATACGTCGGACAGACTCCAGATTCAAACCCCTGCTGTCCACTTATATGCCATGTCTTATTTAAGAATCCATTGGCAAGCAGGTACCCTTTTGCGGAAACACTCGCAGAATCCAATATTCATTTTGGTATGCTTGCAAAATTAAGACTAATTTATATGTAATTCGTTTACATCAGTGACCAATACACAACACTGAAGAAGTTTTCAACTTCGAAGGATAAAAAATATCACCTTCCTTAATGAGAGGTGATAAGATACACTTCGGTGGGTATACTGTATTCTCTGCTCAAAGTAAGAGGCGTCGCTAGAACATTTTGAAAGGATGGGGGAGGGATGGGGTGTCGGACAAAATCTACCAACCAAAAGGAGTGTCCTCAGAATCACTTATTTCCTGACAGGTTTGTCCGAGGTACGTGAGGGAGGAGAGGGCTATCAAAATTCCAATTTGCCGACTAAAGTTGAATATTTAAAATAAGAGCCATCTATAAATAGATGTTACTTTGTTAGGCAAGGGAATATACACCATGTTGTGGCTGACTGAAACCGAGTTGGCGAAAATCTGTGTATGAACGGCTCAGCTTAAAGTTTGCCTACACCCCTCTAGCGACAACCCTGCTCAATATTACATTAGCCTACTTGCAGAGCTTTTTTCAGTATTGGACAGTAATGAACATATAAAACTTGAGATTCACATCTTTACGCAAGTTGTGCGCCACTATACAAAAAAATGTCAACTGACATAACAGCCTTAATATTTAAACAATGGCGTACAGTATAATATGTATAAAAAAACGTTTAAACCTCTAAAGAATGTGCTAGCAGGAATACAGGAAAATTACGATATTTGGTAAAGAATTCAGACCAATCGTAAGCTATGCACCAAAGGTCACACTTGAGCAAATAACGTTGAACAAGAGCAAATGGAAATGACTAATGCAATACTGGTGAACTGTATCAACTTTTTAAAAAGATAAGAGGGTTGAAGAAAACAGCATAATATATTTTTCTTTCAAACAAACTTTAAAATTTTTTTTTTTTTACTAGGATCGTCTGCCATATTCTCTCTCTTTCTCCTAGACAGGAAGACACTTTGTTCAAAGCAATAAATCAGTAAATCAATCAATCAAATAGATTCAGCTTTTCTATCAAGTGTTTACCTGTCCAAAACATAGCATAAAGTATATGCAGTGTCGTTACAAAGACACAAAATTAATTGTCTTCCCAATGCTTCCCTGTTTCACGAATTGGTGGACCGAGGAATATTTTATCAGGGGGACAGGGGCAAAGTATGTTCATTTATTTGTCTCGCCAGCTCTCACAGACTTATTCGGGGGAAGGTAGGGGGTTGAATCAACAAACTTTCTCGACTATAAGTTATTTCTTTAAACCTCAAACTAGTTACCGGTAAGTAGAGGGCACCACTAGGTGTAAAAATTCGAAGAGCAAAAAACCCTCAAAGAGTTGTATATTTTTACCGGATGCGCGGAAGGGGGGGACGGCAAGTTTTCCATGTGCCCCCGATATTCGCCACTGTTAAAGGCGTTTGCTTTCATTCTTCATACATCCAGACGCCTAAATCTGATAGTTTTTCTCATCTTAAAACAACGCCAAAATTGGTGTTTGTCTGCTAGTATAGGCCTATCGCTGTGTTTTACTTAAAAAACGATCACAATTTCTCAAAAGCTATTAAACAATGGGCATGTTTTAGTTCCACCCTTCGGGAACTATAGGGAGCCAAGTTTGAAGTCTTTGTTTAAAACTCGTTATTTGCTCCCTATAAATCGAGCATATTATCATTTCAAATATACAAAACTGTAAAACAAGTCAACACAAACATGAACAAAATTACATGGCAATAATACAGTGATGAAAACGATACACGCATACATGTACATGTTTATAAATATTCTATAGAAAAATAATGAAATCATGAAGCTACAATGCTTAAACACTCAAATGCTTACTAATATAATTATAAATCTAGAGCTAATTTAACTAAAGAGCAAATGAAAAAAACTAAAGGATTTATCGTTCTAAAGATAAACTTGTCAAAACAAAATCATTACACGTGTAGCTTTATTAACATTGAAGTTCCTATCGTCGAATTGAGCTAGTTGATCGAATATTAAAAATATAATCATTACACACAAAAAATAGATCACATTTTTAAAAACTTATCTAATACAAAATGTAAAGTTTGTCATATCTTTTGAAATGTCAACAAGTTATCGCTTGTATTTTCGGCAGGTGGGGGGGGGGGGGGTGACTGGCAATACTTACATGGTGCTGTCTAATATCCCTTTTCAGTCTAGAACTAAATCTAATGAGAGAACAAAAAACCATTCTTTGTATTCTTGAATGTGAAGGTGATGGTGTTGACGATTTTACAGAATCCAGAAAAGAGTCTTGAAAATGTGCACAAGCTCAAGAAGCGTAAATTGGCCTTTTTTCGTAATGCATTCAAATTTAATGTTGACCTATTTGTCAAACTCCTAGTAATTAACTATTACATCCACCTGTTACCCAAGAATTGCATTTCACTAGTCAGAATGCAGACTGCATACATTAAGTGGTGCTAGGTTGGGCAAGCCAAAATATTCGTCCACACTGAGAACGCCTAATACATTCAATTCACATTCTGGCTACTAATATTGAAACCATAGCCATTTGCAGGTGGATGTAGTAGTTTGTCACTAAATTTGAATACAGTACGAAATTGGTCTATTACATACCAATGAAATTTTTTCTTTTAACTTCGCACATGAGATCAACGATTTTGATTTTAGACGTTGAATAGAACTGTTTACTAAAGTATTCAAATATAAGGATGTTTCATAAATGAACTCTTGATGACAAGCTATTAAATTCACCTGTTATGCACGCTAGCACCTTAGATGTTGCTATGTTGGAAAAGCCTCTAGTATTATTACGGGTTGTAAAGAACAACTTTTGTCCATGCAGTATGCATAAAATCTGAATACATTTTACAAGTAGAGGGGTTCTTACACACTCCGTAGAGATTGTTCAACGCTTACGTAATGCTTAATGAGCACATTTTAACTAAGAAGATTACTGCCATCTCGACTTTCTACCAGAATCGCGTAGGCCTATAGGATATGAAGTTGCATTTTATCAGTAAAATAAATTACCACTTTTCACGCAGTCTTTCTCTGCATGGTTGCAGATAACATCCCTTAATTAAGCAGCAGAAAGATAATTTAGATAATTTAGATTTCACTTCCTGACCGGCATATCTGAATCCATATCCATTCTTTGATGGCATACAGATACATTAAGGGAAATAAGTTGGGCAAGGTGGGCATAATAATTAAATAAGCCTATCATTAAGGTCCGGCTTACACGAGGTGTCCTTTCGATTGCGTCATTACTTGCGCTAATCAAGCCTTTTAATGGATGTCCCAGTAATTCAAATCAATGTTTGAAATGGTCCCTTGGCTGTGATGCCACTCTCATTATATGTGACAACTGACCGCGCAAGTCGCTGGCGCAGTCCTATACGTCAGCAAATGGCAATACGTATACACGAGGCGTCGTTTTGAGTGATTATGACCTCCGCTAATAATTATTATAATCCAGCCTGTGAAAGCAACGGCCCATCCTCTGGTAATTCAACTATATAGTGTATTCACTGTTCATATTGTAGTCAAATTTTGTACGATGTCACTTTCAAATGGCGATTCAAAGACCGCACCATTCGCTGATATGACGCCTCGGGTGCAACGGGTAAAAAGCTTTCTCCCGCTACTCCTTTCTGCGGAAACAGAGCAATGACCAGCAAATGATTGAATGACAACGCTAAACATCAGCTGCAGTCTTTGATATTAATAAGAACCCTATAATGCAGGAGTAAAGATAAAAGTATAATCCTGCTAAATCTCCGATTTATAATTACATCAAAAGAATTAGAAAGCACCAGTTTTGGGACTAAAATTGTCAACAGTTACATAAAAGGAGAAGTGTTTTATCAGAAGAGTAGAAATTATTATTTGCTTTGGCTTGTCCGTTGAGGACGGGTAGGACCCCGAACAGACAAAGGAGATAGCCGGTTGGTCAGCCACAATCGGGAAAATGCCCAACGTCACTCCAGTCGGCAAAGATCTGCGTGGTCTGTGAACTCTATCTAGAAAAATAGGGCATTCCAACCCTTGTTGAGATGAAAAGGATTGGTCCCTAAAATCCATTTTTTATGATAAATGGAAATAGATAAAGAATACATGCTTGTATAGACGGTTTCATTTACTACTACCTAGAGTCATCTTCTCGCTCTAAAACTTGTTTATATGACTGGATTCCGTCTAGTGGAACGACTTCTTCTTGCTGCATGGCCAGGTCCCGTGATACCCGTGAGGGGCTAGCTTCGTGAACCGGTATCGCGCTTCCTGACGCTGTAGATCCCGCAGTGGCGACCGCTTCGTTGGCCTCGTCCATGGCGTTACCGTCGCCGCTAGTGGCCGGACGGTAGAAGTAGAGGGCGAGGCTAAAGAGTGAAACCGCTGCGACTTTCATGATGAGACCTAGACCGAACATCCGCCATGACAGGTTCTCGTCGTTGTAGATCCAACAGGCGCCCTCTGTGTTACCTTCACTGCTACAGGTCTGCTGCCACTGAAGACAGGCTCCGTCCATCATGACACCGACCAGGATAGGACCTGGTGTAGCACCTGTGTAGAGGGATGTAGGGATATGACTATACTTTATTCAAAGGATTGTATTTCTCACTTGTCCTGACACTGCTATACACAGTCATATAAATAGAATCATATAGATGTTGGGATCAATTTTTAGTAAATAGGCGCTATAAGCTTCGACAGCCCTGTTAGAAAATCATATTTTTAAAGTACAAAAAAATTGTAAGCTTACATAGAAAACTGTTATTAGGCCGTACAACTCGAAATAAACGCAATTATCTTTCAATTAAGTACCTTCTTGTCTTTCTCATAAACAATCAAAAATAGTATTTAAATTAACAGTGTCCAAAACATTGGCTATTTACATGACATGACAATATTATGACAATGCAGAGAAAGGATAAGTTTACCTAATAATTTGTTCAAAATAGAGTTGACCCCAAGAGCCATTGGTCTCTGTGAATCTGGAACACATCTGAAAGAAGAAAGATCAAAATAAATTGTTAGTACCGTGAGTTTTCCTGATTTTCTCCTCACATATGACAAATCCATAAGGCCGTTATCTCACAAAGGATTACTTTTTTGTAAGTAGACATTTATTTCATAATTCCAATTAATTCCAACAAAACAACAACAACAGGTACCTTATTAACTCCTTCTGTGCCACTGGTGCCAATGTACTGTACAATCTGGACTAAACATGTTAATTTATTTTCCATTCATGAAACCAAAAAATGGGTAAATGAATCATAAGCTTTATTCATGAAGGATATATTTGTGCCTAATTTTACAATAAAAAAAAGAATGAAACTTTTAAAAAGTTCCTCTTTCAAATATTCAATTTACGATAACTGTTTTAAAACCTGTTGGCACAGAAGGGGATAAACCGTTGAGGAGAGAAAGCATATCCTTTATGCATTAATAAAACAATTATGGCATAAAGATGATGAAAATGTCCCCCCCCCCCGCCCCCCATTTTTTAAAGAAAATCTCGTATTATAAAACGTGGGGGGAAAAATCTTTGACGATGTCACCTGAGGAGTGTATTGACGAGCGCCACTCCCGGTAGAAAATGGAAGAAAAGGAGGAAAGCAGCACCAACGACGAAGATGGGAAGAAGGAAGCAGTCCGATTCACATTGCCCGTGTTGGACTTGGATGGATGCAGTCAGGTTCGCCGAGATGAAATTACGCAGGCATTCGCAGTCACCATACGTCTGATGGCGGAAAATAATGACGAAACAAATATGGTGGAATGAACGAAAAAGAAATTTTTCTTCTGGTTGAAATGCTAGTAACAGTTTTCTGGGTCTGGTCTGGATAGTTGAAAATACATGTTTGCAAAATGCTGATTATCCTTTCTAATGATTGTTGTGATGTCAAGTTACAAGGTAAATTACGCTAGGCTCTCGTTGTCATTATTCCTGATTATTATGCCAGAACAGAATTTTGTTGGCCGCGCGATATATCATTACGTGAATCATTGCTCCAGATGACTAAGATTTAGGTGTGTTTTCATCTAAAAGTTTGGTAGAAGTATTCATTTGGTGAATGTATTGGTGCATTAATGAATTATGTTAGGCAGGAGAGGGTGCAAGGGTGCGTGCACACCCCACCACCACTAGAGGTCAGCTTGACAGAAAAAAAACCTTTTTGGTCACTGTACCTGAAATGCAACTAAAACTTGATTTTCCGATAGAAAAATGCCAAAATTTCCACTACCCTTGGAGGGGAAATACCCCCTCCTAGACATGTCACTCCCGCCCCCCCCCCCCCCCGGCTCGGCGCTCAGCGCCCTCAATGGGTGATTTCACGCTCGGTGTTGGTGTTTGGTGTTGGTGTTTAGAGCGAAAATTCTCCTAAAATCGAGCTCAAACCGGCTCAAACACCGCTATTCAGATTAAGGAGCCGATACCGATATCCCAACAAAGCGCATCGATAGCTTAACACTGGTAATGGCGTCAGCACCGTTTTTAACGAAGGGAAAGAAAATTGTTTAAAACTATTTAATTATTAGTCTAGAATATCCTTAAATTACACGAGTAGTCCGGCAATTCTAAAATAAACTAGAATTTAATTCGTCATGAGGACGAATTAGGTGATCTGTCTTTCAATTTGTACGATCATGATTGTAATCAGGATGATCATAATAATGGGGAAATGGTAAACTGAAGATAGGATGTCAAGAATACCATGAATGGAGATGTTTCGTGAGGTCAGGAATGTAGCAAAATGTGTAACGGTCATTGTAAAATGTTTATGGTGATGATGATAATGGTGATTATGATGATTATAATGATAGAATGATGATGATGATATAATAATAGCGATGATGATCATGATGGTGATGATAATAATGATGATGATACAGGATACTTGGGAGATTAACCATATAGCTCCAATACAGGACAGGAAATCACAATTTCCGTAGGGTTGTACACAAACTACTGTACACTACTTTCTAATAGACATAATACGGAAAATATGGCAGTTTATTGCATGATTTGTGATTGTTTATGTTACAATAGTCGAAGAGGATGGTAAAATGACAGGCAAAAAAAAGCAAAAAAAAAAATTGTTATGGACCCGCGGGGATCGAACCTGGGTCACCTGCATGGGAGGCAAGTGCTTTGACCAATAGACCAAAATATTTCCCATAGAGATAACATGTAAACGAAAAACGGGATTCTCAAATCCCATTTGGTAGTTCAAAATTGGGCATGATCCCGACATCTGATCAAAAATTGGAGGGCTTACTAATAAAAGCTTATAGTCTCAGCTACAACATATTAAAATCTGGAAGGAAATAGACCAAAAATGACTGAGATACTGCTCAGAGAACGATGTCATGTAGATTCATGATTCGAAAAAAAATCATCTTCCATAGACATAACACGCAAAAAGGGGAAATTCTGACATGTCGTTTTTAATTGAAAATTTCAATATGATTACGTCATCAAAATGGAAAACGGTGGTAACTGATCTTGTAGAGAATTGTCTCAGTTATAACATATCAAAATCTGGGCGAAAAACGACCAATAATTACGAATCTAGAGCCAAATTTGCATAAATGTGATGACGTCAAAACATGAAAAATGGAAATTTTGATTTCTGGCGCCATTTTGATGACATCATAATGTTTATAAGGGTCAAATTATACATGAAATGAAATCTGTGATTCATACCCTACCTGATGATGACAAAAAATTGGGGGGTTTGTGGACTATTTAAAGAGCTAGAGTTAATTTTGTAGAGGCATGTTTTTGCACGTTTTTACGTTATTTTCGCCATAGATGCGCGCACGGATTTTGAAATTTGACGCGCCCGTACGACCTTATTATTGATTGAAATTGATTCCAAGTTGATGGAAATGATGAAGAAAAGTGTCAGGATTGCAAATCAATAGAAAAAACAGCGTTTTAACGTTATTTACGACTTGTGCGCGCGTAAAGCGCGCGCGCGGACGCTTACGCACGGACATTTTTGAAATGCTCAAAATGACCTGAAACGTGTGCAGACTTGATCCTACGTGATTTTGAGCATTTTTAAATTTTGACGCGCGCGTACGCGCACGTCCTGACCTCTAGATGACCTGTGAGGACATGACTTGATGACCCGTCATGTGAAGTTTATGTGGTGTGAATATAGTTGATTTTTGATGATCGATTATGAAGATATAATCGATCTTGTAAATTTACAAAATGGCGTCTTGATGACGTCACGATGACATGATGACCTCCAAAAGCTTAATGGACCATGTCCATGATTGACCTCATACATGACATGAAATTCGATGATATTGACCTGGCCGATTTTGAGATTTGGTGGCCACAACAATTTGTTATAAAAATAAATAAATAAAAATAAAGAAGAAAATTCGGACAAAATTAATAGGTGATCTGTCGATATCGACAGATCACCTAATAATTGTTTGATCTAGAGTGTCGTAAGAAACTTCACAGAAATGGATGGCCTTGACAGGAACAGTAAGTTTAGATATGATTTCTCTCGAATTTCTCACTTGCAGCAGAAAATGCTGCGGTAGCTAATGCAGCTAGACGCCGGATCGGACGGCGTAGCGCGTACAGGGCAAACAGCCAAATTTCAGGCCTTGGCACAGATTAGCCGTGAAGATTCATGGCTTTTGTATTGTAAATGTTGATTTAGATCTCATCCTGATAAATGATGTGGATTCTCTGGGTCTTTAACTACGGAATATCTAACGTCATTTTTATTAAATCTATCATAAAAAGAAAATTAGGTCGGAATTTTTCTTCACTCCTTCAAACCCATTAAAAAGCAAAAGTAGTTCCTTTCCGTGTGCTCTAGATCGAACGTTAGACCAAATGCTGGCCTAGATCTAATATCAGGCCTATATGAACATAGTACCTCTTAACGCCTATGAAATTACACTTCGAATAGCGCCTACTGTCTTTATTTCTCATGACTAATCAGCAAAATTTCCCATAGCTAGAAACACCAACACCAACACCGACCGTGAAATCGGTATTTCTTAATCCCTAGGGGTATAGTGTTAGTCAATGGGAATTTGTACATGAAATTAAACACCGACGGCCGAGCTCGGTTCAGTAGACGATTATTAACAAAAAACAAACACCGGCAACCGGAACTACGTCAAAAAAATCAGAGGTCAACACCTAACACCGACTGATTTTTTTTCATTTCATAGTCGGTGTTAGATCACGATTTCGGGGCAAAATAGACACTAACACCAAACACCAACACCGAGCGTGAAATCACCCAATAAGGTCCCACTCATGTAATGTCTGCACCCAAAAGTAATATTCTAGTTACGGGCCTGCATGTATTTGACTGATGGATTAGGTCTAATTGATATCTGATCGGTTCATTCATCATTTTCTATAAGATAAGCCATGAAGGTTTAAAATTAATGTTGCAGAACGAACACGTGGATAGATTTCGCCAAAGTTTAGTATTATCTTGCAAAAGACTGGGTGATAACCATAATTTAAAAAAAACGCCTAGTAGGAATATTTTTGTCTTGATTTTACATCTTTTTTTTTACATCGGTAAACATACGACCTCGTGCTTTGTAAATATCAAGCAATATGTATGAAAAATGAGGCTAAAAGTCGAGCTTGTTTGACGGGAATGTGGGCAGGGGCTAAGAGTGTTACATCCCGGGGCTAAATTCTTTGGCAAAAAGTCCGCTCAAGAATTATTATACGTATGTTATGAGATAACTTTTATCAACGGTTTATGTGGAGTTTTCGTGGTATTTGACTCATAGTCAAAGAGTATAAGGGTTCGAATACCAGCCCGGCACTAACGTCCTTTGGCTGTTGGCAAGACATTAATCCACATTTGCCAAACTCCACCGAGGTGTAAATGGATACCGCTAAATATTTGGCGACTAAACAATGATCGGGTAATAACGTTGGAGCGCCAGGAGCGTCACAATGACGGACATGAACGCTATACAATACAAGAAGACACCATAATAATAAATAATAATAATAATAATAATAATAATAATAATAATAATAATAATAATAATAATAATAATAATAATAATAATAATAATAATAATAATAATAATAATAATAATAATAATAAGAGGCTATACACCCCTACCCCCTAAAAATGACACTGATGGTTAATAATTATAAGAATATCTCATTAGACTCATATTTTACCAGTAAGTACGCAGTGAAGAGATACATGTACTTGCTTCTTTTTTCCCCCTTCAAAAATAAATCAATTATCGCGAAATACAAAAATGTTATACACCTTCCAATATCACTTTATCACTCTGGGGGCTATTCGGACTGCCCGCGCAGTGTGGATGATGAAATTAATTTATTAATAAATCACACATGGAACCATATAATGACTTGACCAGCGTCATACTGATTGGACAGAGATACAATGTAGAATAATATCCTGCTATACTCCTCAAGGGCATTCACGAAAGGTCATCGGAGTACTTTCAATTCATCACACTTCCTTTTTAATGCATCGCCGGCGAGGTTGCAACGGTGGCATGTTAGGGATTGTTGGGATGAGGAGAGAATGATGAATAAAGGGGAGGGGAGGAGGGGGAGGGGGAGGGGAGGAGGATGACAGATGATGGGGGAGGGGAGATGGTGGGGAGGAGAGGAGGGTGGAGAGGAAGAGGAGGGGAGGGGGAGGATGGGGTGGGCAAGGATCATTTGTAATTTGAGTGTATACAACAGAGTGTTGGAGACTTGTGCTGTGCGTGTTGATTGGATAATAAGGCTTGATTTTCGCAATGCCTTTGAAATGAAGAACAACAATGAAGAATTAGGTTAAAGTGGAGTCCCAATGCAAAATGATTCATTTAGATGAAGAATTAAAATGAGCGTGAGGAAGGTATGTGGTTCCAACGCGTAGAAAGAGCGAGATTTTCGGAAATATCAGACCTCTGGCTATGTTTAAAGTGGATTACAGAATTACTTCATTTTCTGAATTGGTCATTGACCTAGAGTGCAAACGTGTTCTCTGTGCATGAATACCTATTTTTTTATGAGGATGTAGTGAACAAGGGCAATAACCCATTGGGTCGTCATGGTCGATCGTGCTGTATTTTTACAGTGCAGGTGTGTTCTTAATTGTCCAAGTTGTGCGATGATCAACCAGTCATTTACAGCTACAGTGTAGGATCGGCAGCCTCATGCAATATTGATCTTTTTATAATTGTGTGAGTCTCTCTCTCCTATCCTCCCACCTTCTCATCTCGTTCTTCCCCCATATTTGTGTCTTTTACAGTGGCGGATCCAGGATTGAGTAACAGGGGGGGGGGGGGGGGGGGGGCACACAAATGAAGGTTTGTCAACTTTTGGAAAAGGTAGACCCGTATTTTTTTGGTCTCGCCAGCTTCTCGAAAAATCACTCAGTGGGAGGGGGGGGGGTGTCGACAAAAAAAAAATCGCCAGACCTTCAAAATTCGCTCAGTGGGGGGGGGGGGGGGGGGTTATTAGGGTCCAGTTTCCCTCCATAATTCCCTGACAAGCAAAACAAAAAATTGGCCCCTGTGCCCCCCCCCCCTGGATCCGCCACTGTTTTAAGCTCTCTGCACCCTCTCTTCTCTATCCATCTCCCTGGCCTTCTTACCTTTTTCTTGTTATTGTCCTAACACAACATCAAGAGTTCTCTTCCATCCTTTTCCTCCATCTCCCTCTCTCGTTCTCTATCTCGCTATTCCTCTCATCCCCCCCCCCCTCTCTCTCTCTCTCTCTGTCCTTTTCTCCTCTCACATTAGCTTTTCATCCTATAACATTTTGATCCTATTTCCATTTGGAGGCAAGTGGGCGAAGTTAATTAGTCATACAGGGCGAGTGTCTCGCGACCGTTATGAAGCCATTATACACAACCATTACAATACCAACCACGAGAGAAAATCGCCTGTTACGGCTGATTACATCCATAATGAGAAAATTGCCATTTCTGGTCAGGATAAGTATGAAATGACACGGAACATGGTAAAGTATACGTCCATGCCAAATTCTATTTTTCTCCATGTGGGATAGTTATAACCTTGCTGATCAATTTAGCTGTCCATTCGGTTTAAAATCTCACACCATTTTTTGCCCTGCTGTGATATCCCATTTAGTATGGACAGCACGAAGTCATCTCAATTTGCTGTCCATACGATGTAAGTGGTCATGATGCATTCTTATCAGGACAAGATATATCACATTGTATAGACATAAATATATCAAAACAGTATGAAACAGCAAAACGTAATCTTCAATGGCTAATCGAATAGGGGGATGGGGTAAAATCTGGTATAGACGTAATATGGGATAACTACTGTAATCATGCATGGTTTGCTTATTGCACTCGATATACTGAAATAACTTCCTAATAGAAAAAAAAACACGATTAACAAAATTATCATTTAAAGGAGCTATTGACCATTTTGGAAATCCCTTTCCCTGCAGCCGGAAGCCCGTATAACAGTGATTTAAAGTACCTTTAATAAACTACTAAAAGAACTGTCTTAAAAAGTATCGGGTTGTAAAATAAGTTTATTCTTATTGACTATGAGATTCAAGAACCTCAAATTTAACCAGAGCACAATGAGAATGAGTTTGATGACGTAAATAAGTTCATTCTTATTGACTATGATTCAGTAACCTCAACTTTAACCAGAACTCGATGAGAATCAGTTTGATGACTACGAAGAATAAATGACGTAACTTACCCCGTTTCCATAATCCGTTTTACATCCGGCATAGCACGGGTCGAAATACTCTGCAATACCCCCTTCAACACATACAGGGTTGTACTGTTCCGTGTTACAGTGACAGCCCAAGTTACAGTCATCATCCAGACGTTTGTCTTCGTGATACTCCATAAGGCTGCCAAGGAAAGAATTAAACGGCAGATTAAAATTTGATCTTTTTCAGTCTATGGTGATGAGATATTGACTAAAATATCTTCAGACCTAGCAGATTTTTTCTATATCGTCTGCGAGATTTCCATCTCCGAAGAAATTTCCTTACCACCACTCTCTCTCTCTTCACCTTTATTTCCCTCGCTCGCTCCTAATGGATTTTTTTTAATCATTCATTTTTTTCATCTTTATCTCTAGCATACTCTCACCTTCCCTCTTTCATTCTCTACTTCCGCCTTGTATCCCTTTCTAAAGTTTTCCTCCATTCCAAAATCACCATTATGTCTCCTTTCCTTTTTCATCTTATCATATTCCTTCTCCACACTCTATCGTCATCATCACCATCCCATTTTCTTCATCATTATTATCATCATCATCATCATTCTTACCACCATCATCATCATCGCCACTACCATTACCATCACCATTATCGTCCATCATGACCACCACAGACACGACTACCTAATCATCATCATCATCACCACCACCAAGACCACCACAAACACGACTACCTCATCATCATCATCATCATCATCATCGTCACCATCAACAGCATCACCACCATCACCAGCGATATGCACCACATTTCGGCAACTGCCTGCATGCGATGTCTTCCTCCTCAACATGTTAAAAATATTTGTCTGCTTTTATTTTTACTTGTACGAGTATCAACCAACCCACTGAGAGCAAATTCTGGTTGTGATTCTTTGGCCAAATATGAAAATCATGTTAAATCAGTTCTAATTTCACACAAAAAACAGACGAAGAGCAATGAGGGTCTAGGGGTTAGGGGTCAACAATTAATGGTAAAATCTTGAAATAATACAATTTCGTTCCCTGTTCATCCTTCATATGGTCTGCATTTTATCTTTATAAATTGAAAATCAGCTTATTAAATTCCAGGACTTACTTATGTCCGTCGTAGGCGGCGGTAACACCAATGACCGGTAACTGGGGGCAACGCAGGAGCACGGTCCCTAGCAGCACAATGGTGACCAATCCAGAGACAATAGCAAAGGTCAGCATACCGCGGACTTTGAGGTTGAATTTCTTGGTAAGGAGACCGCCAAGAAGGACCCCACCAGAAAGACCGGGGAGCATAGCGATACCTGTTCATGTGAAAACAGAACAGGGTCCAGTGGTTAGGAAAGTGGTCTTGGAAATGGAAGATATGGGTTCGAATTCAAGTCAACTGAAGTGTCATCATCATTCAAATCGCTCTCGCACGCGCGGTTGAATCACTGTATTCATCTCCGATAAAACCAAATTTCAATAGAAATATCAGATAGATCTAAACTAAAAAAAATATACAGGCGTATTGCAGACAAAGAGCAGATAAACTGCATATAAACTTTTGTATGCGGTTTTCCTACCGTAACCATAACTTGCACAATACCTTAAAATTTATATGATAGCAGAATGATATTTGCGATTTTTTGTGCAAATATGACGGGTGGGGCGGGATTTACAAACGGACAGCACCTTCCCCACCCAACCCTGCCGTTTTCTTGTATTTTTTATACAGTACGTTTCAGTGTTTGTGGATAGGAATCAACAATTTCCCGAAGCCCCGAATATGTATACAATAAAAATAAACATCTATATTAAATGTCGAGACCCTTATAAACACACCCTCCACCCGTCCCCAATATAAAATATGTTGTTTACATGAGGTGGCAACGAGAGTTAAAAAGTTTTCAGTTTCAAAAAAGTTAATAATTTTACGTATGAGCTAACGCTATTCTGGAGGCTAAGCAGCAAGTTCACCTACCAATGAGGAAATTTGCTGAACTCGCTGTCTGTCGAAACTGATTCTGTGTAAACTTCGGCATGAAGGCTGCACAGCCCGACACAAGCATGGTATCGGCGCAGATGCCTGCATTTCCAACCAAAATAAACAAAAGTAATTATTGTTAGAGAATGTTGTTTATAAGGTATGGGAATAAAATAATACACAGAAAAAGAAGATGTTGTTAGTTGGCCTACTTGCTTGAAGCTATAGATTAAACTAACGCTGAGCTATTCACTGGAGTAAATCAAAGCATAGTATAAACATCATGGAAGCTGACAATGTATGATGAAAAAATAAATAAATCTTTACATATTCAGTGAATCATTTTCTTGTCATCTTGTCAATGTTTAAGAGAATGTTACACCTCTCCCCCCCCACCCCCTCTAGCAACTAGCGACACTCCTGTCCTCTAATTCTCTCTCAACTGGAGCCACTCAATTTTCGGAGGTTCATCTTTCCGAAGGTTCATAATTCCGAAGCCCAAATTTCCTATAGCAGGGGGTTCATAATTCCGAAATGAAACTGGGTTCATAATTCCAAACATCTGTTGCATTACTCTGAAGGCCCATTACTCCCAAGGTTCGTTATTCTGAAGGTTCGTTTTTCCGAAGGTGCGTAATCAGAAGGTTCATAATTCCGAAACACAAATTTTCCATAGCAGGGGGAGGGGGAGGGGGGGGGGGTGTTCATAATTTGGAACATTTTTTGCATTACTCCGAATGCTCAATATTCCGAATGGTCGTCATTCCAAAGGTTCATAATTCCGAAAATGAAAAATGTTCATAATTTAGAAAGAGGATATAGTGTTCTCTTTCTTTTTCCGAATTATGAATCTTCGGAGAAACGGCATGAAACATCTCATCTCACCTAAGATAGTACACATGACTGTCGGGTTGACGGCAAGGTATTTGAGTGAGATGATGAAGTCGGTTGGGCGAGAACCAAATCCTGGTCGTTCTGTCTCGTGTGCGCCTCCTCGTGCGTGCACCTGACTTTCTTTACCTGCTCGTATTCTGGCAGTATCTAAAGAAAAAAAAAATTACAAAACATAAATATTAATAAAAATCATCATTGCAAATACCATAAGATTTAAATTTACCTGTACAGTCAAAGAGAAACTGATTCACGCTCTCAAAATATGCAAATATCATCCCTCCCGACGTTATGTTTTCAGAATTGATTTTTAAATCACAAAGTATTATGTGGACATATTTTGAGGGAATTATATAATTTTAGAAAAGATATGAGGGGTGCCGGGGAGGGGGAGGGGCCGGGAGGCGGGGGGGGGGGGGGGGCTTAAGGCTCCTGATAGTTCCAAACAATTTCAGAAATAAAGAAACTTATTTAATTTAAAATAAAGTAGTGTTCTTTTTGCAGACGTTATAATAGTATGACTTCGACAAGAAACGCAAACTCATATATCATATTAAGGTTATAAAAAAAGACAAAAGAAATTCGGCTGTCGCAATTTTCTAACAAAACAAGACCCTCTACCGACTCATGACAGACAGTCAATATGGTACCCACATGATGATCATGCAAAGCGGGTTTATTAATACGGATGACATACCTGGTAATTCCCGCGGGAACAGACTGAGTGGAATCCCGAAGAGGAATGCCGGGACTGCTGCTATGACGAAACCTATCCACCACGCACCAACCCAGCCAGGGTCGGATGTGCTGATATCAGTACTATACAGGGAAAATCAAAAATCAAAATTATAGTAGACAACTTTACAACATTCGATTCTATTTGCATGAACAAATCATAATGAATGAGCGATTGATTGATTGATTGATTGATTAATTGATTGACCAAGTGACTGAGTGACTGACTGTATGGTTGACTCGTTTACTGAGTGATTGCTTGGATTGTTTGATTAATCGAGCCAGTGATTGATTGGATTGGATGAATGGTTGAATAATTGAATTGTTGAATGAATGAATGAATGAATGAATTTTATTGTATACAATCAAACAGTGATTATCTGTACACATAAAAAATATTACAATGTCCAAAAGGTAATGTCACAAAGACGGCATTAGGTTAGTGATTGTGCGATACATGCTACGGCGAAAAAATTGATCAGCGAAAATTTGACAAGAATGCTAAAATTAGCCTGTTTCGGATGCATTTCAAGAAAAATAAAAAAGCGTGAGGAGTAAAGAAAAAACATCGCCGTTTTCGGGTAGATTTCAAAACCATTCGATTGTAATTAGTACCCCCAAATCAATGAGTACCTCCTGAAAAGAGAACCTCCACAAATGTTAATTTGATTATAAAGAAAACAAATACATGGTTTTATTCTTAAAATCGATAACCCACAGGCTCAAAATTGTTTTAGAATTGAAACGAATCTTTGTGACCTTTAAATCTATTTTCAGAAAATGTATACTTCTGTTTCGTCAGCTACGTCTTGACTTTTTTTTCGTATTCTTGTATCTTTCTGGAGCCAATTCTTCCTCTTCTTCTTCTTCTTCTTCTTCTTCTTCTTCTTCTTCTTCTTTTTCTTCTTCTTCTTCGTCTCCTTCTTCATCTTGTTCTTGTTCCTCTTCCTCTTTCTCTTCGTCTTCCTCTTCCTCTTCTTCTTCCTATTCTTCTTCCTCTTCCTCTTCCTCTTCCTCTTCCTCTTCCTCTCCTTCTCCTTCTCCTTCTCCCTCTCCTTCTCCTTCTTCTCCTTCTCCTCCTCCTCCTTCTCCTTCTCCTTCCTTGTTTGTTAATTATTCCACCTCCACTTTTTATTTCTTCATTGGCTGAATGTTTATGTGGTCTTATGGCGCATTTTAACTGTGCAGCGTTTAGTTCATACCACTACATAAAATGCAAAAATTCGTCATGGACTATATATCATGTGTTTTTATTAGGATATGATATATTATAGAACAACCCTAGTAAAACAAACATCAGCTTTTCAGCAGCATGTCTAAGCTTTCTTAAATAAACCGTCTCATTTCAATTCAATGCAATGATCGACTGCGCACTTTTACCTGATACGTTTCTAAACAACCAATGAAATACAATATTGGATATGCATAATAAGTAGACTGTACCTTAAACATGGTTTGGTAAAAAGTAAAAAAAAGTTATCGGGATGTATTGATTGTCTTGCTACGTTCAAAACATTGTTTGAAATGAAAATGTAAAAAAGATCATAATCATTCAGGAAAAGTGCTTAAGTGTTACCTGAACGGATTTGAAAAGTTTGTGAAAATATTGAGAAAGACACCCATCAGCATGTAGCCAGCCGCGGGTCCTAGAGATGCGACGGCAAGAAATATACCTATCAACACAAAAACAACAAGAAGTCATGGTAATAATATATTACAATTAAGGTTTCTGTTGGCGATTATGTCCATCGCCCTAAATCACAGTTATACTCGGTTTCTATTTAGGCTATACGTCATGGTAACTATATTTTCAAACATCAACCATACTACAGATATATTGTACAAGATTTGTTTTTTAGTAAAATACTGTATAGACAGAGAATTATACTTGTTGTTTTATAGTAAAATACTGTATAGACAAATAATCATATATATATTTTTTTTTTGCAGCGGTACTGAAAAGCATTATTAGCTCTCATGTCGCGTGTTGTAATGTTTACCAGTGCGTTTTCATTATTTCAAACTACCAAAAAAGGGCATCGCACAAAATTAATGAAATAAGAGGTTTTAAAGCATTGATTACATATCATTTTCATGTGTTTAATACTAAACATCGATTAATCGGTCTTAAGACTGACAACACGAGATTACTCCTGGTCGACTTCACATATTACTTACCCATGTACAATCCCGTCTGTTCCAAAGACACACTTTCGTCCAACATCGAGACTCCCAGCGTATTCAAGGGCAGCGATCCAATGGCCATCAACGTCTGTCCCGCCATGAACACGTACATATACTGAGCCAAGCTCGACGGTCTCTCATCATCCAAGACGTCATCGCAAACCACAGTGGCATCGCCCCCGGCTGCAGCCGCGGCTTCCGCGTCCACGCCGCACGTCGGCGAAACCCGCGACGTGGCATAGCGGTAGTTGCCCGTGGTGACGTGTGGGAGAGCGTAGATGAGCGCACCGGCGCCGATGATGATGGAGCCGGTGCCGAGCCAGCGGGGCTTGTTGCCACGACCACCGACGAAGGTGACGAAGAGAACGAGGATGATGCTGGTGACGTCGAAGCTGCTGATGATGATGCCGAGATCGCGACTTCGAAGCTGGAAGCGACGCTCGATGGAGGTCAATGAACTCGTGACGAAGCCGGTTACCAGCATCGCCTAATGGTAGAGAATAATAGAATAGAGGATAATAATGATGATCTCAATGATCGTTATTTGGCTTCAATATTTCACGTTTGTGAGTATCGGAATTGAATGGAGAGACTTGGTCTGTTTATCGTGTCGGTCTTGTTTATTTTGTCATTGCCTTGTAAAAAGATAATCCTCATCTTTTCTCCATTAACGCTTTTTTTCTTGGTGTACTGTTAAGGCTCCGGCGACAATTATTACTACTGGTTTCTTTCGTCAAAGACATAGGGTTAGGGAACTTAGGGTTAGCGTCGCAAATCGATTTTAGGTTAGGTTTATCGGTAGGGTTAGGGTTAGTGTTTGGTCGGTTAATTGACCTCGAATCAATAGACCGCTTCTGTAATGTATACAAATTTATGCACATATTCTTTGAGCACCTAGTGAGGAGCTATTCCATTAACCTGCTTTTTTTATATATTAATGAGTCTGAATGCTTGGAATCCAGTTTGCATAAATTATTTGTTGCTATAGCATCCGGCAAGCTTTCAGGTTGTCAAGAACAACCTTTGTTTGAAAGGTATGTATAAAATTTGCATACATTACTGAAACGGTCTAGCCGCCGATCGTGTGTCGTACTAGGTGTAAAAGAATACATTTGACACTTTTGATCGTTAGTAACTCAAAAGTTAAAATTTGTATCAGACTGAAGTGTTCACATTGTAAAGTTGAAGGATGTCAAATATATTTGGAGGAAGTTTTGTGAGATTTCCATCATTAATATTCTTAAAGTATTATTCTGAATATTTACTTAGATTCAGTTTTTTAAATAATGAGCCCTCAAATTGTGTGTGTCAGTTATTAATTCATGACCTATAAACAATACAATTATGAATCGCACCTGCTTTTGCTACGCAGCTAGTTGCCACAGTTGACAGTATTCTGCTTTTTGGCAGAATTTTGACAAAATTTGACCGCTTTAGCATCTAGCATTATGCTAGGCAGAATTTGGCTTTTTTAAAGCAGAATTATAGCAAAATCTAGAAGAATTCTGATTTTTTTTCGGGGGGTGGGGGGGGGGGGGTTGCTCATCAGAGAAGTTCTTAAGGGAAAATGTACCTGAAAATGTGTATTAATTATTAATATTTATTTTTGTTTGTTTGTCAGAGAAATTTGTAAGGAAAATTTACCTGAAAATGTGTGATTACCTTTTTTTATTGCTGGTCAGATGTTTGATGATGTGTTTTGTTCTGTACATCACAAAATTTACAAACACTTGATCTGAATAATTATGTGTCATATATTTTAAAATATTTTTTGTAATTATTTTATTTTACCTGCTAAGCCCCGCCCCTAAAAAAATCCTTTGGAGTCTGATTCTTCACATGAAATCATCAGTCAATCATCAGTCACCTAAAACAAGCCAAACAATAGACACTGGTATGTACCTATCCCTCAGTTTAGCACCTGCTCACAATAGCATCGCATGTTTTAATACAATACCAACTCATTAACTATCAATCACAATAGCAGATGCTATGTCAGAAATGCTCCAGCATCAAAGGAAAAGAAAGGTACTGTAAATCTGTTGTATGAAAACCACGATGCTATTGTGAGCAAGCACAAAACAGAGAGATACTTTACATACCAGTGTCTTTTGTTTGGCTTGTTTTAGGTGACTGATGACTGACTAATGATGTCATGTGAAGAATCAGACTCCAAAGGATTTTTTAGGGGCGGGGCTTAGCAGGTAAAATAAAATAATTCCAAAAAATATTTTAAAATATATGACACATATTCAGATCAAATGGTTGTAAAGTTTGTGATGTACAGAACAATACACATCATCAAAGATCAACATGTACTTGCATTCCACAGGTCCTTTAAGAAAAGTATTCCAAGAAATTTCATAAAACTTACCCCAACTGGATTTGACAACCTTCAACTTTACCATGCGAAAACTTCAGTCTGATACGAGTTATAACTTTTGAGTTATTAACAATCAAAAGTGTACGTCATTTTTTACAGCTAGTATAATCGTCGTGTCTTTATACTCTGTGATTTCTAACATGATGATAATTACTGCATTATTTATATTGTGACAAAAATGCATCTCATATAATTATCACCAGCGAAATCGGGGGCAGCTAGGGTCCCGTCATATTATTCAAAATGAATGAAAGTGGAGCCCCCGTGACATGTTTTGCCGCGCCTTCAGATTTGTGTTACATTATTTACTCTTCTCATTTTTGTTATGAATTTCTACTTGATTAAAATGTAATATAGTAGTATTACATCTTCCTCCGATACTAAGCCTATACTACAACTAGTAACTATACTACTGGGCAAGTTCACAGTTTTCTATCATTATTATGTTTCTTGACGTTACCAAATAATGGATCAATGAACATAAACAACATTAAAAGGGGTTCTTTTTCTTTGAATTTGGTTTCATGCAAGCATGTTCTCAGTAGCACGACTATCAAATTAATACATACAATCGGTAACACGGAAAAAGAGGAGGATGGTGATGGTCGTGATGATATCACATCAGTATAATCATATTTGCTAATAAAGATTACAATAATAACATGAACAACTCAATACAATATTTACAATTTTAATTCAACTCATCACATCATATAGTAATAATGATAAAATAATATTAACCATGACATTATTTCTGTCAAAGTACTTTACTTCCCAGTCTATTCTGCATCGTTTTCTATCTGCTGTCATTAATCGCTGATAATTTAATTCAACTACCGGTATTAAATGGACAGTAAGACCAGGTCTATTGCAAATGAGAGGGAAAAGTGGTTTAATAAGGTTTCACGGTTGAGTAAAGCTTCTTCTTGGCATAGTAGGTCTATGCGACTTGCGAGTTACACGAAAATTACGTAATAACAGACAATGGTCATTGGTGTCTTATCCGAAGTTCTCTGTAGTACTCTGTCTTCTTTCAATAGACCTGTTTACTAAGTGATTCAAATTTATGGATGTTTCTTTCCTGGGGACCTAGTAACGAGGTATTCCATTAACCTGTTATTAATGAATGAACTACAATACTTGGAATCTTGGAATCCAGTTTGCATACATTATTTGTTGCTATGTCTGACAAGCCTCTGGCAAGCTTTCAGGTTGTCAAGAACAACCCTTGTTTCAAAAGTATGCATAAAATGTGAATCACTTAGTAAACAGGTCTACAGTAGCATTTCGACCGTTTACCTAGCACATACAAGATCATGTTTGCACCCGAAGAAACGAATTTTAAAGATGTATTGCTACAGTTTAAGAGTCTTGCAGAGAAAATTGTCAACGTTTCACCAGGACAAGGGTTTGTTTAGTGAAAGCTATGTCATTCTGCTATATGCTTCTTGCGAAAACACCGTCTTGGCATAATGCTTGTACTCTGCCTCTAATTATACTGATAGTACGTTGTCACCGTACGCGTTCCTATAATTATTGGTATAATATCGCATAATTTTCAATCAAGTTTGCTACTTCTGTGATCGAGAGACACGCAGCAACCATGTTAACCAAACTCAAGCGTATGGTGACATTTAAAACGTGCATTAACATTCTGCTCTCTGTGGTAATGTTGGCTCTGCTATACTACTACATTTCTAACTGTATCAAGGGTAGCACTGTTGGGAATCTGAAACATATACCGAATGCAAGGAATGCTGTGTGGATGTATGACGGTGACATAAAAACGCATCTCGGTCATTCAGTAAGCAGGAGCAGTGCATGCTCATCTAATTGGGAAAGTTCGAAAAGAGAGAGCGAAGGGGGTGACGAATACGATACAGAAAGTGTCGACACTGTTACTGTTTCTGAACATAACAACTTGGAGGAAGACCAGAGAAACGAAATTTCTGGTGACGATGTTGTGAGGACGGTTTCAGTTTCTTCCCGCGGGGATCCCGTTGTCATTATCATTCTCGCCTAGTGGCGATTCGGCTCAAGCGTCATCGGCGAAGTTTTCAACCAGAACTCTGGTATCTTTTTCCTTTACGAACCGCTGTGGGTTGTGGAGCAAATGGTGAGGTTGTGGCGTCTTCCAGAGCCTTTCGCCCCAGAAACCTATTTCTATGCGGGGAAGCTCATGAGGGACTTTGCGAAATGCGATTTCAGCGATGAATTCATGGGCATGGTCAACTTGACGAATCACTGGGGAGGAAAGTTTCGCAATCGCGAAATATGCGAGAGAACGGATGCCGACTGCAACATCCCAGATGCAGAATGGCTACGCGATGTCTGTTTGAAATTTGAAGGACATCTCGCTGCCAAGCTGATCCGGGGTGACCTGAACACGATCAAACCACTCATAGTCGAAGATCACATGAATGTGAAGGTGGTCCATCTAGTTCGAGATCCCCGAGGCTCCGCAGCATCTCGCATCAACTACATGTACAAAGTAGCCGATAACGAGCTGGCCCATCCAAAATACTCCGAGGCCGGTCGCTTAGAGCCGCTCCAGCTCCTCGACTTCGACCACAGTCAGAGCGATTCCATCCAAGGTATGTGTCAATGGGTGCGTGAGACCGCCTTCCCTTTCGACCAAATGCCAGACTGGCTCAAGGACCGATACTATCGGTTGAGGTACGAAGACTTCGCGAACGACCCGTCCAGGATCACAGAGGAACTGTACAAGTTCGTAGGACTAGAACTCCCAGGGAGCGTGAGGAAATGGGTCTTGCGTAACACGCAGGCGAAACGCAGTGCTGAGGGAACGTTCGATGTCCAGAAGAACTCAGTCTAACAGCTAGGCACTGGGTCCAAGATCTAAGTCCTGTTGAGATCCAGCAGGTCGAAGCAAAATGCTCAGATGTAATGAAAATCTTAGGTTATGAACTTTTTGGTAATCCACCACATTAGTATTCCATAATGTCTTTTTAGTTTGTTTCGTTACTAACTGATAAGTTATATTTATGAATAAATACAACTATTTTTGCTGTCTATATTTACTAAAATATACTACTACACTACACTCCTACTATTACTACTGCTACTAGGCCTACTACTACTACTATTACTACTATTACTACTATACTACTACTCTGCTGCTGCTACTACTACTACTACTACTACTTCTTCTTCTACTACTACTACTACTACTACTACTACTACTACTATACTACTACTTTTCTAGTGCTGCTGCTGCTACTACTACTACTACTACTACTACTCCTCCTACTATATTATTGTTACTATTACAAATACTGCTGCTGCTACTTCTACTACTACTCCTTAAACTGTTGCCAAATTATATTAAAGGAACATAATTATATATAATTTAACATAATTTAACTCCATTATACATGTATATTATTGTCTAAATATGACTGTTGCACTCATATCATGTTGAAACATCTCATCACATTATTAAGACACCGAATGAAATCTATAATATGGCACTAGATAGCTCTGGATTACTTAAATCATCAACTCTCTTACATAAGATCCATAAAATTCATTCATTGTATGCTCTGAATTACCAGTGTGTGTAGAACTGTATTCATGCAATGTGAACATGTTTAACTATTTGTCAAGAAGCTGTTTCGTTGCAGTACGCTAAAACATTCTGGTGCAAAATAGTCGGTGCATCACTTTTATGAATTGTAAAAGCATCAGTTTTGAACTGCAAACACAATCTTAACATGGTACTCAAAACCATTGAATAAACGTCCCATTTCAAGTATTCAGCTTCTACTTTTTCCTCTCTCATTCGTGCAGTGTAAGGTGATTACAATCGTACAAATATTAATCATGCATTATGATCATGAAAAATAAGGAGACCGTTCGGGTGAATCTAACAAGTACATCATTTTATTTTGTGTATTCTTTATGCAGTCTTGAAAATACTGGGTTAAAGGGTACTGAGGATGGGGGCACTTGAGTACAAGACCAACAGTGTTGGAAGTTAACGCCCAAAGGACAACATTTTATCTTTGTTCAATCACTGATCAAAATGATCAGTGACTGGACATAGCTATTCTCTCTTCGGTAAGAAAATATCCAAAGGTTGACCGGACACACAAAGTGCCCTCACGTTAAGCTCTCTCCGATACCAAGTATCTGTAGCACTTCACTATGATTCAAACGATATACGAATTGAACTTATTTCTGAAGTTATGTATGCAATAGGTGTGTGTGTGTCACCTAAATTTAATTTGATCTAACAATTTCCTGTCATGGATGATTATTATACAATAAAATCAACAAAATCACCATTCCTTGCAATTACTGTGATCTATTTCTTGTACGATTTTGAGAATTGTTGATCCTGATGAGCAAAGCTTGGTAGTCGTGGTAGTGATGATGATGGTGGTGGTGGTGATGATAGCGGTAGCGGTGGTGATCAAGGTCGTAGTGATGGTGTTCTTGGTGATGATGACGATGATGGTAGTGGTGATGATGTTGGCGATGATGATGCAGAATATGGTGATGATGATTGATGATGATGAAAATGATAGTAATAATGATGATGAAGATTATGTGATGGTGATGATGATGATCATAATGATGATGGTGTTGGTGATAATGGTGAAGGCAGGGCCGGTGGCATAGATGGTGACAATGAAAATGACGATGGTGATTGTTCAATGATTAAAACAAGAAAAAAAATATTACTGAAGGTGATTGGCCCTGCACCAATGTGTGTGCCAGATTTCCTGAGCATTCCTCCAAAAATGAGGAAATGGTTTGATCTGCAATATTTTCCCGTTTTATTGCCATATGTCGTTACCATGGCAACGCAGTTTGACATACATTGAAACAATGTCTTTACAACATGAACAAGGTGTGTGCCTAATTTCATGAGCATTGCTCGATAAATGAGAAAGTAGTTCGATCCGCAAGATTTCCCACTGATTTATTGCCATAATATGCCGTTGCCATGCGGTTACCATGGCAACACAGTTTCCGACTCATTCAAAAAATACATGTATGTCTTGCACATCTCCATCCCAAGACAAATGTGTGTGCCAAATTTCATGAGCATTGCTCGAGAAATGAGGAAGTAGTTCGATCCGCAAGATTTCCCACTGATTTATTGCCATAATATGCCGTTACCATGGCAACGCAGTTCCGACACATTCAAAAAAATATGTCTTGCGCATCTTCATCCCAAGACCAATATGTGTGTGGCGAATTTCACGAGCATGAGGAAGTAGTTCAATGCGCAAGATTTGAAAAGGACCGACCGACCGCCCGACCGTACGCTGATAGTGGTGGTGGTGGAAAATAGGATTTTAAAAAGAACGATGATGATGATTATGATTTTGATGATGATATCGCTGTTTGGGGTAATATATTTCTTGTAACGGTAATAATCGTAGATACTATTTCTGCAAATAATGTGGATGTAGTAACATTTGTAGTCAACGAAGAGTTCTCGGATTCTCCACATACCGTACCTTCGAAAACCGAATCATTTTCAATTTCCTCTGTCATCCTCTAATCAATCGCTACTCTGCTAGTTGAACAGTTTCTATACAAAAAAAAAATCATTTCAATGTAACCAGCAGAACATGAAGAAAGTCCTCGAGCAGTATTTTCACCATGGCATCTTTATAATCATCTTGGATGAGGTTTAGAGCAACTTTTTGCCGCCCACATGTGTTTGCCTTCGCCTTAGGCTTCGAAATCCATTGTTCAGTTTTCGAAGTCGTCTAAACTTCCAGAAATCTTAATTTCCTCTCCCTGTGTAACTGTTCAATCCACTTCCTCTCTTTCTTTCTATCACTCTCTCTCGCTCTCTCCCTCTCTCTCTCTGATTACTCTCTACTTCTCTCTATCTTTCGCTCTCTTACCAATCTCTCTTTCTCTATTTCATTTCCTCCTCATTCTTCATTTATTATTATTATTATTATTATTTAAATACGCTATTCATAGTAAACTATATCACATCGCTTACAAAAACATATACAAACATAGATCATAATTACTGGAGATTACATTCACTTTGGGAACAAATATATATCTTCAATAACTTTTTAAATGACTCCGTGGTTGTTGCTGCTTTAATGAATGTAGGAAGTTTGTTCCATTCTTTTGCTGCTGAAACAGTAAATGAACGATCCCCTGATCTACTACGAACTAAAGGAAATGAAAGACGAAATGGATCAAGAGCAGAGCGGAGATTTTGTCGAGTTGAATGATAAACCTCTAAACAATCACTGAAATAAACTGGGGCCTGATCATGAAAATATTTGTACACAAATAAAAGCACTTTAAACAAAATTCGTTCTTTAATGGGAAGCCAATGGAGAGAACTAATCAAGGGTGCAGCATCACAACTTATCACCACTTTCTCATCTCTTTTTCAACATCGTTTCAGATAACACAGTATTAATGCATTTAAGTTGACTGGGATGTAATTTTAAAAAATAGGCAATTTTGTAAATGAATGCTTCTTATCTGCTAACATAGATTGATGAGAAATCCAATGAAAGGTCATGTGGATGGAAAACAGAATAAAATCTAAACCTGCACTACCTCATAGAAATGGCCGATTAGGTACCCCCCCCCCCCCCCCCCCCCGCACTCCTCCTTTCTCTTCCCTTCCATTCATATGACATATGTCCATCTCCCCTTCCCTCTCCCTTCTCTCCTTTCACGCTCCCTTTCTCTATAATTATATCTTTACACCGTCATATTTTCCTCCGTCTCTATCACATGTTTTGTTCTGTTCTTTATCATTATCGCTTTAGATGATTATTACAATCGTGTCACTTTCGTTAAAGCTCGAGCTTGTCTCGCATGTCATTTTCAGTACAAAGACGTCATCAATTATTGTTACCTGACAATGATGCCACACGCTCTATAAGCAATTAAATTCGCACAACTTTTCAGGCGATGTGAATTTATTATCTCATTGTATTGAGCCTTACCACCATGCTCATTATGTTTCAAGGTACGACACTCGTCAGTCGTAACTCATTAAAGGAAAATCCAACCTTAATGGCAAGTTACTCTCAAAGAAAGCAGAAAAAGATTGAAATATTTTTAAAGTTGTAATCACTATACATATGAGAATTTCAAATTGGCCGAATCGGTAATGTTACTGTGATGTAGCGGCGGATAACAGTTCACGCAAAGTGAATAAAATGTTACTCGGTATGTTTTTTTTTTTCTTTTTGGGGAACCTATGACAATAGGCTATCTACAATATATTTTGAGTACAGCCCTGAGGAAACAGGAGCTTAGGAGAAAAATAGAAATTAATGACATTTTCATGTACGACTAAGGAGGTACTAGGCAAGCCTCATTGGTACGACGAACGGGAGAGTTGACTATACTGGGAATACGGCACAATCGACTGACTAAAGCATTCATAACTTTCTTGTTATTTGTCTTATTTCTTTCAAACTTTCTTCATCCTGTTTCTCTCATTTTTCTGCTTTCACACAAATCGGCTTATGGTGTAGGTTGGATTGCCCTGTAAATAGGGTATGAACTATCTGGACTTTATAGACCATCAATGACATAGCGGCCCATGTAGCTGCTCCATTGAGAAAACTGATAAAACACAACACCATGAAAGTCTGTGTTTGCAGACTATAATCGGCATTTGCACTTAATAGCCTTTAATCGTGCTTTAATTATCCCTCTCCATCCCCCATTGCCAATCGTTTAATTCAACTAGCATATCTTTAAGATTCCCATCGTCTCGACTTTAATTAAATCAAAACAGTTATCTTTCTCGTCAACACTCCCTGTTCCTTACACAAACTGACACACGCGTCTATTCCACCTAGATCACTAAGGTCAAACAATGTCATACTGACAGCGTTCGTAAGAAGACTTCGTCACAATGACGTCATAATATAATGGGGAGGGTCCTTTGAATCACTTCCCCTATTCATTATATTTTAGTCTGATTCCACACAAGTTAAGAATCTTGCTTGTTCTTGTACACCTGCTCCAAAGCAGATCGACATATCGACATATCGACATCGATGAGGCGAATAGATTATCTTACTGGAGACAAATTCTCGCCATTTCTGTCAAATGGTAGAATCCGGACTCCTCCCTTAATGCTCATGACACTTAACTTTTGTCACTTAACCTACTTCTTATAAAGTCAAAGCAACATAATAATTATAAGCCATCTTTATTTCACTAAAAAATAAAAGATATTACAATGAAAACACCGAGATCCTCTGCCAGAAGAAGAGAAAATTTTCCTCATCATCTGACAAGGCCTAGGATGACAGATAAAAGAACACAAACAGGTTGTGACACCTCTCTGAAAACTATCGAATTGTGATGTTACGGGTGTCGAATAAGCATCATTTTCACTCATAAGGCTTCCACATGATTCATTATTTCGCCAACGTCTACTTTATGTATACACATGGAAAATTTTGTTCAATGTTATCTACTTCTTCCCAATTATCTTTTACTTCTTGTACGTGACTGTTTGTGGTTTCTCCCCAATAATGAGTCATGTCTTTTCATGATGCCCGTGTTTGGTCATCGGTGGCTCCAGGGAGCACTCAGCACATGGGGCATATACCCCCCTGAAAAAAACCTTCTATCATTGAATATGCCCCTGCCCCTGATAGAGCCCTCCCGGAACAATTTCACACCCTAAAAGGCACCTGAATATTTGATAAACATTTTTCTTTCCTTTTTCGGCTTGTCACAGAACTTTGGTGTACCCCCGACCCTTTCTCGGCTTTGTGGCCCCGGCCAAAGAATCCTGGACCCGCCACTGTTGATGTCATGCATCAATATCGGTCATGTAGAGAGGGAACTATCACACCTTATCGTGCGCTGATCAATCAAAAATGTCGTCTTACCATGGACACACGGGTAGTCTGTCTCACGATATCATATTGCATTTTAACATCTAAAATTGTAAGATTCTTTGGGTTCTTTGTCTAGGGGATCATGAGATCTAGAAATGAAAATGTACATGACTGTATTTCTACAGAACAGTGTAATAAACAAGAATCCCCATAACACATTTTGTATAAAAACGCGGGTCTACACGCTATCACCCAAACCTGGTGGATAATCATGTGATCATCTTTATCGCATACCACACCCCTCCCTGGCCCTTATAGGATAGATTTTTAAAAATCTGATTTGGCATATGCTCCGGCTATTGCTCCGGCCTTTATTTCGTCAAAGAGAAAGGATAAGGGTTAGGTTGGGTTTTAGGTTGGGTTTGGGGTTGCAGTTATGGTTACATGCGTAGTGTTTGGTCCAGCAAGGAGCTTCATCTCCGTGGGTCCAGAGTATTGAAGTTACGAATTCGCCAAGAGTACAAATTTGACCGCGGAGCAATAGTCGCCGGAACATACCATCAATGCCATACACCCCATAGGATTCATCTTTCTCTGTTAGAACTGTTACTATCCTATCCGTGGAACTTACCTCGATCCCCACCGCCGCGGTCAGAGTCACCAGCAGCCACGGTGCTGTGTTGAAGGATTGCAGCCATTGCGGTCGCCACCCGAACAGCCCGCAGCGGTACTCCTCAATCACGTCCTCCTCAACCGCAGCCATCGCGTCGGACTTCGACGGCGATTTCACGGCCATCTTGACGGCAGCCGTCGACGTCGTCTCGCCGTTGATGAACTGGATGACGCCCGCGGTAGGCTTGGATGACGCAGTGTCGATGCTAGCTGGATCCCTCACCCTGTAATGGGAGATAATAATCGGTGCTCATGGTTATTAAATTTATTCATTATAGTAATTTCATATTTAATATTAAATTGTATGAACCACGGCACCACATGAAACTGATCATGCATGCAGGATTTATGCATTCTCATGAGCCATTTATGATATCTTTTTAAAATCTTACGATATCACAGATAAAAATAGTCAAAATTTAATTAAATATTCCTCTTGAGGTTGAATTTGGCAAAATTTCCTCTCAAAAGATATTTATAAGAAACTCTCAAGCACAGTCTTTCTTTTAACTGTTTGCTCTGGTATATCTAATAGCATATTATACGTCCGTTTGGCAAAGACAAGTGGAATGAGGGATGAAACTTGTCCCAATTAATTCTATGCAAATATGTTACATGGGGAAATATTCTACTCGGTATTGAAATTTTGGTCGGTATTGAAACTTTGGTCGGTATTCTTGCTGCCTATAATCCCCAAGAATAATTTGCGTCACGTCGTTAAATCTTAAATGGTAGAGAACAGTACTGTAATTATCTGTTGCATGGTAAGAATGCAAAATGAGACCTATCAAGATTTTGTCAGTGATTATTTCATCAAAACCAACAACAGAAACTTTTCAAGCAATATGTCCTATAAACGGCTCTATAATCAACTTTTTTTCAGTGGTTGAAAAAGGAAAATCCCTCCAAATCATTAAGTTTCATATCCTGGGTAGAAAGGCCAATCACAGTATTATGTGTCAACATGATAAGGAAATATCAGTCAAATGGGAAATAAAACCATGATCCATCATTATCATCAAATGCCAAGTAATTCCATTCATCTGAACGTGTGATTTCGTAACAGTCACGGAAGAAAATCAAGATCCCTTTGTTCTATAATCTGAAGATTTCTCCAAATGTTAAAGGCCGCATTAATGGCAAATGTTACAATAATAAGGCAATATATAACATGATAATTTTTCATGTTGTGGATGAAGTCAAAAGGATATTAACTAAAAATTCACTGTGTAGAGGTTTCACATGAAATGCAAAAATAAGGGGAAACAGAAGTGGATTTATAATTTGGCCTAGTGTTATACATTAAATCACATATCTCTATTTAAAATGCAAATACGATGCAATTCTATAAGAAACATAAATTGCATGTTTTTAATATTTTATCGAGTAAAATAAAAACGACTTTGATATATTGATTGGGGGCATCCAGTAAGCTTTGTATATGGTTTAAAATACCTATAATAAGGCGATGGTGTGTTGTCATTCTCAACTGACATGCTCCTAACACTCTCCTTCCCAAAACGCTCTTGCGGGACTGCTTAACAACGTACTACGGCGTACGCCAGTGCTATCTTGGCAGTTGAAGGCTTAAAGCTAGTCAGCGACTAGCGAATTTTCAGACTTAACGTTGACGTTGTTGTTGGAATTCGTCGTCGTATTAATGTCATACATTCCCCCTAGGGGGTTCGGCGGCGTGCGGTGTATGTATGCGTCCGACGTTGCTGGCGTGACTGCAGCTCGCTCGATTCATGAATCATTATCATTCAGACACTATGGGGATGAGCGATGTCGGTTCGTCATACCTGCAGAAGCGGGCAGAGAGATAAAGAGAGAGAGGGGAGAAAGGAGTGAGAGGGGGAATGGAGAGGGAGGGGAAGAGGGAGAGAGGGGAAGGGAGGGAGGAGAGGGGAGGGAGGGAGGAGAGGGAGAGGCGAAAGAGAGAATGATAAGAGAGGAGAAACAAAGAAAGGGAGAAGGGAGAAAGAGAGAAAAGAAGAGAAGAGAGGAGAAAGAGAGAGATGGAGAGAGAGAGTGGGATAGTGAAGAGAAGAGAAACAGAGAAAGGGAGAGAGAGAGAACAGAAGACAAAAATGTCAAATGTTAATCGTGCAGATTTTTAATTCAATTTCGAAACCACTTCAGGGCTATGGCCAATTATAATTCTACTGCTATAGCCGTAAGCTCATTGCTCATTTGAAAATCGTTTTATCTTTAAAGGGCTGGTTAAAGAAAGCGATTGAAATTTCGACTCTTGTCCTATTTTGAGCGAGACATCTCAAGCAATCATGTAAACCATGAATTGGCCGCAGCCAACTCACTGAATAATTGATTATAAAAGATGAGTTTGAAACGAAATTAGCCCACTTCCATCACATCTAAATTTCGTGCCTTGCATTTCAGCCACATCGGTAGAATATATTAGAATGTTTGGTCCCAATTAAGAACACGATTGTCTGCACGCTTGGGAATACATGGCAAATGTGGGAAAATTAATTCCAATCTTAAGATAGCGTAGCACGAAATGACAAAAAACAATGGTTTACATAAAAGCAGGCTGCATAAAAGATTACACAGATGTGGAATGGAATGAAATAAACGTACACACAGTGGGTATACAAATGAATGTTTATTCATTTTTTTTTATTGCAACCATATAGTTTAGATTTCATAAAACAAGAGCATGAAACGAAATTTACCCATTAACATCACATCTAGATTTCATGCCTTGTATTTCAGCTATACACTCGTCAGTAAAATATAAAAAGTATATTTCATAGGACGTTGTGATATGAGAACTTATTTGTTTTGTCTTGATTTTCCGGTAATTTCCGGTATTTCAATTAAAACAAGTGCATGAAACGAAATTTACCCATCAACATCACATCTAGATTTCATGCCTTGTATTTCAACTATACACTCGTCAGTAAAATATAAAAAGTATGTCTCATGGGACGCTGTGATATGAGAAATTTTATATGTTTTGCCTCGATTTTCCGGTAAGCACTGAGAAAGTAAATCAATAGTTTGATAATTTATTAGATGTATATCTTGATTTTGTTTGAAAATTCATCCATTTTCAGACACAATTCAGGGGACGAATGCTCCCTTTCTATCCCCCTCTTTTCTCTTTTCTTTACTCTTTCATCTCTTACTCCCCCCCCCCCCTCCCTCTCTCTCTTTCTGATAACATCGCCCTCATCCCAAGTCTCTCTCTTTCACTCTCCTTCATTGATGCTATTTCCATAATTATACCCCTGTCCTGTACTTTCGCTTCCTCCTCTCTCTCCTCTCTCTCTCTCTCTCCCGTTCTCTCTCTCTCTCTCTCTCTCTCTCACTCTCACCCACTCACTCATCTTTTTCTGTGAAGTGCTCCTCCAATAACCATGTAGCTGATTAGCCGACATCTATAAGTGATGATTATTGAAAGTACTGATTGACATTGCTCTACACCTGTTCATCGCTCTTAAGTCTAGACCGCTGAGTGAGATGAAAAGAGATGGAAAATATAAGAAGAAGAAGAAAGAGGAAGGGTAACAGGGGGAAAGGCGAGGATAAGAGAGGCAAGGGAACATGAGGAGAGATTGAGAATGAGTGGGAGTAATAGAGGGAGAAAGAGAAAGAGAAAGTGGGAGAGAGAAGGAGGATATTGATAAATGATGAATGATGAATGATGAGAGAAAGTCGGGGTATATGAGAGATAGAGAGAGGGAGGGGGATGGGGGGGGGGGGGGGGCAAGACAGAGATATATAAGAGAGGGGTAAATGGGAACAGAGATAAGCTATCAAACAGGTAAACTCAAAGAAAATGGTAGCTATAGGGAGAAGGGGGGGCGGCGGGTGAGAAAGAAGGGAAGAGGGCAGTGCGAGACCCCCTCTGGATCTTGTTCTGACGTCATCCTAAGACGATGGTTAGCCAAGGGGTCGATATCGCAAATAAAATTTTTCTTTCCTGAGCCGTATTTTGCTTATACATTTCAGCTTCAGTTCAATCATATCTCTGCACACAATAATGTGCCATGATAAAATAATCCATCATAATTTCATCGACACTGTCTGAGCAAATACAGGGCCGTGTCTCCACCCAGGCCCGTATTCTGGACTCCGGTTTAATTTAAACTCCAGTCTAAGTTAAACCAGGGTTTGATTAAAACCAACTTTAACGAGCCTGAATTTCTGTAACAAAGTTAAACCACACTAGTCTAGACTGGAATTCAAGATAGACCGGAGTTCAAAAAGTGCTTTTCTAAAACTCCGTTTTAAAGGGCAGGCTTAAACCACACTAAGACAGCGGTTTAAGTTAAACCGTAGTTCAGAATACGGGCCAATATAGAGTTTCCCTTGAAGCTAAATCCAGTGATATTGTTATTATGTTAGAATCATGGATTTTGCTGTCCATATGGTGTGAGTCATAGCATAACATCTCAGTGGACACTGAAATGACCTGTAATGTCGTACAGACGTCACATTCACTTTTTTACGGTATCAGCTGCCACGTTTCTTTGCACATTATCCCATTCCATGATAGCGCACGTAGTTCCAATCAAGCGTAATTAAAACCAAGGAAATATATCTACGTGAGGTAACACGCATGGACTCTATATATACAATTTTGAAATAAATTTTGTGCGAGACATTGGAGCCATAATATGAGTTCCCTAATATGAGGAATTATTCAACTGAATTCAATTGTATTGACTTTGGCAAAGTAATGTGTGGGGTGATATGAAATTTCTCTTGATATAATTCTCTGGATTAGACTATGCACGGACGAGACTGTACTAATTCAAGGCTGATAAAAATAGATATCATCTGTGAACTCATCAGAACGGTAAAGCTCAGGAGCTGAAAAACAATTTAGAGATATTCTCAAATCAGAATAAGGTTAAAGCGATTACCAGATAAAATATATGGCATGATCTAGTATATGGGTGAATCCACAATCATATGATGAAAAATTAGTCCCCCTTTCACTGGCGTAGCCAGACTTATTGAGCAGGGGGAGGGGTACACACCTGGGGTAGGGTTAAGGTTAAGGTCTTGAACATTAATACCGTGGATGACCTATATCTTATTTTTCTGAGCGGATAAATAAGGGGCCATGGCCCCCTTGTGCCCCCTGGCTACGCCCATGCCATCCTGCTTTCAAAAACGACAAGCTATACGAAGTTATTCGCCCTCCCCACTTCTAAAATACTGGATCCGTCTTTATCATGTTTGTATATAAAACACACATTTAAGCTTACACACATTATACGCAAAATTAAAAAAAGTGTTTCATAAAATCACCAAGATTTATGAGAAAACACACTTTTAATTCAACTGGACAATGCATGCAGGGATTTTCTGTAAGAATTGATAGAAAACAGCCATTTTCAAACCAAGGGAATTAAAAAGCGTCCATCTTGAGACAAGCTCTATTTTGTGCTGGTTTTTAAAAACTGTTTGAATGATTCACACTTAAATGAATCATTCACCACACAGGGTACATTGAACGTATAATATTCAATCTTGTGAACTTATTGTAATGACTTTGCATTTTGCTTTAAAGCCCGTGTAACAAAACTGGTAAAAGCACCACAAAAAAAACACAAATGTTTTCAGATACTAGTGATGATACTCAGTATTATTTTTATTTTCTTCTAAAAAGTGGCGCAATAAACTCTGAAAACTGAAATTAATAGTGTAATAACTCATTACATGTACACGTATAACCAGCTTGATTCTGTTTCCATGAACCACCCTTCCCAGAAGGGTACATGTATACTACGAGTATTCGGGGGGGGGGGGGGGCTGACGCCTCTTGTCAGAATGTCAACACACTTAATTATGGTAGAAAAGTTATTTCGTCAATAAAGAAAAAAAATAGACAATATATGTAAATGAGGTGATAATAACACTGGTGAACTGTTTCAGATAGGGTTAGAGGCGCGGGTTAGAAGCAGGGTTTTGATTGGGTTTTAGGTAAGGTGTATAGTATTGTGTCATGGGTATAGAAGCTGCATGGAGCTGCATGGTGTAAGAAATTGATCGCGGAACAATAATTGTCACCAGAGTGCGTGTCGTACAATCAATAAACAGTCACGCTCAAAACCAACTGGAGTTTGTTAACCTACATTTTTCATAATTTCCGCCAAATGTTCACCCTTCTGATTTCAGGTGAACGACTTTTTAGAAAGTTACCTTGACTAAATTGACCATGATCACATGGTAATTCCTTGTCCTTGCTGTTGTGACATTTGCCATCAAATACCCGTGGCGTTTAACAATCACAGTAATTATATGAATACAGGTCACAAGGCTGAATTGTTGACTTTCGTCCGTAAACAAAATTATGACGGAAGAGAAAGTTCGGTATTCTCATAATGCATGGAAAGTAAAAAATTTAACTGCACTCTCATTATCAAAGCGTTCAATCAACACTTATTAAAGGAGCCGATGAGATGAGTGACAACACTTTCTCAGTGTTAGGATACACATTTATTCTATATTCTAATCCTTTAAAAATATGATCAAAATCGTTTCACTTTTCTGTGTCACAACGTGACCGTTACGGATACTTGCTTGGTTTCCTGCGATACACAATCATCCCGAATCATGAAGGAGGGTGCAACAGCTTTTTGTTGACAATTTTGTTGACATACAGTACAGAAGGGCGATGGTACAATATGTAAAGTGGTAAAAGTATTAAGGGTCTCACATTTTACGACACTTGCCGGCAAAGTAGGTTTATCATTTTTCATATTTGACCCCAGCTTGAAGGGGTATAGGGATGAAGGGGGACTGTCACACTACACTCCCCTACTGGTGCTCCTATCCCAATGATCCCTTCATCGAAGCATAATTACTCTCTTTTTTTTCTCTCTCACACAAGCGAAAGATACAGCACTATTCAGCGTCGGTAAAGGATTTCTAACAGGAGGGGGGGGGGGGCACAAATATGTGGCGAGCAAAATGTATAGGGGGAAAGATTTATCAGTTTCATTGGGGGCAAAATATTACTGGGGCAAGCAATCAAGGTAATCATTTCTTTCGTGGGTACATACCCCCTATGCCACCCCCCCCCCCCCGCCCCCGCCTCCCCAGTTGGACCCGCCACTAACCAATTTTCGCAGATTCAAAACCGTTAAAACACGCTGCATAATTTTCATGAAAACAACACTCTTAATAAATTGCATACGAAACGTGACGTAAAATGACGTCACGTCAGGCACATACTGCTTGTGGCTGAAACATATTTTTCCATGGCAATAATGCGCTCGAGACACACTCGAAAATAATCCGCCGCTGTTTATCGCTGGAGGAAGAAGAAGAAGAAAAAAGGTAGACCAGAAAGAAAATATTGGAGAATGTTCCCGAGGTATGGAAATCAATCATGAGATTGCAAGCCCTAGAGAGAAAGTCTACGACGTGAATTTCGGGCAAAGATGAATTTGACACTACTGTTTACCAAAGAACCGAATAGAGAGATGGGCACTGTTTAAAAGTAGTGTAAACCATTGTAGATAAATGCACAGCGTGACCCATAAAACAATCGTATAAATCACTCGTAATATGGAACGAGTTTATATACAAACTACTCACGAGAACAAGCAAGTAAGCAACAAAAAAAAAAAAAAAAGAGAAAAAAGAAGAAGCTTGTAAAGTTGCGGGTCGATAGATGGCTATTGTAGCATTAACCTTCTATAAACAGTGTCAGTAGGGGTCTATAAAAAGTAATGGCTTAATATAAACTACTCACTGAAAGTCTAATATTTTGATGAACATTAAAATGAGACCCCATAACCCTGAAAGTGAAACTAGCAATTCAAGGAAGGTTGGCCTGAGTGAAAACAGAAATATGAAAGAAATAGACTATATTTATTTAGTGAAAGTTAATGTTTCAGTTGACCTGTCTCGTTTAAAACTACAAATATGTAAAATGGGCCTTGTGAGTAGGGGGTATTTCTCAAATTTGCCGGAAAATCTTGATAATGGCATCCCCCAACATCCAACAAAATGAGGAGCGACGCCCCTCACAACACCACACTAAAACTCTTTAACGGCATTGAAAGCACTTCGATACCGAGAGCTTAATTGTAGATATCGAAAATATAGATTAAGTACAAATTAAATCATATTCTTAAAAGTAACGTATCGACGGCATTTACATTTTTGTTACGCGTCAGCTTCCCCCCCCCCCCCCAAAAAAAAAAAAACAACAACAACAAAACTAAACAAAACAAAACAAAAACAAAAACAAAAACAACACAAAACAAAACAAAACAAAAAACCCAATCGATAGAACTTACATCGGGTCCATGACGTGATGGCAGCCCTGGCCTCATGGCGGATTCAGGGGGAAGGGGACTTCCGGCCCGTGCCCCACCCCCACCGCCCCCCCCCCCATTTTTTTTTTTACTTGTCAGAGAATTTGGAGGATTTAAAAAAAAACCTGATGACATTTCTGTTTTGTTGCTTGTCAGTTTCTGAGATTCGTGGTGGGGATTCAAATGATCTCGAGTAAAATATGGTTGTGCAGTCAAGATGCTTGCAAGTATCCCGTGGTGATTTTGGAGAAGCAAAGCAATTTCGTAGGTTGAAAGTATGCATTGACACGTTGTTGGTACCATTGCTGGAAAGTATTTCACGGGCTTAAAGGATTCAAATATTGAAGAAATGACAGAGACAGACCAGAGGGCCCCCATTCTGTAAGTGGACCCCCTTTAATATTTCGTTGAGGCACCGCCAGGCCATTGAACCTGTAACTCTATAATCGTCCGAGGTTGGAGGCGTAATGCCATACATATAAATAACGACAACTCAATATAAATGCCTCTGCCATACCTCACAATCAAAGTGGAAAGTATTACCGCCGACATTAATTATTGAGATTGATGGAGACTCTACATTATCTACGACACAATGGGGATTTTCCGCACTTTCATGTGTCAGGACTTATCATTGTAACATTAATAACTTCAATTTCCAATTGGGGATAGTCATGAAATACATGATGGCAGAATTGTAGCTTATTAAGTTGATAGCCTAAGAAATTATTTTACTCTGGACGGCATCTGTGAAAAGAACAAAAAAGCTCGGTAGTTTCCATTTCCGGTGTCTTCTGACTAAATTTTGGATGATAAGTTAAAGAAGTGATATTTCCTCATTTTATGGGATAACATTTCAGATTCATAGTGATGTTAGAGAAACCTTCGATACCCGGATAGATTATCAAATGGAATTATATGATTTATTCATATATGGTAACAATTTTTACCCATTTGCTCCTAAAAATCTCACGGACTGTTCATATTCCCTTTTTTCCTCCTAAACATTTCCATTTCAGTCAAAATTTTCAGTGAACCATTCGGGTGTTTTATTCAAAAGTCCCCCTAAAATAATGTAAGACAAAAAAGATCTCTGTGGAAGGTGAGACAAAAAGGGGCAAGAGTACATGTAAAAATGGACTTGTTTTATCACTTTATCATTGTAATGTACAGTCCATTCAACTGCGACTTCACGTTTAACGATAACAAACGCTAAGTTTCATTTGAAGGCCTATTTCATAATACATACATCCGATTGATTCAGTTCCACGGATTTACCTGTCAAACAATTTCAGATTGACCACTTACCATGCTTTTGGAAAATCTCCAAATAAACAGATTTATTTCAATTCTCCAGTTGCAAAACCCTTTTACACTCATACTCCCAAGGCTATTCTGAAGATTAAAGTCAAAGTTCACGCGAACTTGTAAAGGCATTATACGACATGCATGTGCCATTATATTCGTGAGGTGCTGAACATGAGAGGAGAGAGCAACAAAAATGGAGAAAGAGAGAGAGAGAGAGAGAAAGAGAGAAAGAGAGAGAATGACGGAGTGCACGCGGGGGGTATAGGGCTAGAATAATGGAAACCTAGACAACGAAGCCCGCGCGATTAATTAGGTTTATTATAATTATGAATGTTTCCTTCGATGGAACAGAAAGGGAGAGGAAGACAGACAGACAGAGAGAGAGAGAGAGAGAGAGAGAGAGAGAGAGAGGTGAGGATGGGGGTGGGGTCGATCAGCAGTGAACATTATGGAGCACTTAACGTGATTAAAGAATTCCCTTGCATGTAACAGGTGCGGGTGATGCCAAATCCATTTGTAACATGAGCGAGTAATAGATATTGGCTAACGAAATCACTTGAAATCGATGCATTTTCCCGTAAGAAATGACCTAATGGTTTAGGGATTAACAATGCGATCACGTGGAGGAAAATGCTATGAGTTATTCTGGAGGATTGAAAGAGCCCTAAAATTCAATCCATGTCGTTTTGACGACCAACAAGGGATGTCATATTGTAAAACAGGTATTAAAGGAGCTGAAGGGTTAATGACATTGAATATACAGATGAACAAATAAAATTAATTTCCTCTTGGAAAGACCTCTGAACAAACATCCTCAGTTGTCGTAGTTGTCTCATGCAGTCCTGTCATTCTTATTTTGTATGTAGGTATTGTAACTGCACGTGTCATCATGATTAAGATGTGTTTTTAACTTGAGGGGTTAACCCCCCCCCCCCCCCTTCTGTCCCTTTCCTCCTTTTTTTCAATTTCCTCTTAAAACTGAGTAGGACCCACTTCCATAAAAACACCTGTTCTCCATAGCTTCTCCTCCAACCATCCCTCTTCTTAGTTATCTGCACCATCCACTACCATTGGAAAATCCTGTAACTGTATAAGCTTCATAATTATTTTAACGCAAGAATAAAAACAAATAATAATTGATTGTCATTTTAGGTTTTGGCCTCTTCATTCTTCCCTCCTTGCTGTCCTCTTCCTTTAAGTTCTACCCTCCACCTCTTCAGGAGGTATTTTCTCTTCATTTTAATCTTCCTTTTCCCCACCATCCTCACATCCCTACTACTCTACCACCACCACCACCCCTCCTCCTCCTCCTCCTCCTCTTCATCACCATTGTTCTCCTCGTTCTCACCTCATCCTCTTCCTAGTACACCTCCACATCTTTCTCTTCCTTCTCTATCTCCCTCATTCCCTTCCCTTCATCCTCATTTTAATCCTATCTCTCCTCATTTCATCCTTCTCCGCATCCTCATCATTCACTTTCACCTCCCTCTCCCCTTAATCCTCTCCATCTTTCATCTAACTCACCCCCATTTCTCCCTTTTCTCCTTCTACGATATCCCTGCCTCCATCCTCCACCTCTCCCCATCCCTCTCCTCTCTTTTCCTCCTCCTCCTCTACTTCTTTATACCCCATCTCCGCCCTTCTCCTCCTCGTCCTCCTCCGATGTTACATTCCTTTGTACACCCTTTCTCTCGCCTGTTCACCTCGGAGATGAGCCCAGCTTCACCCGATATCACTCTGTACATTCAGAATCAATTACCTCCGCTATCCCATCCATATACCCTCTGACTAGTGCAGACGTCCGAGGACAAGGATTCGCCATTTTATCGATCTGTGTGTCCGCAAGATGATCCTCAAATCGGCACGTGTGCTGAGGGCAACACAGCTTCTAATCTCCATGGCTAGCCTCTACCTTCCAGGCGTGTATACTTTCCATAATAACTGCATCACTCGGTTTTGTGATTATGATAATAAAGAAATTAACTATGATCCCTAAAATGATTGCTCTTCCATCGCAGCTTCAAAAGACCATAATAATCGCATGCACTTATTCCCGTGTCCAGTTGTTACTGCAAGACGAAAAATAGCAAAGATTACTACGCCAATATGAGTTTAAAAATTCAAAGCATTTCGCGAATGCGATAGCAGCGAGAACGGACGTACGGACCGAAATACGTCAACAATTAATATTTTTAAGTAACTGAATGATTAATTAGTCCTATAATGTAAAAGAAATAATCTGCAAAGTTTCAAAAAGCATGAGGTACGTCTAGTATTGAACAGGGAACTTAAACAAAATCTATTCGTCCCGCAGTATATGACGTAACACCAAATTGAAAGATTTCATAGGGAACTAGAATCGACATGTATTATTTTCATTTCAAATCGGTTCCATACCATTGCTACCATCCATGTCTAATGCCTACCATAACATTTTAAGCTGATTTATACAGATATATTTTCATTAGTTAAATAGTACCTTCAGATACCGACGGGTAGGAGGAGGCGTAAAAATCAGTGCACATGCACTGAAAATTATAGGAATCAAAATAATTGTCCTAACTTTACCCTCGAGCTTTCCAACCCACCAAAATCCATAACCAACGCAGTACATGTATATACCAAAACTGGAGATGATGCCAACGTTAATGACTTAACGCTGTTTTGATTGTGCAAGGGCGTGGTTAACGCGGGGTAATGGATAAAAGGTCTTTCCTGACTAAGTGATTTGAGAGCACGGCAAGTTTGCACTCGCTTTGAAAATTAGTCCCAAGTGGAAATGGAAATGGAAAACGTATAACAAACACAAAATTTAAGTGAAAGCTTTCATGGGATACCCTTCTAAAGTTTATTCCTAACTGGTATCTAAAATAATAATCTCTAAACATTTAAGTAATTTTTAAAAGTAATTCATGTAATTTGTCATTATACTAGATGTGTCAACTTTACCGTCAAGCAAGCCAAAGAGAAATATAATCTGATTGGATTCGCCACCCCCTCTCTTTCCCTCTTTCTCTACATCTCTCATTCAGATTAATATTGTATAAGTAAACTGAAGTTTGATTAAGTTCAGATCATTAAACAATAATCATTCTTTTATTTTTTTTTTTCAAAGTCAGTTTGTTCATAATTTATATGAAACTCGAAAAGCACTCGAGTCTGCTGTTTGCAATTTTTTTCGGTTGATTAATGGTTTTGTTTTAATGGATTGAGGACAAGATTTTCTGCAAATCGATAGTAAAATATCGACGTTTCCTTCAACACGATTGAGAAAGCTCATGTCTTTCTTTCTCTCCCCTTTCTGCTCTCTCTCTCTCTCTCTCCCTCTCTTTCATACTCTCTTCTGCCTTCTTATGCCCCTCTCTTTATTCCACTCTCTCCTTCACCCCCTCTCTCTTCCTCTTCCTCCCCAGCCCCCCCCCCCCCCTCTCTCTCTCTCTCTCTCTCATTAACCATGTTAACAACTCGGCACCCTTCCGTCCATGATTAACGTATCATCCATCTTCCTGTGTTTGTGTGTCTCTCTCTCTCTCATTCAAGGATAGTTTTTAATGACTTTGGAAGACGGGATGCGTGCCTCCTCATGCCTGTGAGATGAATTCACAGGTCGCTGAGGCCGTTATTCTATCGGAAATTGAGACGTTTATGAATGCAGCAGCATCATCTGGGCAGCGAACACAACCAATGCGGTAACACCAACACCAAGGCCGTCATCACCATCATAACCAAGAACAGAAGTAGAGTATAAAGTATACAGTGATGGAGTTGGGACACGGGGAGAAAGGGGGGGGGGGGGGGGTCAGGGGCCCACGGTACTCCCATCCAGGTCCGCCTGGGAAATCTTTTACAAAAATTGTCCAAGAGGTAATGTATTTTCTTCAAAAAGATATATTATTGTCTTCAATTACTAATATTCCATTGCATAATGATACACTGACTGATGCTTTGCTCACGATGCCACGCCTACTACTAGCGAAGTGCCACGCCCATTTTTGTCATCAGTTTCAGTAAAAGAAGTGAGGTATGTTGTCAGCAAAAGACATTTTACAGACAAGTCATCGTGTCGACATACGGTACAGTGGTAAATTTATTTCAAAAAATAAGTTTAAAGGTCTATCTATACCATGCCTAGAAATAACTCACCATTCCTGTCGGTATCCTTCCCTATATGCTATAAACGAATCGTTTATGTATTTGTGTATATTCAACCAAAATAGGTACAGCACTTTGTTTGGTTGAGAAATTTGAAGAAAAAAATATCCGTTCTAAATGTGACTGAACCAGAGTGGGTGTAATGCCCCCATAATTTTTAATGTAAAACTGCACTAACGTATGACGATCCATTTTCAGTGAAATAAAATGCAGACGCAAATTATGAGAGCCTGTTTACATGGTTCATAAGACATAAAGTTACCTCTTTTCAGTCTTCGAATTACCCATAAATTACAGGCCTATCCCTTTAACTATTTTCAGGCAATGAGCAACGTGGAAATAGGTTCACATCTGTTGTGGGCTACGGTGAGGCGTGCTTTGATTCTATTGGACATGCTCTGTTTATGCCACCCATCAGACAGACTTCACATTGCATGGAAAGTTCATTTGGGAAGTGAAATTTGGCGACATTTCAGAACGAACTATCATCATGGCTGCAGAAGCATCGTCGTTGTGTGCGTGGTTGTTTGTGTGTAGGGGGAGGGGTGTGTGGATGCGTGGGTGTGTGGGTGTGTGTTTAGTTGGGAGGGGTGTGTGGGTACGTGGGTGGGGATGGGGTGACTCGGCAAGTGAAGGTTGATGGTGAAGGTTATGGTCCTTATTTTACGAAGCCACCCCCTTTCACCTTAGTGTACGATCTGAGACTCATTAATTTTTGTCTCCTTGTTACGAAACTTACTTTTTCATTGGAAAATTTAAAAACATATTTGGTTCGACACCCCTCTTCCATAGTGTTCTCGTGACATCAGTGCACGTTTGGGAACATCCCGAAACGATAAAAACATTCTTTAATGAAGAACGCAAATCTGGCTTTTCACCCTTATGATCTCTGTCAACGTTTATCGACGTTGTTGTTGACAACCAATGCACAGTACCTTAATTTCATTTTTCTCCAGTGGGGAGGCCTGGGTGGGTGCATGACAGGTTGGCTGGGTCTTTTCCAAAACATGATGAACCCAAAGACTTCCAGTCTTTGACAAAAGAACATAACCCAACCCAACAAGTACAAAATGGATGCCTAGCAATGAATGCGAAATTGAATAAAAACGCCTAAATCAACCAAGACGTGTGACGTTTATATGCATACCTGACTTATGTTGGCATTTTGGCAAACCTATGCCCCTATGCATGATAAGAGTAGCTTTCATCCAGTTTTACTCCAAACCTGGAGTGGTACTTAGTCTTACACTGTGATGTTGCACAACCCTGATAAAATGAAGAGCCTTTAACATGACTGTCAGAAATATGCCTGGACAGATCCCTATTAATTATTAATATTTGGTTAATGCCATGCATGGGCGTACATGAAGATCTGGGGGTAGTAGCCCAAAATTATTTCGAAATCAACCTTTGTCCTACCCATGTATGGATCGTAATATCAGTGCATTTCCCCCAACCTTCCCTTCTCTGCCATGTATTGAAGATGAATCGACTTATCATGTCCTAGGTCACACAACATCCACCGACGTCCTGGATCGCACACCCTCTTCGCTGTCAGAGCAGAATAAGTTAAAGTAAATTACAAATTGGCATGCACCCAACAAAGCGAAAATATGTTTCACGGTCAATCATAATCATGTGCTAACGCCGTGCTTAAAAGAGATATTTTTTTGCAGAGAAAAGCACATTCACACAAAAAACACCCTTCATCAATTCGGACAATCCATTGGTGCTCCCGACTATGCACGAAATCGAATGGAAGACCAATCTCAGAATCTTTGCCATTCGTAGTGCTACATTTTAAGTGTTCGTGTAGGGACTAAAATTCTTGTTTAAAACACACGAGTAGCTTATTCAAATAAAAGTGTTTGAGTTCAAATTCTGCAGCTATTCGGAACAAAGTCTAGTGGGAATTTCCCCAATTTTTTGGACTACCAGAAATCGTCGATTTAGCATGTTCGCGTCTGGATTTGAGTTCCCGCGAACTCTAAACTAGTCTTGTTTTAAATCAAAACCCCCAGACATCACACAACGTGATGGTCATATTTGCACAGCTTGTGAAGAAAGTTGGAAACGTTTCATCACTGTCTCGATATGCAGGGGCCGGACGTCAGGCAACCCACGTAAATACCCGTACTACCACCCCCCCCCCCCCCCCCACCCTCTCCAGCACCATCACATGTCCATCGCTCAACCCTATCACAAGACCGTTATGATGACGGGGAAAGAAATCATTAGAATATCTTTCCCACACAGAAAAAAGAATTTAGGCTTTCAGGTGTGACATTAATGCCATCCAGGGTGTGTATTAAAACGAATAATACTTATGTAAGTTTAAAAATGCTCTGTTGGAAATTAATATGAGTTAACAATCCCTTTCAAAGAGTGAGAGGTAAAGATTCAACAGTTCAATAAACGCACATTACTAGGGATTATTATTACGGATTAAAATGTGGTGTGTTTTTTTTGTTTTTACAAATCACCTAATCGGATTATAATTATATTGTACGCGTAAATGTGCAGCTTATTGGGACATTTTTAAGGTTCAAAGTAAAAAAGAAAAATCAGTTCTTCTATAGTATATTTATGAGTAGGGAGGCGTTACGAGGCAGGAGAGCGATTGACATTTTTTTTTTAATTGCTGGTCAGAGAGTTTGGACACACACACAACGTTTCCGGCGCCGCTCCCGTAAATGAGCACTCACAGTGACTATGATATACGGATAACAGATTGAAGCATGACGCAATAGCACTTTTAGGGATTCATCTGCAAATTTATACTGATTGTATTCTAAAAAAAAGTGTCTGATACTGAGTGGTCTCATAGTCATTAGAATGCACAAGTAAAATTACATTTGAATTCGACATTCATTCACGTCGGTATATCCCGGGGTGGGGGAGCTTTGATTCCGTGCCCCCCCCCCCCCCCCCCACGCCAAAACCCAATTTGACCTATATTACACTTTAAGTACAATAAAAAAGAAAATGCACCCCTGGCTGTGCGTCCCTCGGCAAATTTAGAACTCGAGCGGCATCCGATAAAATGTGATAACCACGGAATCCTGGATCCGCCACTAAAATTTATTAATAACTTTATCAATCGAAGCGATATGAAATTCTCGATCAATACTAATCTCCACGGTGGTTTATGGAAATGGAATCTGTAAGCGTGCGGTACAATATCTCAGCAGCAAATTCTCGTTTCCATGGGCACAAAATTTCACAAATGAGAGGTGTCTTAGGATTTACACTCGCTTCCTGACGTCCAGACGATAGAACATGGTTAAGCTCCTCAATTGTGAACAAAAATGTTTGAAAGCCAGCTACATGTATTTGAAGTGGGTCACATCAGGGGCGTCAGAGCATCTTTCAAAGTGGGGGGGGGGGGCACCATCAAAAAGGGGAACTTTGGGGGAAAGGGTGCACCTACAAAGGGTGAAAATAAGGCGGAAAATTCCACTTTGAGACACATTCTGATTAATAAACTATCGAGGATCATTTTCGACACATTATTGTTTATGTCTTAACATGGTTCTAGATAAAAAAAAAATACTTTACAGTTGAGTGTAATAGTCTGATTATTCATTTGAAGATAATTTGAAAAGCAGCGATTTTCTTGATATAATAAAAAGGCAATGGTAAATGCGAGCGAGCTTTGGAAAAAATTTAGAAAAATATGTCCTCCTTCCTGTTATGATTTAGGGGCACTGCTCATTCTTGTATAATTTAGGGAATTGTGCCCCTCCTGCCCCCTGCTCCACCGCCTCTGATTTTGCTGATATCAGTAGGGAATCTATTATTATGAAGCCTCTCTGATTATTTGGTGCTATATACGGTAGGTATATGGCTCTTTTGTGGACTTCAGGGCACAATTTGTAAGCGACATCGGAGTAATAGGTACAATATATTAAATATATATAGATATATAGGTATGACACTTATCTAAAGGGAAAAGGTATGACACTTATCTAAAGGGAAAATAATACTATTAGAAAGAAAAGGGGGCACCAATCAGAGGAAAACACGGACATTTGCCGGATTTCAAAGAGGACACTTATCTGAGCTTCAAAGGGGCAGTTATCAGAAGGTGAAAAGGGCACTAGGTAAAAAGGGCACTTATTAGAAAGAAAAGGGGCACTATGCGAAGAAAAGGGGGCACTTATCATCTATGAAAAGGGGCACTTTTCATAGATAAAAAGGGGCACATTTGGGGTACTTGAAAATGCCCCCTGCCCCCCCCCCCCCCCGGGAGCGCCGCATCTGGGTCACATATTACACTGTGATCTGTATTCTCTATCACAGCGGGAATGCAATTTCAGGGCTTGACTTGGCTACATTCTGGAATATCAGAAATAAAATGCACCAGATTGTTCCGAACCTCCGAAATGTTTGAGCCTAAAAACGCATACACACCATTTTCTAGAGATTTCGTTTCTTCAAGAAAAATATCTTGCTCAGAAGGATACTTTCAGTCCAATCTGATTTGCATCCTGTAATAGTCTCGACCGATTTTTGCTCAATTGTCCATTTTATGGGTTGTAAAATGGCTGACAGCGTTTAATGAGAGAAAAACTTTCATACATGACATTACATCGAGGAATGTCATTGACAATATTAACAGAAGCAGGATAGAAGGATATTTTACGCGGGTGGGGGATAGGTAAGACTAGAGGCACTCAACATCTCCAAACCCTTTCGCAGTACGAAATATTGTTTTCATATGATTTTGTTGGCACTTATAAGCTCATTTTTCTACAACACTGCCAAGTTTCATAATGCCTACTTTTTATTTAATAAAAGTTCTTATATTCAATTTCGTTTTCAAAGTGCCATTCATTACATGACCTTGACGGATCGAAATTGAAAGGGAAGCTGATTGAAGATCGAAATGGATTATCGTGATAAAATTGCAAGTTGAGTTGACAAGAAGATAAGAAGTTTGTGTATTCCTTCTTTTTTAAAAGTTTTATTAAATGACATCCATACGTGCTCAATCACGTCTGGTTGTGATTATACAAAATTAAATAGATTGTGGCCGGCTTATGAAGAGAAAGAAGTAAGATATTGCTAATATTCAGTCAAATGTCTGATTACTTGTGACCAAAATCGATTCTACCAAGCATACAGTTATATTTTGAGTATAATAATAACAATAATAATAATAACAATAATGATGATAATAATAATGACAATAATAATAATGATAATAATAGGAATAAAGATTAGAAAAAAATGACAAATAAGAAGAGCAATACAACATAAACATGTACACATTATCATAGTTTTTACGAAATTTACTTTTTAAATATCTGTCGGCAAAGTAATGTTGAAATCTGGGGTTCTTTTTATTTATTTTATGATTGCTGCTTATCATGCTTTTCTGTGGGCAAAATTTTTGGAAAATTGGTCAGTCCTCCACCCCGCCCATGCCTAGTGAGGCCCGAATGTGACTAGAACCTTTGCTTGCATCTAAAGAAGCAGACAGTTTCAGGGCAAAGGTCGCGAACATAATCATAATTTATGGAACAAGAGTGTCTCGTTTCTAGGAGAGATAGCAACGAAGTGCGTCAAAACAAGCATGAAAAATCTGTCTGATCCAATATCGAGACCCGGATGTGATGCCATCACAAATCTGTTCGGGGAGTGCCTACGTCACTAATCCTATGTCGAAAGAAAAAAATTGGAGAATAAATCCAAATTGGACAGTATCTAATCGGCAAGAACGACTTCAGGAAATCTATAACGAATTGAAGTTTGAACTAGGGCGAGAATTTCAGAACGCGTGGGGTGATTACAGACACAAATAGGATTGCTAGATATCAATTACAAGTTCACGAGCAAAGCGAAAAGGGAAAAGTTCGCTTGAAGCGATGTGTACAAACAACAAGCTTTGATTGTGGTAGACCAGAGGAAAAAATCCCTGGGGAAAGAAACCATTATCAAGGTTGTCTGTTTAATAAATTACTGCATCACGAACCAACTTCAGATATTAATTTGTTCATTAAGGCCTTCGGTCAAATGTGAACAAACTTTTGATGATTGAAATAAAATATATCAAGATGTTTGCAGTGACGATCAATTTTATAAAAGGGATGGTTGGAGGACGAATTATAATATTTATTCCCAATTATTTATGATTTATTCTTGAAGAAGTTCATGAGAATGATTTAAATCTGTAGGAATTATCAAGGAATCAGAATTCTATTTATAATTTATTTGATCGTCAGTGCTGGTTACCTACCAAAATAATTCGACAATGGCATAGCCTAAATTAAACCATTAAAAACTGGGACGTGTCATACTTCTTATTTACATAATAAACCCGATAGTCGATCATTTCACTGGGAAAGGGCACATTCTCCGAGCTAAGATCCGCCCTTTCTACGGAAATGTTTAAAATTTAACACAGGAAATCAATTACAACACATCCGCATGTAAATTCTAAAACGAAGGTTCTAGACAACCTGCATAATTTTCGAAATAGAATAGGTCACGATTTCTAAATTCTGCTGAATCAACAGCTAGCCTTCCCTTTTCTATATTTAGAATTTACTGTAACAGTAAGATACTGATATCAATTACTCGAACACAAGTTTCCCAGCATTAATTTTCATATTATAAATAGTACCAGGCAGATAAAAAACCATTTACCCTGACTTTACAGTATTGTTTGCAGGCTATTATGACAAATATAGTCAGTTTATCATAAACGTGCCCCCAAAAGAAGAACAACAACACAACAAACAAACAAACAAAATATTACTAATTGATAAAAATGAAAAAATCAATCAATTAATCAATAAATTAAAAAAAAATAAAAAAATAAAAAATAAATAACAAATCGACAAATGAAAAAAAGAAAGGTTGACAAATAGTACAAAATGCTCACAAATTCAAAATTTTAAAAGCTCTTTCTCTCATATCTGAGAATCCAAACGAAGGTATTTAAATAAAGAGCAAATTGCTGGGGCAATGAACAGGGCAGTGAACACATTTTTTTTTTTTAATTCGGCAAAGTCCAATTTCAATCACAGTGCGAGCGGAAAACGCGGGAAATTTGTGTGTGCCACCGATAAAGACTGAAAAGGAAGCCAAAAATTTGTGTCGTCGTGACATTGATGGTTCTTGGGCAGTGGGTTAATTATGCCTACTTTGCCAAGAGCAAGGTTGATTCAACCTGTCTGTTTAAGGGTCTGTCCAGATTTATGATCAATATTTATGACTGGTGTATAGGAACAAGTGTTTCGTCTGCTCCAAACCAAACACCGAGTAAATGTGATGATATGAACTACTATTTTTCCTCATAAAAGTGTAAAGGAAACTTTAGGAAAGTATACATGATTCATCTTTCAAAAATATATGGTCATTGGTTGATTGATGGGGTTGCTAATGATATGTTTGTTTTTCACTAATTTTCTGAAAACAAACACTTACACTGTTAAAAAAGAGGAGAGATTTTGGGGTAAATTTTACCCAATGTTGGATAATTTTTTTGTTAAGAGTCTATATGAGACAGCGGTTAAATCGACGTTCAATGTACAGTGTTGAAAACGTATCATGTATTGGAAAAGGTACAACTGTCCACTCCCTACATGCCCTAACAAGGTCATACAAATGGAAAGTTGCATCTATTGAAAAAACAAATATGAAATAAAATAAGAAAGTTATGACCTATTACGAATGCTTTTAACTGCCCCTACTTCTTCTGGTGTGCGACTTTGTGAGGAACTTGAAAAATGAATCTACTGGTGTATGTCTAACTTCACCGTATTATGACCATCTGCTCAATATCATTTCAAAAATCAATACCTTTCATTGACTTTACTTAAACTTAAATCTTTTGATTTGCTTCTGGGTACTATATATATATATATTTTTTTTTTCTATTTTGTTTTAGTTCTTGTTAGTAACATCGGCTTTCCTTTTTGCTACGCTATCTGACTATAGCTACGTCACTATCCAGTATTAGTCTTCTCTTCTTTAGCATTACCATTCTTTAATCTCCCCACTCTTCTTTTCTCTCTCATCTTGCTTCTACTTCTTATTCTCAATTTTCATTGTACGTATATCTCGTATTTTACCTTCACGTTGCTGGACAATACTGAGCGTCCATAATCATGTTCTTAGCATTGCTTGGACTGATTGAAGAGGAAGAGTCTTTGGCAAGATTTCACTTAATGCTTCCGAAACAATCAGTGTTATTCTAACAGAAAAATCAAGGTAAAATCGATTAAAGAAATCAGTTAGTCAAGTTGTAATGGTGAAGAAAAAAAATCAAGTAACTGAACGATTGGCAACTATCATGACTATAGACATTCTAAAATGTTTATGAATTGGTCTGTATCATATTACTCACGAAATTCAAGACTGAAGGTATAAATTATTGTATACGTTTCCTTGTTGTTATCATCAGTAAATTAAATGAATTCATGTGCTAAACGAGGAAATTCATTTGGAAAAGTAACAGGGGATAATTAAAACAAAATATAGCACAATTCTAACTTATAAAAATCTAGTAGATCAATGTCTATTTAAGACTATAACCCTTCATAGAACAATTACCAAGACAAACAGAAGAATATAGTTAGTTATTTGTATTGCCCTTCTGAAGTTGCCCATGCATGTTAATTAAACACAATGACACCGTTAATCCATGAAAGATATCTAATTTTTCTGCTAATGAATCAATATTAGTTCAATCTGCTTCAGCCTCTCTCAACATAGGTCAACCATAAATAAATATTTCTTTCACGTCTGTTTGCATTTAAGTCATAATAATGTTAGTAAAACATATTTAAAGAGTAAGATATTTTAGTAGGTCAATCAAATTTTACTGTGTTTTCAGTGGTTGACTGAAACTTATATTACTTTTTTCTCGATGAAATATAAATATTCCGTTCTTCCTCGGGTTCAACCTTTAATTATGGGATGGGGTTTGTTTTGTACTTCATTGTGTAAATGCTTGGTTAAAACATATTTATCGTTATCAGCTTGAATGACGCATTCAATCACTTTCCAGAAAACAAATTCCTTCATAAATCTATCGGTAAAAGCATTTTGATGTTACTGTATGCCATGTTCATGTAATATACGGGGGGACATGTGATTTGTGAATTGACAAGTTATATGACCTAGCTGCACTCATTTGTTTAAATCGCAACCAATCCTTCTCGTTAATCAAAACCATAAGCGGTTATCACATAACTATAATTGTATGCTTACATCGTAGATTTGTTTAAGTAACAGTTATAAATCACAACTAGATGCTGTCCATGGTAATAATGATACTTAAAACACTTAAAATACTTATCATACAAAATCATAAATCATGTTTATTACATGGTTACAATACAAGACATGCTGAAAAAGATGCATGTGTATCACAATTTAGGACGGACACATACAAACACAATCCTTTGATTTCGGGAATTAGAGTGTGGAACCAACTTGAAAGTTCTGTCAAGAAATTACCTACATTGAACAGTTTATGTTTAAGTGAATATCGTTTACGTTTCATATTGATTAACGTGTGTTTTCTGTCAAACTTATTCAAATACATTTCTCTATGAAATTTCCTTGTTTATTCACAGACCTTTTGATGACATGAAGCTTTTGAAACTGAATTATGACACTCATTATTGGTGCTTCCATTTTGCTGTACATACTCAATTAGTATGCTGTATAATGAACGTTCAAAGTGTATTGTTTGAATAACAATACTATCTCTTAATATATTTTATGTAAATATGTATACATCATTTTTGGTATCCCAAGTGGGGATTTATATTGAACCAAGATCATCTCTTCACTTTGTTTATGAGCATTCACAACATTACTATATTTTGAGGGGATGTCAAAAGGTATTTGATGACCTTTCATCTCATTTAAAAACCAATTACCGAATGTATATATATATATATATATATATATATATATATATATATATATATATATCAATGATTTTAGAAATACATGTATGTACCAATACGTTTTTGAAAAAAAAAATCCATTTATTACAAGGATACCAGATAATATATATTCAACCATGTCAACTATCTTCTGTATTTTGTTTTGTTGCTGTAATGAGTTTATATCGTTACTTAATATCTTTGTTATCAAACAGGACCTCGTGGAAGACCACCACTATCGGTGAAAATGTGCTACCCTGTATAAAATATCAGAAATAAATAAATAAATAAATAAATTAATTAATAAATTAATAAATTAATAAATAAATAAACAGTTATAATAATAGTCATGATATCAAAGCAAACGTTATCATTGGCCAGCATTAAAGCGATTCACAACCATACCGGAACTTATATTACGCATCAAAAATGCTCTATCAGGTATATGTCTTCTAAAGTTCCATGGGACAAAAAGGCGAAAAGGCTATTTCGTCCCATACATTACCGACCACATCCATACGACTTTACTATCATTCTGATCTGATGATGACAGTATCAAGCTGATAGCCTCCTAGAGTTTGGATCAGACAAAATATCGAGTGAAAATATAGTCTATTGTCAATATATATTATGTTCACGATTCCATAATTGGGAAAGTATATGCGACATACCTATAAGATGTGCCCCTTCATCAACGACCACCAAATCCAGTTCATTACACATGGCCTAAATATATACTGTCAATAAAATGTGCTAACAATAGAACATACCGTACGTTATAAATCGATACTTGGGCCATTTGTATTTATTCATAATACAGTCTAGACGTAAAACGGGGTGTGGCTAAGTTGTGACATCAAATTAGCAGGGCGTTTCCAGAAAACATTTATTTCCGAAGTTTTACTTTCACTTTCTGAACAGCGAGGTCAGTATACATATTATGAAAGTATTTTTCAACTTGACTTGTACCCTTATCATTCATAACGGATGTATACAAAACACATTTGCCATGACTATCCCATAAAACAATATTGACAGGGACTTTGTAAAAAAACTTTCTCTTTCTCTTTCTCTTTCTTCTCCCTTTCTTTCGTATTATTATATGTGGGCGGGTGGTTTCGTATTAAGCGTATTTTCGGCTGTCTATCTAATGAACCATTATCAATGGTTGCACATTGGAAATAACATGATTACTATTATGATCTTTCGAGGATTATCCTGACAAGGTATATAATTTTCCTTTCAATGTTACATATTTCATGTTCTATTGTAATATTCATACTTCAAATCACACCGTTTAGCCATTTTCATTTCTTTTCTGTTAAAAATGGACAGTGGATCCCTTATCATCGATATTCGAAATCGCCGTCATTATTTTCCTCACTCGTGAACTACAATGTCACAAAACTGAGTTGCTGCTGGTGTTTTTTTGTTGTTGTTGTTGTTGTTTTTTTTTTTTGGGGGGGGGGTTGCTTGTTTGTTTTTACTTCTATTTTGTTGCCCTTTTCTGTGCTTTCACTTTCGTACTTCTTCGCTTCCCTATTCTCATTTTGTGTAAATCAATCCCTTTGTTTTTTCCTCTTCCTCTTTACTTAATAGTGACTGCCCATTTTACTATTATATTTTTCCGAATTATTCCATACGGCTTTTGTCTGTGTGCTTCTCCTATAGGCAAATAAATGATTGTTAAATGATTTTTTTGCTTTTGTATCATCTGTTCTTGCCATTGCTCGGCGAAAGATCTTAATTTGACCCGTCGTCTGGGAGATGTCGTGCCATAAAAAATCACCAGCTGTCGCATTATATTTGACACGACATTAATTCCGTCTCGCGAGAAAATTGCTAATGGAGAGGCCACATAATGTTGATGACGTTGAGTATTGTAATTGGAAAGATAATAATGAATAGAATTTTTTTGTTTAAGTTTCAGGTGATCATTAGCTAATGTGAGTCTCTTCATGGTACTCCGACATTTTGTTCCGGACTTTATTTTCGTCGATATAGTGCGTTGGGGTTAGGGTTGTTTGCAATTGAGTTTTCACTTTAAAGGGCTGGTCACATTTGTCCGATAACGATAGCAATAACGATAACAATAACGATATTTTTCATTAAAAAAAAGGGTGGGCGAAAGCTATGATCTATAATATTCATTCAGTGTGATTAATATGAATGTATTATGTACTATATATTTCATTATATTATGTATTTCTGAAAGCTGTTCTTATAATTTCCTATACATTTTGATAATTGTGTTATGTACATCAACTAAAAATGAAGCTGTATGATTTTCATTTGTACTGAATGAATGCAATAAAGAATGCTACAAAACAAGAAATAAATAAAGGTACACCTAGCTGCCCTACTATTAACAGACCCAAGCATATACTTACACGTACACAACATAATATACGGTGTACCTTTAATTGAAAATCTCGTTATCGTACTAATGTGATCAACCCTTTATAGGGTAGGTGCAGGGTTAGGGTCGGTTATATTGTAGTGATTGGCCCAGATTTGAAGCTTTAGTTCGTGTATAGGATATTGGCCGAGGAGCGTCGTACATGCATTAGTACAACCTGGGATTTCTAATCTTTTGATGGTACAAACATATATCCATAACGGCACATGCAGTGTATATACTGCATGCTTTCATCTGTCATCCAGCTGCTGTCATCTGCTAATGAGCAAACATAATTATTAACATGACCTTGAACTGCAGATAGAGTATCTTTCAATTCGTGGAATAATAATGAAAGTGCTTTGGTCAGTTGTTTCTGGTAAAGCGCTTTATGAGAAACCGTTATCATTATTATTTAAAAAAACAGAATGATCATGGAGCCTCACCAAGGACAAAGCTGTATGTAGCTTATACATAGTGACATATACAAAATCAAAATACAAATTCATTCTTTACATGCGCGCATGATATCCAAATGTGAATCTTTTTCACAGACGGGCGTGTATATCATTATAGGATAATCGTATTTGCACTCTCATTTCGATAGCATGATAAGTGATAGTGCATATAGTGCGTTCCAGAAATTTACTACTTCCGCTGGTATTTATGACACGGCTATGACTATTGACCGATTAGTTTATAGTTTAGTGTGCTAGGGAAATAGTACATATTAAAATTCCATTCCTTTTTAGGGCACATAACCTGAAGACATCAACACTTCAACAGTTTGACTAAGTAATCTATCTACATAATAAATTATGATGTAGTACTCCTTCATTAATTGATTTAGCTTACAATACAGGTCAATCTATGATTTTGAACAGAGGATAATGATATTATCAAGCTGTCTAAGCCTGTCTCGCCTGCTTACGTGTACGCTTGATATTCTTCTGAAGGATATAAACATATCAGATACAAATTGCACCAGCGGGTGACATTCTGCAGACTGTCCCCCAGCATGAGTGGGGAAGAAAGAACTAGAAGAATTATGATCACATGTAGGCATATACATCGCACAATAATAAAGCCAACCGCTTATTCAGCGCATTCGGGAACATGCCAGGGGTACAGTTGCCAACACACGTGTAATAAGTGTGCAGCTCGCATGCCAGTAACGTACATATGCTGCATCCTTGTACAGGCAGGCAAGCAGGATTCACGATTGGAAGTCGTAATGGTAATGGGGGAAATTGCATTACGGAGATGTCTATCCGAAGTCGCTGCGTGCTATACAGATTGCAGGAACACGAAATAATCATGTTATTCGCTGCTTATAAGTACATGAATGCCTACTCTATCATGCTCTATCAATGTGATTCCCATTGCATAATTACAAGTATGAATCCATCTCGAATATAAGTCACCTCAACGTCCTCCATTTAATCCATTCATGCCTAGTAGTATGCCAGGCATTATGTTTCTCGGTGTTTCGTTTAGGCAAACCACGTAGCTACCGTATCGATCATATTTCTGCATTTGGCAACACTTCAAATAAACATTCTGAGAATACACGCATTTAGGTAAGAATGGATGGACGGTAGAAACCCATATCATATTAAAAGAGATATATCAATTATTGAACTTACATTCTCTTGCGAGCCGAGAATTCCACACGGCCGCCTGTACGTCGTCGTCCGAGATAAATTCCTAGCGTGTATATTCCGTGCAATAGTTTCCAGAAGAGTGCGGGCATAAAATGCAGCTATAGCTACGCAAACAATCTCAACCCTCGCACACTCTCACTTATGTGATGTCGTCACGCGAGCTACTGTATCTAGGCCGTACTTGCCTCGCCAGTGACCTGCCCATCCCCTCCCCTGGTCATTTGCTGTCTCTGGCTCTCTATTTATACTTAGTTATAATATAAAACATACAGTTACAAATACGTTCATTTTCTTTTGTCATCGTATGTTCATTACAGCCCGATGTCTTTTTGAAGTCTTCGGCATTTTCTCCTTGCATGTCTCCATGCAGCCCATCATCTATCTTTCTCGATGACTCCTCACCTGTTCATGTTTATTATCTTTTTCTTTATGTACCTTGTTTCCTCTCCCTCTCCTTTCTCCCATTGGATTCATACCCCTCCCCCTATTTCTCTCTTTCTCTCCCTCTATTCCTCTTGCTCTTTCTATCACTCTATATCTTTCTCCCACCTCTCTCCTTTTCTCTGTCTTTTTGTTCTCTCTCTCTTGCCATCCCTCTCTTTCCCTCCTCTCTCTCTCTCTTTCTCTCTCTCTCTCTCTCTCTCTCTCTAACTCTCTCCCTCTCTAATATAATATATCTCTCTCCCTCTCTTTAAATCTCTCTTTCTCACTTCTCTTCTTTACATTATTATGTAACAAAGAACCAATCTCACAAGATATTAATGATAGTAATTATGTTTTACTTCAACGATGATAATATATTACATTCATCATCATTGATTATATTATATATATTACTGTATACAGGCAGAGGGAAAGTCCCTCCTTTAACCAATACAATACTGCTCTCATATTTTATACATTTATACATAAGCAGGAAATCATCTGGCATGTGTCACTAAATAAGAAGGGTGAATTTTATGCTGACCATAATAATAAACTTTATTTTACCCAAATATTGTTGATTTTGAGCAATCACTTTATATATTTATTTTGTCTATTTTGTTATATTTCTGTAGATTGTGTGAAACATTTACAATTAAATGTTCATTAGTTTTCGATAATAGTAATGTGAGAAACGAGACTATAAGAAAGGGAGAAAGGAAAAAAGAGAGACAAGGGGAAATGGAATGAGAGGGAGAGAGGGGAGAGAAAGGGAGGGAGAGAGGGGGAGGGGAGAGGGGGAGGGGAGAGGGAGAGGGGGTACGGGAGGAGATCGGAGGAGGAGAAAGAGACAAAGAAAGAGAGAGAGAGAGAGAGAGAGAATGGGGTATCGAGCCGGATGAGGACTGGAGGGGGAGACGAGTGAGCATGATGAGGGGGAGAATGAAGAAAGGAAATTGCCCACAGCTTATTACGTACGCATCACTACCTGTCGTCCCATGCACGTTCCCTAAGGTCGGGTCAAGTTCGTGTGTGTGTCCGCCAAGACCGCCATAATAATACCTTGATCGCTACAGGGGACATGTCGTGTTTTATATTAAGCGCACTATGATTATTCTCATCGATATTGAGAGGGAAATTTTCCTTACGTGCTCTGTGCTAAAAATAACTGAAATAAATAATAGGATCATATGAAAAGGGGGAAAATGGGGGGGGGGGGGGAGGGTGCGGGTTTTATTTCTCCTTTTTGCTTTGCACGTGTGTGTGCGTGTGTGGGGGTGTACCAACAAAGGTATACTTGTGTGACTAATTGGACCGTCAAACACAATAGATGCCTTTATTCCGTCAGGCTTGTGTGGCTTTTTTGCTGCTTGTGTGGCTATTTGAACAATAGAGAGAACAAAGGGAAAGACACACAAGTATACCTGCGTGGGCGTGTTTAGCCGTATGTCCGAGGACATTTTCGGACAGAGAACAATGGTCCTCGAACGTCGAACAATGAATTTGTGCCTTATTCCGTCGACTGTCCGAGGACGGAGGAAAAATAGAGGAACTATACTTGTCCTCGGAAGTAAAGCAATACAAGACAGTGTGAGTATGCGTGTGTGTGTGTGTGTGGGGGGGGGGGGTGTATATGTTTACGCATTCAAACCGATGACATCGAACAAAGAGAACAATGGGTCATCGGTAGTAATTCAATAGGTCATCGGTTGTCAACAATTGGTGAGTTTATTCCGTCAATGAATTTTGTGACGCAATTCAATAGTGGAGTCCTCGGCTGAAATTCGAACAATAGAAAACATAGATGGGTGTGCATGTGTGTGTGCGTGTGTGTGGGTGTATGTGCGTCTGGGTTTACATAGATTCATTTGTGGGGTACAGAGAACAACAGAGCACAATGATGGCCTTTATTCCGTCATGCTTGTGGGGTACAAAATACAATAGAAGTGCTTGCGGGGTACAAAATACAGTAGGAGAAAACAATAAAGTTCCCCACAAATCAATGTGTGTGGTGGGGTGTGTGTGGGCGTGTACATGTATACGCATTCAAACCGATGACATCGAACAAAGAGAACCATGGGTCATCGGTAGTAATTCAATAGGTCATCGGTTGTCAACAATTGGTGAGGTTTATTCCGTCAATGAATTTTGTGACGCAATTCAATAGTCATCGGTTGAAATTCGAACAATAGAGAACATAGATGCGTGCGTGTGTGTGGGGGTGGGTGTGGGTCTGTTTAGCAGTATGTCCGAGGACATTTTCGGACAGAGAACAAAAAAAAAATCATGACAACAATGGTCCTCGGAAGCCGGACAATAGTCCTCGAACGTCGAACAATGAATTTGTGCTTTATTCCGTCGACTGTCCGAGGACGAGGAACAATAGAGGAACAATACTTGTCCTCGGAAGTAAAGCCATGTAAACCTGTGTGTGTGTGTGTGTGTGTGTGTGTGTGTGTGTGTGTGTGTGAATGTCTGGTTTTAGGGAAGTAAGTGTAGCTTCATGGTGGGACGCGGGTTTAGTCTGGGAAGAGGTAGTTTCGGAGGGAATGGGTAGGTAGTGGTATATGTTGGTAGGGAGGGGTCTTTGTCGTTTGTTTTTGTTTTTGTTTTAAATAATAGATTCCGTAAAATTATGATTTGTTCACTTTGTTTGGATACACATCATCACACTAATATGTTTAAATCTTATATAATTATGTATGGAATAATTCAATTCAGTTACAACATTGGAAACGCACATTCATTAGTTTTGATTTTACATTCCAGAGGAGGACTATTTTGCATGATAATTATATAAGTAATGATAGAGTATTCTGTTCGTTCATTTTGTTAAAACATTCAAAGAGAATATGTGGATTGTATAATTTGTATTTCATGGAATCATTAATAAAGATCACTGAAAAAAAATCTTTATGCAAGCCCCTATAGGTTTGTATTTTTCTATCAAAATTTCTCTCATTTGCAATATCTTATCTAGATTTCGGTTTCCATGACTCTGGTGAAGAAGCAATAATAGAACATCACGATACAGTATGCTCATATACTACACAGTCACGAATTGAATTTTCTAAACGAAATACTATCATAAATTATATTGTGGTTTTAGTAGGGCTTTGTACAAGTTCATGACAGAGAGTTGAATTTGAAAACAAGTGTAATGTCATGTGACAGAGATTTAGAGTTTTAGTCAATATCACGGAAATACTAGGCATATTCTTTTACCGGGTGTGAATGCATATCACATCCGGGTTAAAACCTCATGTTATCACAGATATCATCAAGGAGGAAGGAATATACAGTGTAAAGCAGTATAACAATATATTTCGATGTAAACAATTAGGGGCCTACTATTCAACATTATTCAACATTTCGCTCCAAATTTTCTGCACTCTGCACATTTAGCAGTTTCTTTCATATGAATTCACACAAATTGCACACGTATTTAGGTGCAATATTATTCTTATTATGGATTCATTTATTTATTCATTATCATTTGTGTGTGTGTGTGTGTGTGTGTGTGTGTGTGTGTGTGTGTGTTGGTGGGGGGGGGGTCTCCTTTTCAGTGGCGAAGCATGTCTCTATAGGCACTGGGCTTACTACGCGAAGGAGCCAGGGAGTGTCTTGGAGGGGGTATATCACCCTTTCTGGTAAAATAGAAAATTTGTGCAATTTGAAACTACAAAACTTCTCTCCCCCCCCCCCCCCCTCTCTCTCTCTCTCACACACACACACACACACACACACACACACACTTTATTTCTCTGTCTCCCTGTCTGTCGCTCTCTCTCTCTCTCTCTCTCTCTCTTTATGTGTCTCTCCCTCCCTCCCCCTCTCTAGTTTTTTTTTTATTTCAGGACACTGTCGTGTAAGCCCTTGCTACTCCACTGCCCCTTTTCATACAGTCTTAATGAAAATATATTATGATACTTCTACTCCAATAAAAACAACAACAACATCAAATATTGACGACATCCATGACAACAATATCATGATATTCAGGATGGCTGATGGTCAAGCAATATCCGCTAAAGGTGTATTATGATATGCAATATTGGCCATAATGATACACAGGTATATTATTTTATCAGCCTTCTTGGCGGAAAACCCCCCAAGAGATAATTACCTTTCGATGTATAGATATAGGGATAATGAATCTGGGTAATTTGAGTTCTAGTCGTTAGTAGACAGATGACCCCAATTTCCTGTGAATTGATGAGCTTCCGCAAGAGCCAGGGGTTGTTTAAATGGGCTAGATGAAGCATCATACGTGCTACATGTATATAGCGATGGGCGTTTACACACTCACGTACTGCAGAGATACCTGGAAGCAACGGAGTAGCCATGTGGGAGGGGGTTTCGAGGTGGGGCACACCTACGAAAAAAGGAAAGAGGGGTCGTAGGACAAGAGAGGGGATGGGATATAGGAGAGAGGTAGGGAGACATGGGGGAGAGAGAGAGGGAGAGAGAATGAGAGAGAGCATGGAAGAGAGAGGGCAAAGAGGAAGAGAGGGAGAGAGAGAGAGAAAGAGAAAGAAAGAGACCGAGAGGAAGAAAAGTGGAAAAAAGGTGAAACGAGAAGAAGATGACCCTAATCCCTTCCATTCTCTTCCCCGCTTGCACTCTCCGCTTCCATGTATTTTGTCCATATAGCGAGACCCCTCCCCACCCCCCCCTCTCCCCACAATGAATTGTGTACTCCCTATGCCGTTCCCAGGAAGGGGTGATTGGAGAAATTTGTACCTGAAACCATCTAAGTGAGCTGGTTGATTAATCAAAATTACAACCTCGCCCATATGAGAAAGGTTTCCAATTTTACCTCAGGCAAATTATTCTAGGAAAAAGTACACGTAGTTTTATTTATCTATTTATTTATTTATTGTCCTTTTCTACCCAGGGTAGCCTAGTCAGTGACTGACACACTGAACTAGGGTCCTGCCCACAGACACACATGAAACTACAACATAATGAATAAATTAAGAAATTATTCAACGTATATACATGTTGAACAATGCCATGAGTGAACATTAAACGAGAGAATCATAACAAGATATACATGTATAAACATTCTAGCTTTAGTAAGTTTTGAGTAACAAAACTAAACTGATTTTCGTAGGTGCATTATAAGTATAAATCAATCCAGGTTCCAAAAGCCAAGATTTTTCTTTAAGTCAAATTAGTTGCAGTGAATGCCTTGCAAACATTATACAACTTAACACTATTAATTTTGATACATCGCCACTCTCTATCAAAAACGTAATCTATTATTATAAAAAGGATGTCACTCCTTTCACTATTTTCGCCAAATATTTCGAAAGAATGCTTCAGGATAAGGATTTTTAGTTTCTTTTCTCTTCTTGTCTATGTCATCGATTTTGAAAGCAGATTTTGGTTGACACAGCTGCACACTATATCTCTTTCATTATGAATGATAATAGTCACGCTCCAATTACTAAAACACAGTGGCAGATTTAGGGGGGGGGGGGTGATTTCGGATCCGTACCCCCTTTTAAACCAAATTATACAATGTGCCCACCCCACCCCCCCCCCCCCTTTTGTACGTTTTGGAGGAAAACGGGACCCCAAAATCTCATGATTTCTTATCTTTTCTTTCTGTTTTTTTTTTTGCTTGTCAGAACATTTTCTAAGATTGTGCCCCTCCCCTTTACAAAATCCAGGATCCGCCCCTGCGAAAGCAAATCCTAATTAGTGTAGGAATCACATTCGATCAAATTCTATTGGTTATTTCTATAAGTTTTAATAAAGATTCACCGCAGTGTCATTACGCGACTGTCACAGTCGTGACAAAACATCCAACAATATGCTGACATATCTAAAAGCATCTACGTTAATCAATAATGGTTTATTCATGACGTATTATACGTGTATTATACATAACATTTTACATGAAGAGTAGCACAGGCTTGATATATCATTCTATACGTGTGGAATTTGTATTTTCAATGTCTAAAGAGAAATTTAATGTTCTATGCAGGCCTACGACAAACTAGATTGTTATCCTAATTTGTATTGACAAATTAGAGCTGAACAACAGAAAATATTTAATCTGTTAATATAGATGTGCATGTCTCCATCCCTTTGATAGATATGTGGTAGAGCAGAAACCAAGGGTTCCCGGGTAAGCCTAATCCTATCACATGTTTCAAAATGTGACCTCCTAATGGACAGGCAAAACTAATAGCAATTATCTCTTACATAACATCCGATCATCATCCTGAAAGGAGGGAATCGACATGTGATTTGCGAAGAGGGAACATCCTGAAAACACTCTTTCGACTTCAAAGGCAGCGGGTCTATGTATGCAGATCAATTGAGATAAGTAATATTTGCCTTGCACCATTTTCAGTCTTTTTTCCCCAGTTAAATTAATATGTTCCATTCCTATAAACCTGTCATCTGGACCCTGTTTCATAAAAATTTTCATGAATGACAAGTTGCAATAACTGTTATAAGCTACTGACATCCTTGCATCTGATTGGCTGCGAGCAAAATAATTTTTTCGGTAAAAATCACTGACAAGACACTCCCCCCAGAAGCGGATTTTTGCAAGGGTGGGCTGGTACCTCTGGCAGTCTTCGGCAGATTCATTTCCTAGCAAGATCCGCTTTTAAGTACAATATGCATAGAAATAAAGAGAGAGGAGGGGGGGGGGGGGGTTGACGACTCTTGCCAGAATATTAATTTTTCGGACTTCAACTCTTTGTTATATTGTAAAAATGTAATGTCGTCATCAAAATATACTAGACAAGACATTAAAAGTACAATAAAACACCTCACTACCAGAATAGGAGGTTACGTTTGCTCGCAATGTATTCTCGGGAATGGAGATAGATGAATCCCCGTTCTGGCAATGTTTCAATTTAGACTTCATAAACTACATGTCATATACAGGGACCGCGGAACCAGGGGGCTGGGGGCTGTAGCCCCCCCCCCCCACACTTTTTCAGTAAATACGTGCAAACGTATGGCAGTGCAAAAATGTGGTTATACACGCAGCCCCCCCCCCCCCCCCCCCCCCCCCATTAAGCCCCTCCACTTCCAAGACTTCCAAGATAAAAAAGAACCAGAAAGTGCTGATCGAGTCTGGTACCTTTAAACATTGGGAAACATAGTTTGGTAATAGAATAAATAACAAAACATGTAATGGCTAATATGAAGAGGATTATAAACAAAACTATAATACAAATACAAATATAGTATGTGTGAGCCAGTGAGGATCGATGAGTATACGGTGACACTATATGGATATTATCAATATTATTAGATGACTTGCGCGAATTAAGCGACTCTAAAAGTACAGTTTTATTTTGTAATTTGTTGCATAATTTGTCGTGAATTTTGCGATGGCAAGTATGGGATGAAAAAGAAGGCAGCTGCACCACACGTATATCATTTGCAAACTGTTCCGCCGTCGAGGGCGGTAGTTCAGAACCGACAACGTTTCGATACACACCAAAATCGTTTCTTGTGATATAGCATAAGTTTTATATATATTTTAAAATAATAAAATAATGTAAATAAAGGCCTATGCTATTTTCAACGAATAAAACATTCACAAGGATTTTATGTTAATAAAGTTAAATCGACAAATAGAATCGCTTCAATTTCTGCTTGTACTTTTCTTCTCCTCCTTCTTCCTCCTCCTCTTCTTCTTCTTCTTTCTTGCCTAAAGCTTAGATGACAGTGTATTTCATATTTCACGTTTAATAATCACACTCATTGCAAGTGCTTTAACTATTGTATAAACTAATTTTACAATTCCGAAGAAACATAATCCACCGCCCTGTGCTGTATAGAGGCGACTGCATGAGTTTATTTCCCGGTCGAGGGGCGCTATAATTGTAATCGCCGATGTATTTCTGATGTCACTGAAATGATTTTCCTCAGAATTATTGCTTTTCTAGACTTATTATTGATCACGTGCCCTTGACCAATCTATGAATAAAAATTTAATTGATTTTTTTGTCAAAGTGCAAATGTATTATTTTACCATTACGTGACAGTAAAATGTATCTTTTCCATAACTCGATTCAACACAATCACAAAGATTGTTTATTACGTCATCTGAACATGATTGCTATGGGATCTACAAGGCAGTGAGTCAATTTATCGCACGAGGCGTCATTGCATCAGTACCTGCGCTCACCGAGCCTGTGCACGGAATTAAGAGCTACTGTCTGAGAGAATCAGGCAGGGGTCGGAAGAAGGGGGTCGGCAAATTGGACCCATATTTTCAAGTTTGATCTAGTCCTTTGAAGCATTTTCAAAAATAGTATGAAACCGCTCCACCGTTTCTATCCGTGATTTCACCACCCCACCCCAAAATGCGCCCTCTGTAGCTTATTTTTACACTTTTAATTTACGAAAAACGCCCAACTTTAGGTAAATGTTTCACCTAGGTAAAATGACCCGATCTCTTTGAAATTTTAGCCACAAACTATCTTTTCCTTGTTGGTACTTCTGATATAAAATTGAATAATGAATGATTAGACTAAATGGTGATATTTTTACTTGGAAAGTTCTAATTTTTTCGATTTTTGAGAAATTTGAAAAAAATGCAATTTTACGGTAAATTCAACAGAGTATAACAAACATGGCCCAACTTTTTATGAGCTAATATTTGGTCAGAAAGTGTCTTCACGTGTCCACTTTTGATTTATGATTTCAAAAGTGTGGAGTGTCTTACACTTTTTATGCACATGTCTGTTAAAAACTACCATTTTTTAACTTCTGACAAATGTCTAAAAAGAGTGTTTTTCAATGTTAACGTTGACAAACAAAATATTACGTGACCAAATGTATTTTCAAATCATACTTGGGCATGTTGGGCCATCATAGCGCTATGTTCGCTATTGGAATTTTAAAATTGTTGGGTTTTTTTTTGTTGTATTTATGTCAAAGTATCTTTGACATAAAGACAATAACTTTAACATTAATTCGTCTTAGGCTAATACTAATGAGCAAACCTGTATTTAATCAATACTTGGTCACAGAGTGCCTTCATAGTGCTTCTTTCGATAACTGATTTCAAAAGTGTGGAGTAATGTGTACTAGTTATGTAAAAATTACACCTAAGATATGCCATCTTTCACATTTTTTTAAAAAACTGAAATAAGAAAAAACATTAATTAAAACCTAAATTCATATTGGGGGTAATGCCAATTACCTAACCTATTTTCAATCAATAATCGGTCCCATAGTGCCTCCATATCAATATCCGATTTCGAGAGTGTGGAATAATGTGTGTTTAATATATAAAAATAACCCTAAAAAAATCATAAATTTTTTGAGAAATTGAAAAACAAAAACAAAACAAAACACAAAAAACACGTCAATCTAATCTCAGATTCATCTCACGCCCAAATCAATGACTGACGTATATTTTGATTTAATAGTTGATCACAGAGTGTCTGCATAATGCTACTTCCAGGGGTGGTGCGTCCGGGGGGGGGGGGGGTGGAGGGGCACAGACCTCCCCCCGCCACACACACACACTCTTTTGCAAGTACCAAAAAATGCCCTTTTTATTTCTGGAAAATGCCCCTTTCTCTCTGTTAAGTGCCCTTTTATAATACTAAATGTGTCCCTTTTGCTTTCTAATAAGTGCCCTTTCCCTTTCTGATAAATGCCCTTTTTCTCCTTCTGAAAAGTGCCCCTTTTCAAATCTGATAATTGCCAACTTATCTCCCTAATAAGTATCCTTTTCTCCTTCCGATAAGAGCCCCTTTTCGAATCTAAAAATGTCCTCCTTTTTACCTTTGATAAGTGCATTTTTACTTCTAATAGGTGCCCCATTTCCCTTCTAATAAGTGCTCCATCTTTCCATCTGATAAGTGCCCCTCTTTACTTCTGATAAGTGCCCCTTTTCAAATTTGATAATTGCCACCTTGTCTCTCTAATAAGTATCCTTTTCTCCTTCTGATAAATGCCCCTCATTTTTCGAATCGAAATATTGCCCCCCTTTTTAAATATATGCCCTTTTCTCCTTTGATAATTGCATTTTACTTTTGATAGGTGCCCCTTTTCCCTTCTAATATGTGCCCTTTCTTCTTTTCATAAGTGCCCCCATTCACCTCTTATAAGTGCCCTTTTCAACCTCTGATAAGAGCCCTTTCCTCTTCTTATAAGTGGACGACAATAATGTCGTTTATCCAGTTTTTTTTTTCTTCTAATTTAAAAGGTTCGTTGATCCAAAAGTTCATTAAATCAAAACTTCGATAATTCCGAAGGTTCGTTAATCCGGAGTTTTGTAATTACGGAAAGGGGATGCGGTTCCCAATTCCGTAAATGAAACAAACCCTAATATCATTTTCCAGTACGAATAATGCGATAAAAACGTCAAATTTCAAACTCATGGGTTAGGTATCACTCATTGGACCAGAAAATATGTATACAGGTAGCAATGAGATAAAACAGCAAGAAGCGTGTACTTGGAAAGACGGTTTTGCATTACGTGTTGGGAAACGGTAAACGTTTCCTCATCATTAACCTCGAGAAATTTATCTCGAGAAATATTTGAACAAATTTGTTCATTCAAACATCAAAGTATGTAGATTTTTTGTTTTACCCAAATTTGATTGTCATGTGTTATCAATCGATTGAGTTGTGAAAGAAATTATGGTTCGTATTCCCGTCGGCACAAGAAAAAATGTAGCACTTTAATACAGCGTTTATGTGTATCCTATTTTCAATCCCTTTCATCTTTAATCATGTTAAGACACATGGAGATTCATGAAACTGCGTTAAAAATCACAATTTTCTCATAATTTTGTCTATATTGTGTAGGGCAAAAAAAAGAATTTAGTATAAACGTCTAATTTAAAGGGGATGCGCACAATCAAACGAAAATAAACAATTTTCTTTTAAACGTTATCACTCGTTCATGACTCGCAAAACCAGACAAGTCATTGACGCGGTAATAATAAGTTAGCAATTGACGCCGCGTGTGAGCCGGGCTTTTACACTAAAAATGCCAAACGCCAAAAATCCGAAACAACACACACAAAAAAAAACCCAAACTAACTGGCTTATTACATGAATATACACCAAATAAACAAACATAATGATATGGATAATGGTATAAGGCATGGCTTATGCTCGTTGCACACTGACGCAGTCTTCCGTCAGGCAAATTACGACTCGTGTGCAACAGGAACAAACGGTTTGATTACATCCGTCTACTTTAATGAGAGAAAATATATCATGAGGGAAATCCAACCTTGATGACAAGTTGATCTGAAAGAAACTCTCTGAAGGAAAAAAACAGAGAAGCAGATTGGTGAAAAGTTTGATCGAAATCAGAGAAGCAATTACAAAGTTATGAATTTTTGAAAGTTGTAATCACTATACATATGGGAATTTCAAAGTGGCACTGTGATGTAGTGGCGGACAAATCCCCCATTTGCTCCAACACACAAATTGACTAAAATGCCATTTTGTTCAAAATGTATTCATCTGTAGGATTTTGTTCTTATATGAGGACCTGCAACAATATGGTATCCCTAATATATATTTGAGTACTGCCCCGAGGGTAAAGGCGCTTCGGAAAAAACCGCAAATTAATATATTTGTGTACGAAAAACAGGAGATTTGGCCACCAGGATGTCACAAATGACTCACCAATTTGCCAATTTGATATTTGCATAGATATAGTGATCTCATTTTTCTCAAACCTCTATAACTTTGTTATTCCTTGTCCGATTTCTTTCAAACTTTCACCGTCTTTTTTTTTTGTATTTTCTGCTTTCACACAAATCATCTTATTACCAAGGTTGGATTGCCTGTTGAAGCGAAGCGCCATTTGTTGACGTTAGGGCAGCGTCAGTGACTTGTCTTTTGCTTGTCACGAAAGAGTGATATCGTTACAAAGTGATTGCAAAATGCAAACAATACTTTTGATAACTAGCGCATGGGCTAATTACCTTCCTAGGCTCGATTAGTTCAGGTCCTGACGCAATCGAAATGACGTCTCGTCTGAGCCGGGCTTAATATTAAGATATTAAACCTCTTCTAGACGACGGCGTTCTCGTCTACAGAAGATCGACAGAATCGCTTCTCGAAAAGCTTTGTTACCGAATCCGTACAAGAATGGGTTGATGCCCGCGCATAAAAATACTAAAGAGTGAACAAGCGAGTAGCCAATTGGACTCCCGTCGAAACTTTCGTTGTACGCGTTCTGGAGGAAAACTACGAACGGTATCCACGATAGCGCGTACGTGGTGACGAGTGTGCACAGAAGCGTCACAGATCTCAGCTCGCGTTTCCAAACTCGCCGCCCTCTCGTCGTGTCCGCTACAACCGCTGCGTTGCTGGTGCCGACCGCAGCTCCCTGACCAACGGTTTCACTTGTCGAGCAGGTATTCGTTGGGGCAATCGCTATTGCTCTGATGTGACGCCGCAAAACAAAAAAGATGCGGCAGTAAGTGATTATCATGATAGGTATTGGAGCCAGGTATTGAATCAGAACGAAACGACTGTATCGAAAATCGTAGACGCTGGCCAACCTGCAACCTAGGGCAGAGTCATTAATGTCACCGCGGTAGCCCAGCGACGTTATCGCTGGCAGCAAAACAATGATCAGAGAATAGATATATAGGGCGGCGATGACGAAAATGATGCGAGGCGATGTGATAATTATGGTTGCGTGAAGCGGGTTGCATATAGAAATATATCGCTCGACGGTCATTGCTCCCACGCTGAGCGTAAAGAGGAGTCCCGACATAACCCCCATAGACATAACGATAAAACACAAAGGATTATTGTTGACGATGAAGGCATCCACCAGGCCGAGGAGTGGGTAGTAGATCCCTCCTATGACCCCAGCAACAAAAGTAGACACGGTTAACCAATTGGAGGTCGTGCGAAGCTGGCTTCGAGAGAAGAAGGCGAATATCATCACCGAATTGCCGACTATGGCGAAAAATGAAATTATTGAGTTTACCGCAAGCGTCAAAACCGTGTGATTGACCATGGTTGAAGCTTGATATCCTCCGCACTTACGGTCGAAATGCTGTTTTCTGCTTAAAGACATGTAATCGTGGGTTCTCAAGGGTAACTTGACACTATTCAGCTATTTACCTGATGGATGACGGGATTCACCAATCAACGAGATGTTACAGGTCTTACTTAAAACCCTCCAACTTAAGAATAACCGACCGGTAAGGAAAAGTTCCAGGTGGGACACGAGTTTCGCTGCGTGCGAGATTTGTACACACACCAAGTATGCGAACTATGACGCAATGCACTTGCAAACTATTAAGAGTAATTCTTTAAATTTTGGATGATTCCGTCTTTTCCTCCTCCTTCATTCACTTTGATCAGAAAATATCAAGAAGGAATTGCTATCCTGAACTCTATCGCATCAGTTCTGCTTTCAGGGATGAGTCCGAAAGAATATTTTGGAATTAATGGAATCGCACATCGAGAGCTCTTATAATCAAATCAAACTTCTAATTATCAAAACAACGCTAATACGGAGAGAAAATCACGGAGAGAGTCACTGATGTCACCGCGGTAACTCAGCGGCGTTTTCGATGGCAGCAAAACGACGATCAGAGAATAGATGTGTAGGACTGCGATGACGAAAATGACACGAGGCGGTGTGATTATTCTAGCTGGGTGAAGCGGGTATAGCAGACAGAAATATACCGCTCGACAGTCATTGTCCCCACGCTCATTGTAATTAGGAGACCGAAGAGAACCCTGACAGACAGTACCACGAACCAGAAAGGGTTATTGTTGACGATGAAGGTATCCACCAGGCCGAGGAGTGGGTAGTAGATCCCTGATATGACCCCAGCAACAAAAGTAAACACGGTTAACCAATTGGAGGTCGTGCGAAGATGACGACAGAAGAAGGCGAATATCATCACGAATTTCCGACTATAGCGAAAAATGAAATTAATGAGTTTACCGCAAGCGTCAAAACCGTGTGATTGACCATGGTTGAAGCTTGATATCCTCCGCACTTACGGTCGAAATGCTGTTTTCTGCTTAAAGACATGTAATCGTGGGTTCTCAATGGTAACCTGACACTATTCAGCTATTTACCTGATGGATAACGGGATTCACCAATCAACGAGATGTTACAGGTCTTACTTAAACCCCTCCAACTTAAGAATAACCGACCGGTAAGGAAAAGTTCCAGGTGGGACACGAGTTTCGCTGCGTGCGAGATTTGTTCACACACCAAGTATGCGAACTATGACGCAATGCACTTGCAAACTATTAAGAGTAATTCTTTAAATTTTGGATGATTCCGTCTTTTCCTCCTCCTTCATTCACTTTGATCAGAAAATATCAAGAAGGAATTGCTATCCTGAACTCTATCGCATCAGTTCTGCTTTCAGGGATGAGTCCGAAAGAATATTTTGGAATTTAATGGAATCGCACATCGAGAGCTCTTATAATCAAATCAAACTTCTAATTATCAAAACAACGCTAATACGGAGAGAAAATCACGGAGAGAGTCACTGATGTCACCGCGGTAACTCAGCGGCGTTTTCGATGGCAGCAAAACGACGATCAGAGAATAGATGTGTAGGACTGCGATGACGAAAATGACACGAGGCGGTGTGATTATTCTAGCTGGGTGAAGCGGGTATAGCAGACAGAAATATACCGCTCGACAGTCATTGTCCCCACGCTCATTGTAATTAGGAGACCGAAGAGAACCCTGACAGACAGTACCACGAACCAGAAAGGGTTATTGTTGACGATGAAGGTATCCACCAGGCCGAGGAGTGGGTAGTAGATCCCTGATATGACCCCAGCAACAAAAGTAGACACGGTTAACCAATTGGAGGTCGTGCGAAGATGACGACAGAAGAAGGCGAATATCATCACCGAATTGCCGACTATGGCAAAAAATGAAATGAGGGAGTTTCATGAGCGGTGATTAGGGGGGGGGGGGGGGAACACATCCCCCCGGAAATTTTGAATTTTGTACAGCAACCAATGGCAAAGGCTAGTCTCGTCCCCCGGCCGTGACAAGAAATCACCGCACATGTGGAGTTTACTGTCAGCGTCAGAACCATATGATTTGACCATTATCATCATTATGGACTACTCTTTTTACAACATTTCAAGCATAAATCATTAGAGTATTGTTTACGGCCGGACTATGATTTAAAACATGGAGGAAAAATGCAAGAAAGGAGTTGGACCTATTCATGCTTATAAATAATGAAATTAACATTATGAATGATTGCGCTCAGCGATTTTGAAGCTCAACTGAGGCAAGAGCTTTTGTTGGTTGTTTTTATGATCATTCAAACTTCACGATGAATTTCTTATTTTAAAACTTTAACCACGATTTCCTCTTCACATTTCACACTTAAACAGAAGCCTCAAACTGCGATTTGCTGCTTCCACTTCAATTCTGTAGTTTCTTAATTTCATTACTTTTAAGCTCTTGACTTTTTAAATCACTGAGATCATTTTGTGGTATTTCTGGGTAAATTACAAGGAATCAAAAAAATCAATAAATCTCAAATATGAGGTCTCGAGGGATTAAATAATATGTCAAGATCTATAGGCAAGCCTCTTGGGAGAAAGGAGGAGGGGTGGAAAAGAGAGAGAGGGGGGTTGAATATTGAAATTAGGAGAGAGAAAGGGGAAGGGAGAGAGAGAGGAGGAGGAGGGGAAAGAGAGAGGGGAGGGGGAAAGGAGAAAGGGGAGGGGAAGGAGAGAGAGAGAAAGAGAAGGGGAGAAAGGGGAGGGGAGTGAGATAGTTGAATAGCATATTGGACACTGGTATTCACTACGTTGTAAAAAATATTTAACCCCCAAATTTGATCATGTGCTTGACATTTTCGCTGGGTCTTTGGTCAAATGGAGATGTGCGGTAGAGCCGACATACTCCATGACTACTCGGGTATATTAAATATCTCAGTCCGTGCCGGTACAGCTGCTCTGTTAAATAAGCAAAGTAAGGTAAAGGTATCAATCTAAAATCTTAAATTTTAAGGTTTCATCTTGCGTCTAAAATTTGTAAAGGGGGCACAAAGAACACGATAACATATTTGTGTTCTTGAGGTATGCCTGATATGGTTTTAAAAGTGTGCACGTTCCTGCGCGTATACCATGGATGCACCACTGAGTTAAAGTACAATGATAACTTGATAAGTGAGCATTTTCTGCAGAAAAAAAAAACTGCCTGAGTTTGAAACACATTGTTACATTATGTTAAAAAGGCTTCAAGAAAGCGAGATTCTTCATTCACCTAAATCGTAATTAATGCTTCAATCTCTACTTAACATTCACGTCTCGAGCAATTTAAATCATGGTCAAATCAGCTTATTCAAAGCAATTAACATCTGCAAAAGATCCAGAGATTCGGTTCTCGAAAAGCTTTGTTACCGAAACCGTACAAGAATGGGCTGATGCCCGCGCCTAAAGATACTAAAGAATGGACGAGCGAGTAGCCATTTGGACTCCTGTCGAAACTTTCGTTGTACGCGTTCTGGAGGAAAACTACGAACGGTATCCACGACAGCGCATACGTGGTGACGAGTGTGCAGAGAAGCGTCACAGATCTCAGCTCGCGTTTCCAAACTCGCCGCTCCCTCGTCGTGTCCGCTACAACCGCCGCGTTGCTGGTGTCGACCGCAGCAGCCTTACCAACGGTTTCACTTGTCGAGCAGGTATTCGTTGGGGCAATCGCTATTGCTCTGATGTGACGCCGCAAAACAAAAAAGATACGGCAGTAAGTGAATAGCATGATAGGTATTGGAGCCAGGAATTGAATCAGAACGAAACAACTGTATCGAAAATCGTAGATGCTGGCCAACCTGCAACCTAGGGTAGAATTGATGTCACCGCGGTAACCCAGCGGCGTTACCGACGGTATCAAAATGATGATCAGAGAATAGATGTATAGGGCGGCGATGAAGAAAATGAGGCGAGGCGGTGTGATAATTCTGGCTGCGTGAAGCGGGTAGCAGATAGAAATATATCGCTCGACGGTCATTGCTCCCACGCTGAGCATAAAGAGAAATCCCGACAGAACCCCCATAGACATAACGATAAAACACAAAGGATTATTGTTGATGATGAAGGCATCCACCAGGCGGAGGAGTGGGTAGTAGATCCCTGCTATGACCCCAGCAACAAAAGTAGACACGGTTAACCAATTGGAGGTCGTGCGAAGCTGGCTTTGAGAGAAGAAGGCGAATATCATCACCGAATTGCCGATTATGCAGAAAAATGAAAGTAATGAATTTACAGCAAGCGTCAAAACCGTGTGATTGACCATGGTTGAAATGACGGGATTCACCAATCAACGAGAGTTACAGGTCTTACGTAAAACCCTCCAACTTCAGAATAACTGGCCGGTAAGGAAAAGTTCCAGGTGGGACACGAGTTCCGCTGCATGTGAAATTTGTGCACGCAGTAAGATGCAACGCAAATGGAAACTGCCGAGAGTGTGTCTTTAATTTTTTGATAAATCCTGTCTTACCTATTTGTATTTTCCTTCTTTTTCATTCACTTCTTGTACTTTTCTCCTTCTTAATTCACTCACTCTGATTAGAATATGTTAAAGAGGAATGGCTATCCTGAACGCTATCTCATTTTCTTTTCAGGAATCAGACTGATAGAATATTTCCACATTCTGAAATACATGGAATCGCAGATCATCGCATAGCCTTCACAATCAAAACTTGCAATTACCAAAACAAAGCTAATACGGACGCGCAGGTAAAAATCACAAGTGTCTTGTCATCGCGTGAGAAGAAGAACAAAATTATCGAAGTCATTTTCGTAATTTCGTCAATATTCCCGTCAAATGTGTTTATATTACACTGTATTTTGCTTACACCTTGCTTGGTTGTATTTAAGTAGGAAACTCGTTCATAATTTATATAGGTTTTCCAGTTCAATTTCGCAGATTTGTCATTCAATTTGATAAGGGAGTCATTCAAATTCGCGAAAAAGATCTGTGCCATGAAATTTATCATTCAAATTCATTTTGAGGTCATTCAAATTCGCACTTCGGTCAAGACATTTAGCGTTTACATCATTCAAATTCAAATATGCGTGGAGAGCATTCAAATTCGCTACCTCGCTTGGAAGCGTCTTTTCGAGCATTCAAATTCGCACGTGGGCATTCGAATTCGTAATGAGTTCATTCAATTTAGCATGTATTTAGCGTTTGTGTGTTTTTGCTCATCTATTCAAGTCGTAATGTTTAAAATAACATGTTTTGTCATGTACAGTTGTTGCAGCTATATATATATATATAGTTAGACATGAAAAAAATCAATCAAGAAAATAAATGAAAAAAAAAAAGATTATGAAAAAAAATAAAAATCAATCAAGAAAATCTGCAATTCTGCAGGCACTATAGGTTTTCCCGCCCAATTTCATCAGAGTTGCATTCGAATTCATGAATAGGCGTTCAAGTTCGAACCATTTTCGTCAACTCTCTGCTCTCATGGTTCATTTTCATTGTTTGAGCATTAAATTTAGTTTTATATCATTCCTTTTAAATTTTATTTCATTCAATTTAAAGAGAAATTCATTCAATTCAACGACGCAAAGTTGTCATTCAATTTGGCGCCAGCTGGATAGACGTTCAATTTCGTCCCAAATACCAATTTCAATTTCATTTATAGGCACACACCTTCGCACTTCGAACGTTCGAATTCAATTAACATAAACAAGTTCTGTTCTATGTAATTCTTACCTCATTTTTTCACGTCATATGCACCCCTTTTCACTGTTTTTGATTATATAATTTCCTTCTCATTTTTTCAAACTTTCATTTTCAAAGTTTATTTTTATCATATTTCATGTTTATTCCTAGAGCGTCTGCGAGTTCTAGGTAGTCTTGCTTGTTGTCAAATGCTTCAGCCAACCTAATTCTGTCCGTATTCGAGATATTCATGTAATCTCCTCGAGCCGCCACCATAGTCGTGCATAAATGAATTGTATACAGGCCCCTGGGAGGCGGGGGTGCTTTTTGAGGGGGTGCACATCACCCACTAGAAGGCAGAGGATGCGGGGTGCTGTAGCCAGCAAAATGCTTATGACTTTTTTTTGCTTGCTTGTCAAAGATTTTTGGAGTTAAAAAGACACCCCAAAACGTTAAGAACTTTTTTTTTGCTTGTCAGAAAATTTTGTGAATATCACAAAATCCTGGATACAAAAAAAAATCTGCTCACAGCACCCCCAGTAACAAAATCGTTCCCAGGGGCCTGATTGTATGTATAATTATGAAAGTGGAGTTGTTGTTTCGATGACGGTTTGACAGAGGAATGAGAAAGATCAATATAAGGCAAATGTCGCATTTCAAGGTAAATAAAGTTTGCATAATTAACAAATGCAGATTACAAAGAACATATAAGCAGTAACGAAAAACACTGCCCAAATGCTGAAAATGCTTGCCTATTCGTGAATTTGAATTCCCAAACGTTCATCAGGGCAGAGCAGGTGCGAATTTGAATGCATTTTACGTGCATTTTTAATTTGAACGCGCTTTTTACACGTTTATTTGAGAAAATTATGAAATTGGGTGGGAAAACTTATATAAACGTTAGAAATGAAGAACAAAAATTCCTAGAACTAAATTTCAAAATGATGATAAATCAGAAGAAAATAAAATAAAAATAATAAATCAGAAGAAAAATAAAAGAATGTTATTGATTATAGAAAAACACACCCATGTGTGCAGAAAACTCATAAGGAAAGAATGAAAATACCAAATAATTATCAACTGACAAAATTTACTGGAACTACATTTGATTTTGAATGCTCAACGTGTTAAGTTGAATGATCCGAAATGAATTTGAATGCTGGAATAACAGTATTGCGCAATTCCCTTGCCATTCTTTGCTAAATTGAATGAACGTTTTGCGAACTAGGTGCATTTAGTGCGAATTTGATTGACAAAAACTTAGATTCAAATGACATAAATACAAATTCGAATGATATGAAAATGAATTTGAATTACAAATCGGCTTCGCGCGACCTAAATCCTTGAAATTGAATGCACGCAAAATGAAATTGACTGACGATCTTACGAAATTGACCGGGAAAACCTATATTAAAAGATATACAAACAGATTTTCACAAAATATCGACAATAAGGAAATGAAAACGAAATGCAATGAGCCACATTCCGAATTTCTAGCATGCATGAACAGTATATGCAGAAAAAATAAAGAATTATATATATTATGCTGTTGCTCGTCAATTTCTCACAAGGGATTGGTCAAGCGAAAGTGTTTAGAAAATTATACATGGTAGGATTTCTGTTTGAAATTTTTAATGGTCAAATAAACTTTATCGTGAATCGTGTTGCACTTAAAATATTTTCTTTAAAAAAAGTCTTGTCCTTCAATCGTGGTTTTATATGTTTACTTCCTTCCATTTTCAGTGTATGAATATATATCTCTGTAAACAAATTTTTAGGCATTTTACTCCCAGTTTTAAAGATCGTATGCTCGATCTGTAATGAAAAACAAGTCAGAAAAAATTGGAACCAGCGGGATTCGAACCTGTCATCTACTGCTTGCCGGGCAGCGACTTAACCACCAGGCTATTCTGGTTCACGGCCAAGTCACGATGAACTGGAATCAAATACCCAAGATCCTCTTCTTTCTGACTCATTAATATTCAAACGGTCCGCCGTAGACAATGGTTAGTAAACGAAGAAGCTTGATGGGAGGAATTTTAATTTGTAAACAAATGTTTAGGCATTTTACTCCCAGTGTTAAAGATCGTATGCTCGATCTGTAATGAAAAACACAAGTCAGAAAAAAATGGAACCAGCGGGATTCGAACCTGTCATCTACTGCTTGCCGGGCAGCGACTTAACCACCAGGCTATTCTGGTTCACGGCCAAGTCACGATGAACTGGAATCAAATACCCAAGATCCTCTTCTTTCTGACTCATTAATATTCAAACGGTCCGCCGTAGACAATGGTCAGTAAACGAAGAAGCTTGATGGTATGCTCGATCTGTAATGAAAAACACAAGTCAGAAAAAATTGGAACCATCGGGATTCGAACCTGTCATCTACTGCTTGACGGGTAGCGACTTAACCACCCGTCTATTCTGGTTCACGGCCAAGTCACGATGAACTGGAATCAAATACCCAAGATCCTCTTCTTTCTGACTCATTAATATTTCAAACGGTCCGCGTAGACAATGGTTAGTAAACGAAGAAGCTTGATGGGAGGAATTTAATTCGTAAACAAATTTTAGGCATTATACTCCCAGTGTTTCATCGTTTACTAACCACTGTCTACGGCTGACCGTTTGAAATATTAATGAGTCAGAAAGAAGAGGATCTTGGGTATTTGATTCCAGTTCATCGTGACTTGGCCGTGAACCAGAATAGCCTGGTGGTTAAGTCGCTGCCCGGCAAGCGGTAGATGACAGGTTCGAATCCCGCTGGTTCCATTTTTTTCTGACTTGTGTTTTTCATTACAGATCGAGCATACGATCTTTAACACTGGGAGTAAAATGCCTAAACATTTGTTTACAAATTAAAATTCCTCCCATCAAGCTTCTTCGTTTACTAACCATTGTCTACGGCGGACCATTTGAAATATTAATGAGTCAGAAAGAAGAGGATCTTGGGTATTTGATTCCAGTTCATCGTGACTTGGCCGTGAACCAGAATAGCCTGGTGGTTAAGTCGCTGCCCGGCAAGCAGTAGATGACAGGTTCGAATCCCGCTGGTTCCAATTTTTTCTGACTTGTGTTTTTCGTTACAGATCGAGCATACGATCTTTAACACTGGGAGTAAAATGCCTAAAAATTTGTTTACAAATTAAAAATTCCTCCCATCAAGCTTTTTCGTTTACTAACCATTGTCTACGGCGGACCGTTTGAAATATTAATGAGTCAGAAAGAAGTAGAGAAGAGAGATGGAGAGGGGGCGGGGATCATGTGCAGAGAAAGGGAAAAGAGCAATATGGAGAGGAGGGAGGGAAAGAGATAGAATGATAGAGAAAGATAAAGAGAGAGAGTGGGGGGATAAGAGGGGGAGAAGAGAGAAACGGAGAGGGGGTGATAGAGCAGAGAGGAAAAGAGGAGAGGAAGAGGGGCGGAGCTGCAGATCGAAGGGAATGGGAGAAACAACCAAAACAAAAAAAGTATGAAGAGACATAGCAGTGCAACGTGTGAGAGAGAGAGAGAGAGAGAGCGAGCGAGAGATATAATAATGAGTCAAGAGTATGCATCATTGGCTTATGTCATTATGATTCACTGCCTGTATGACATCTACCAGTACAACCGATACATTATTACGTAATGTCTATCCGAATGACCGATATTGATTTTGTCCAAATATAGCCAATTGGCATCCTCGATATGTAGGCCTACACCAGTACAGAATACTGGTGACAGGACTTTGAGCATAGGTCCAGTACGATATCACACTTTGAATATCTCAATTGTAAAGTGAAATATTGATTTATGTTAACGGAGGGTATTTCCCAAAGACTGCAATCAAGCTAGGTGCCAATGCTAGATTGAGCATGAATTAAATTAAGGGGCAGTCCATCCTATGGAAATGTATTCAAATTTTAGGCATGCCTTTTGACAATAGTTACGAGTTACAGGGCTTGTGAAATCTAACTGATATGTTATGATAATAAAGATTTTGAAGATGATATCGAAAGTACTTGTATGTATATCATATATCATATCATATCATTGTTTTATAAAATATGTTCCAATCCTAAGGTGAAAATTGGCTTCGTTTTGGGTGTTATTAAAATCCAATCATAATATCATATCAAAAACTAATACACATGAGAAGTCCAATTGAGACAAACAATTTAGGTACATGTATTTATTTCATAATTGTTCTTACGAACTGCAAATGTGGCACATTGTCATTTGGAAATGGAATCTAATCAGTATAAAGCAGATTGTAAAAAGCCTCAGAATACATGTAGTTCTAATAAGAAGCATTATAAAAATGATCACATGACAATAATGATATAAAGATATTTAGGAGAATCTACCGCATCTACTTCTTCTACATCTACTACTTCTATGTCTACTACTACTACTACTTCTTCTACGTCTACTACTACTACTTCTACGACTACTACTACTACAGCTACTACTATCACTATTACTACTGCTGCTACTACTACTACTACTACTTCTACATCTACAAATTATACATCTTTTACTTCTATATCCACCAGCACGTTTTTTTTTTTTGGGGGGGGGGGGGGGGGTGGGGGGCACAATTGGCCTCTGCCCCTTCATAACCCAAGGGACATGCCTTTAGTACACAACCCTAAAAATGTGCTTTCCCTTTCCAAATTTTCGTCCAAAGTGGCACCAGAAAAATGAGATAATCTTTTCATCTTTTCCTCTTTGCTTGTCAGAATCTTGTTTTGGATTGTGCCCTCCTTTGACAAAATCCTGGATCTACAGTGTCTACATATATGTCTATTACATCTAACATCTATTACCAATATACAGTATATCGCTGCACTTTTTTTTTAAAATTTATATTTGATCTGGTTCTATTCATGCCAATCTTTTTTTTTATTGTTTGTAAATATTGTGATTATAGTTTCATTGAATAAACACAGAAAAGGAAAAAAAAAAAATTTCTGCCTTAAAAAAAAAATACATCCACTATTTCTACATCTACTATTTCTATGTCTACTCCTGGGGAGCGTTTCATCAAGTGTCAGGTCAGTGATTTATACCGACTAATTTGCTCTCAGCCAATCAGATGCAAGGATTACAGTAGCTTATAACAGTTGTCAGTGAAAATCACTGACAAAATGCTTGATGAAATGCTCCCCTGGTGCTCCTGCTGTCTCTGCCTCTGTTACTACTACAACAACTTTTATCTATTTTTTTTCATTCTGCTATTCATTAAAATGTTTAACAGATAAAGCTAACCATAAGAAAACATTCAAGTCCATACAAAATACAAAATACATGAACATACAATTTAAAAAACAATAAGCCTCTACATATACTTTTATGTACAAAATTGTATAAACCTGAAACAGGAATATTGATTTTCATATTGATTTTTAACGTAATATACCAAACTTTAAAAAAATCGAAATCTACTTTGTACATGTATTTCAGATACAACACAATATAAATATGTATCAAATATTTCTTCAAAATCTTTGAAAATCAGTTATTGATCTAGATGTAAAAACTGGTACATTTTTGTTTATTCTGTGCAGTGTTAAATCTATTACAATATCTTCTTGCTTAGTGCCAGAAGGGCGATCACCCAAATCATTGAAAACAAAAGTAACGCCCTTCTGGCTGGCGCTTGAACAGACAACATGTACATGTATAGAAGGCAAACTATGATTTTGATTTTCAACTATTCTTCAGGTTATACTTACATAAATTTAGTTGAAAATGTCATTTTTTGACATTTATTATATTTGTAAGTATCAAACTAGATGAAAGCCCATTTAAGTTGAGGAAATGTGGTTTTATCTACATGTCATAAGGCGGCTAAATAATGGTGAATTGATAGCCATGTTTTAGGGTGCATTATGTCTTCTCAAGTGGAAAATCAAGGAAATAACAGGTGAAAAATATTGAGCTGGTCATTAGCTAAAGCAGCTATTGTTTGCTTTTGTAATTATAATCCGAATTAACTATTTAAACAATTGATTTCAAGAAACAGCTTTCTGGAAAGTGTCTGTACATCCGAATAGAATCAGAATATACTGAATTCCTGTGACATTTGCATTTATTACAAAATGCACATCTAATCAGTCTTTAAGTACAAGCCTTTGATTTCATTTCAAATGAGTTTTAATACACAGATATTATGTCCGATATATTGTGGGTTTTTTTTCATTTGTACATGAAAACAAGCAAAAATGCCATTTGCAACAAGTATAATACTAACTGCATAAAACAAAGTGCAACACAAATAAGTTCACAGCTGAGAATTCAATGGGCTTCCATGTCAACATTCTGTTCTGATCAAAGAAACAGTACAGCTTGAGCACAGGCAAAGCTGACTTTATAGAGACGACATACAATTGGAAATTACAATGGCTGGACAAATATTTAAGTAGTCACTAATATGGAATAATATTTTTAAGTAGACAATAATTTGGAACAATGCATCTAAGTATACCTTCATATCTGTGATGAAAAACTAAAATTCAGATGATTTGGATCAGAAAGCTAACAGACACATGATCAAAATTTCAACAATTCAAGCACAAAGTGTTTGATCAACATAAAAATGTTGTGAACATACTACAGAAAGGTATAGAACTCCATTATTTTCTTTTGATAGATATTATAAAAATAAATAGTATTGAATGGCACCTGCCATTCTAAACCTACCAAGTGGTGAGCAGAATGCTTCATATGAATGGGAATGCAGCAAATTTCATTGTTCAGCAAAAATAAAGACTTGCTGATGTTGCCATATAATTGAGGATGTTGAATAATGGTTGGTTTTGAAATGGTAAGATGAAACAAAATCTTGCCCCTCACTGGTCATTAGTCACATAAAACATAATTCCTAACCACACGACTAGACACTTGAATCGTCATCAGAGCCCGGCTGCGGCCATGAGCGCCCTCTCTCGAGTAGTGATTCCGTTCCCCTCACTCGTCTCTCAACCTAAAGATAGGAAGGATGAGGATATATGAAGAAGAATATAAAAATCAATGTCTTCCTCTGAAAATTGAAATACAATGTGGTTTCAGAAAAATATCAGAAGTTGGGGGAGGGGAGGGGGGAACAAAGATAGCTTAGCAAAATTTAGTCGCCTTCATAGCTGCGGCGCCTAGTTTATGGAACCACTTACCTCCTAATATCCATTCCATAGATACTTTGGATTCTTTAACGTTAAAATTGAAGCCAGTCCTTATTTCTTAAGCATACAGTGAAATGTAATTCAACACAGATTTGTAGTATTCTTCAGTCCATTCTATTTCTACCTTCTTGCTTCTCTCATTTGCATCACACGCCTTGGAATAGTTGACTAGATAGATGGCGCAATATAAGTGCGTTGCATTATAATTATTATTAGGTACAAAAAATGCTTGTTGAATGCGACAGCCACTGGTGCCCATTAGTAGAAACAAGCATATGCTTATCTGACTGACATTTTCAGTATTATCTAGCCTAAATGAGGTTGAGTTACATTCAATGTACACTGTAGATCCTCATACTGTGTTTCTGCCTCTATGAAACCAAATCTTAATTTTCAGCAATTATGCCTTTTCCATTTATGGCACACCTTTACACGCCCCTGTATGTAGTTTCACTTAGATACCCAACCCTCCCTTATTTTTATGACTCAATTGTATTTTGAAATATAGCACCACAATGTTTATATCTGACCTTTAAAAGGCATCAAAATTACAAGTCATACAGAGGAAAGTTGGTATTTAAATTGCTCTGATATAACAAGATTCTTGATATAACAAGGTAATTTTGCTGGTCCCAAGGTCCTCGCTATAGTGAGTTTCCATTGTAATAATAATGATGATGGCTTCTTGTGTAGTGTTCATGTCTTGACCCTCCTGGTGCTCCAACGTTAAGTATTACCCCGGTCATACCCAAGATACCAACAATGTAGCGCTCTAGTATATGGGGTACCCATTTACACACATGGGTGGAGAGTGGCAAATGTAGATTAATGTCTCCCCAAAGGACAACAATGCTGGGGTCGGATTTGAATCGTGAACCTATTAATTGAAAGAACCACTGTAACACGACACCTCCTCACGAAATTGCATACAACAGCAAACAGGAAAGAAATATGCTCACCTCTGAAGTATATGACGTGGTTTCCCATCGCTGCGATGATGATGATCTGACTTCCCTGCTACTCTGCACATGATATGAACTGCTTCCTTCTACTCCACCACTCTTATACTGAGCTGAACTCTGGAATAACTCACTGGCTTGGCTAGATTGTAGAACAAAACACAGTAAAATATCATTAGAGTGAAATCTGCTTTGGCAAAAAACCTGTACAGAAAGGCCAGAGTTTTTGGTTCCCTGAAATCTGTACCTAGTAACCTGTACGTAATAACAAGCAGTTTTTGACTCCATGAAAGTCTTAACATACTTGTCTCATTGTAATTTATATCAAGATGAGATTCTTTCTCTCTCTTCATTCACTTATTTTCTGCATGAATTTTGGGGAAAATAAATAAAGCAGTGAATTGACATATAAATTGCAGAATAATGATTTCAATTGCATGTACATGGTAATACAGAATGGGGAAGGATGATCTCAGAAAGTGAGGTGATTGTGCTGAGTACACCTCCATTCATGACAAAACATAATCAATTACAGAAGAACGAAACCGAAAGAAAAAAGTGAGAAGGAATAATGGGTTACACTTGCGTGACTTCTCCTCTACTATATCCCCCCCCCCCCCCCCCGTTCCATCAGTAAAAATCCACATCTTTCAAGTTTTATTCATCTTTCTTTATTCTTTGACCATGACCCAAGCTTTTTACCCTATCCAGAGTGTACCTATCCACTCTGCTTTAACAATATCACAATTAAAATGATGTGACACAAATTTTGAATCGTTGCACTCTTTCCATTGTTCAATCTGATATTTAACTTCACAAGTTCTGAAGCGATGTTGAATTGAAAGAAGAAAAGACAAAAGTCTTATTGTCAAAAACTATCAAATACAATGTCAAATTTCGGGAGGTTCAAACTTTATACAGCATGAAAAGGTTTATGGATCAGAGCGAGAAAGGCCCTGAGGCTGTATTGTACACTCATGTAGGGGATAAATATCTACTCACTCATGTGTCATACTCCGCGTAGCGCCCGGTCTGGTTGATTTGGCATCATCTGTTGAAATACGAAACAATGAAAGGATAAAAAGGAGAGGGTGGAAAGATGATTAGATCATTTGGGATAGGAGCCAGAATTTGCATCCCGTACATGGAAACAGGTCCCATTTGAACCAAGTTTGAGAAGACAGGGATATGATAAGCAGTTGTCATATCATTACAGGAGTAAAGCTACAGTATAGAGCTGAGGTGTTGATGCCTTGAAATTCTGTTTTGTAGGTCATGTTAACCAACTGCATGTATCACTGGCTGCCTGGAAAGAAAAGGCCCCTGGGGCACTGCACCTATTCGTTGCACTGCTAATATAGTCCATAAATTCCAATAAATTACAATAGTTCTTTTCAATTCAAACTGTTCTGTGTCACATGAGTTTCATGATAACTTCACAAGGATTTCTTCCATAAAATGCTACAATTTGTTTTCCTTCAATATTTCAGCTATTAAATCTCACTGCTTTTTACTTCTAGATACTACATGAAATTTTTATTCACAAGCAGGATATAGATATACACAAACCAAATGCCACAAACATATAATTAGTGTAACTAAGTCCTATAAGTCCTAAGTAACTATAAGTCCTTTTTATGTGAAGGAGGAGGGGGGGAGTAAAGGAATAACTCACCACCTGTAGTTCCATCCCATGCAATTGGTCTCTGTTAAGTGACAAAAAGAAAATATTGTCCATTAAAAAAGAGGTAACAATGAAAAATAAACTACTACCATTTGAGATATCATCACACTGTTGTCTTAATGTATACTATTGGAATGGTTTTATGATTTAATACACATATGGATGCTTATTCTGTTATTTCATGTTCATCAAATTACAATCTTTTCCGTCCACTAAAGTAGTAGTTAAGCATATCTTGATAGTATGAAGTTGTTCCTTGTGGATTTCTAAATAAGAGTAAATTTCAGGACAAAAGATATACTCTCAAATGCAAAATACAAACATATAACTAGAAATGTCCAATGCCACGCAATGCGAATGTATCCCCGGCATTGGCAGCGATTTGAAGGAGGGACAATGAACCTCCCCCTCTCTTCCCTCAAACAAAAGGATGGAGTAGAGATTGCCACCAGTGGCCCGGACTATTATCAACACTAGGAGCAGCATCACCAAAACAATGTGTGTAGATTAGAGTATAATGCATCTCTATAGAAAGTTCGAAAGAAATCTGTCAAGAAATGAGACCTGCAGAGCACACACAAGATATCCACTAAAATATGACCATTGACCCTATAAAAGACAGAACACTGGGGGCAGCATCACCAAAATACGCAGAGGTCTAGAGTAATCTATGATGGACCCCTCCATACAAAATCTGAAAGAAATCAGTCGACAAATGTGTCTTCCAGAGCGCATGCAAGACAGCAACCAAAATATGACATTTGACCCTATAATAAGCGGAACACTGGGGGCAGCATCAGCAAACAATATATATGTGTAGATTTCACTAACACACACCTCCATATAAAATTTCAAAGAAATCCGTCAAGAAATGTGGCAATTAGAGCACACAAAAGACATATGACCTTTGACCCTATAAAGGATGGAACAATTGAGGGCAGCATTATCAAAAAGTATACATTTGTAGATACATCTCCATACAAAATTTGAAAGAACTCCATCCATAAATGTGGCCTGCAGAGTGCACTCACTCCATCCTGCAAAGTATGATCTTTGACCCTATAAAAGACCGGACACGGGTGGCAGCATCACCAAAAACTATACGTGCATAGACTTTACCAAGATACATTTCCATGCAAGATTTGAAAGAAATCCATCCAGAAATGTGGCCTGCCAAGTGCACTCACGCCATCCTCCGAAGTATGACCTTTGACCCTATAAAAGACGGAACACTGGAGGCAGCATCACCAAAATCTATAGGGTTCTAGATTATACCAAGAGACACCTTCATGCAAAATTTGTACAAAATCCGTTGAGAAATGTGACCGCTAGAGCACACACAAACTATCCCAAAAAAATATGGCCTTTTACCCTATAAAAGACAGAACACTGGGGGCAGCATCACCAAAATCTATAGGGTTCTAGATTATAACAAGATACACCTCCATACAAAATTTGAAAGAAATCTGTTAAGGAATGTGGTGGCAGCGGAACGCTCCTGATTCCAAAGTATCCTCTGGCACGGGGGATACAATTATCAAGTAATCCTGGTTTGTTCGGGGATGAATATGCCCAATGCCCCCTAATCACCGGGGGAGTGGATATTACATTAACTTACTGGTCCAGTAACCTGTGAAGCACTCTCAAAGTCTGAGCTTGAGCTGAGGGAGACTTCACTGGAGCTGTCGATACTTGCGTAGGCTCCATACCCTTGAGTGAACCCTCCAGCTGTACTGCCTCCATCCCCACCTCCTACCACACTACAAAAAGAAAATAAGAAGAAAAATAGAAGAAGAATATTCAGGAAGAAGTGGTAATGTGGGGGGGGGGCTATTTCATAAAGCCTTGATTGATATAGATTCTAATTGATAAAACACCGTACTGGTGTCAAGTAAAACAAAACTCACGATATTTGAGTAGCACACAATACAAGTATGTGTTGGTCAATGTCACAAGTAAATGAGTTAAAATGGTCTTTTACTACTTTTGCACACAACTTAGCAAAACTTTATGCATAAATTGGATTATCATTAGGATAATTCTAGGGATACAAATTTCTGCTTTTATAGAAATATTCTACAAAATAAAACCAACAGAATGGAAATTGTTCAAAATGGAGGGAGCACGAAACATTTTACATAACACTGTACAAATATTTTCATAAATTATACCAGCAGCTGAGGGGAACTAAACTTCACAAATTTGTGTTTAGAAGATCTAGGTAGTGTGGCTAGCTCTGGCAGATATAGCAAACAGAATGGAATTGGAGAATTAAATCAAACTAAGATAAAAGTAAAGTGAAAGAAGCTGTGGACTAACTGAATTTTCATGATCTCTCATACTTTTGTTTGTGAATCAAATAAAATCCATAATTTTTCTACCAGTGTATGATGGTCAATTTAACACATCGATTCACTTCAGCTTCAACTGATCTCACCTAAATAGTAAAATGAACTAAAAACCACAAATAACACACGTTTGTTCTGGTACATCAGACCCAATAAATATGTTCATAGTACTGAGCATGCTTCACTATACACACCTAATGCTTATCAAATTAACCTAACCATAATTCTCCAGATCTATGACCAGAAATTGAATGAATGAATGAGATCAGCCATCCATTCAAAATCAAATCACCACAATTTACGGAAATTTTTATCACTCTTCTCTTCAGTTTAAAATCAATTATCAATTATTTATATTAAAAAAGAAGCAAGATTCTGCTTTTTAATTCTCTATTTCTGAGTAATAATGATCCCAAACTATCGTCCATGGAGACGATCTTCACAACGTATGAAGAAAAAAAAGACTGGCTATTCCTATATGCCATCAATATCATATTCCATATTATTTCTTTAAAAAAAACTAAACATTTTCTCACTGACACTTTAATGGAGTCTTCAATAATGCACTATGTATCTATTCTTCCTATACATGGAAATCCTTCCATTAGCTTTCAAAGATTTCTCATATGGTTACATTCGGCATATTTTACAATAATAACACACAGAGTACAAAATTCATTTTATCACAGGTACATGTACCTTTTTTAATGGAGAGGAAAAAAAAAAACTTACTTAGCACATCGACTGCATACGCCAACTTTCACCTGAGGGGCAGGGGGCGGTCTGCGACGGACCTAAAGAGAAGGAAACAGGGAATAATCCTCAGCAAACAAATAAACAATTTTCGCACCAGACAGAAGTAATACAACTCTTCCATAACATCTAATTCATTTTTATGGTACCATACAGCATTGTACAAGATGTTGGAGGGTGTGAAATGTGTTTCTGGTGTACTAATATGGAAAAGAGCCACAATAATAATACACAGAACTCTAAACTTTGCATATGCAACACACTCATCACGTAAAACATTTTTATTTCAGCCGTGTATTTTTTCTTAAGAACATTTGAATTTGATAAAGTACATGTATATATAATACATGTAACAACTAACGTAATATCAAAGTCAGCTCTCTACATGGTCATGTATTTCTTACTTTTTGTTATCGATAAACGCAGTGTATTGAAGTAGAACATTATTTCCTATCTGATTGAAACACACATGTCAACGTGCAAAATACAAATTTTGTTTGCTCTGATGCAAGTGGGCACACATAAATTGGAAGGATAACTTTAAAAAGTGTACTGACCTTTTGACCAGTGGGCTTGACATTGGTGACCCCTTCATCCATCAGGTCACTGGCATCTTCTGCATAATAAGGAATAAAAAAGCAACAGTCAGTCAACAGGATGAACTATCAACACCTCTTCTCTCTCTCTCTTGTAAATTAACATTAAGGTCCACTAAATTGTGCTGGGAAACTCCTAACCTCTACGGTAATTGTTAACCTGATTTTGGGGGGCAATCTTTCTCCTCACTTTGTGGTAATTATCAGAGTTGTCTTTTACAATCTACTACTGCCACTACCACCATCTCCATCATTATCATCATCATCATCATCATCACACTCATTATCATCATCATCACCATCAATCATCGTCATCACACTCATTATCATCATCATCATCATCATCATCACCCTCATCATCATCACAGTCATAATCATCATCATCACACTCATCATCATCATCATCACGCTCATTATCATCACACTCATCATCACACTCATTATCATCATCACCATCAATCATCGTCATCACACTCATTATTATCATCATCATCATCATCACACTCATCATCATCACACTCATAATCATCACCACCAATCATCATCACACTCATTGTCATCATCATCATCATCACACTCATCATCATCACACTCATAATCATCACCACCAATCATCATCATCACACTCATTATCATCATCATCATCATCATCACACTCATCATCATCACCACCAATCATCATCACCACCAATCATCATCATCACACTCATTATCATCATCATCATCATCATCACACTCATCATCATCACCACCAATCATCATCATCACACTCATCATCATCACCACCAATCATCATCATCACACTCATCATCACCACCAATCATCATCACCACCAATCATCATCATCACACTCATTATCACCATCATCATCATCATCATACTCATCATCATCATCACACTCATAATCATCATCATCATCACACTCATCATCATCACCACCAATCATCATCATCACACTCATCATCATCATCATCATCATCACACTCATATCATCATCATCATCATAATCATCATCACACTCATCACACTCATCATCATCATCAATCATCATCATCATCATCACACTCATCATCATCATCATCACACTCATCATCATCACCACCAATTATCATCATCACACTCATCATCATCACACTCATCATCATCATCACCATCATCATTATCACGATTATCACCATCCCCCTCCTCCTCCTTCTTCTTTTGAAATGGACATCACCATTTCCACAATCATCAAAAACAGAGCCTCCAATCTTACCAAGCACATCTGTAGCCTCTTCATAGCCTCCCTGGTCTGGATCCATGGTCTCTCCGCTATCAAGGTAGCCCAGGGTTTCTACCTTCCGCTGGGCCTCCACCAAGGCTGCTAACTCTTCCTTGTGTTTCTTTGCTTTCTGATCAGGTTTGGCTCGTCTCTGCTCTCTGTTTTCCCATCAAATTGTGCATAAAGCAAGTTTCAATAGTAGTTGTAATTACCCCTTTCATGATTGAGCCATAGAATACTTTCAAACTCCTTTCAAAACTTCAAATTCCTTAAACAGCCATTTTTCGGACTATGCTTACTACAAACAATTTGGATCACACACCTACATGTATATTCTAAGAATTTCTTAGTAGGGCCTACATATATATACATGATCTAAAACATGCAAATCATTTCATTTTTTTCTTATTTACCGCAAAAGGTAAGAGTTTTGGCTTCTGTCCTTAATAAATTGACAAGAATTTCTTATATCACATATTTTATTCTTTCAGTGGTCATTTTTCAACTGATAACATAAATAAAATATATAAGCAATTCCAAAATTGCCACTTCAACAAGAAATTGGATGCCTGAATACAGAAGAAGGAATTTACTCACTAAGCAGTTTTTATTATAATTTAATGGTTCTACAATTTAGATTAAAACAAACGCTGCTGACTTCCTTACATTTTCTGCTTCTCAGAGGCTGCTGAGTCTTTCTTGGGGGATTCCTTCTCATAACGCTTCATGAGTTTATCAGCCGAGAGCTCCTCCTTCAGGAAAGCCTCTTCTACCTGTTCAGGGGGCTGGTAAGGCTTGGGAGGAGGGGGTTGATATGGCTTTGGGTCCTACAGGGCAGGCCACAAACCAGAGTTAAAAGAAGAAAAAATATTAAGTAATAATTTGGTAAGAGGAACTATTTAGCAAAAGTTTGGCTTTCTAAATCTAAACATTAGCTTAACCCCTGTTAAAGCAAGTCATCTTTCAAGGAGTTGGTAGGGCTTTGTTTTCTAGACGGAAGACAAAGAACATGAGGTTTTGAAGACTGAATAAAAATGTATAGCAAATAATGAGTAAAGCCCCCCCCCCCCTCTCCCCCACCTCAAAAGTCCATGACAAGAATTTGCAGCCCCTCCCTGCCAGAAAGAACAAAGTGTCCCACAGTGTGTTCACATAGTCGAATCTGTGAAGATGTGATTCACAGTGAAAATGCTCAAATTTAACATTGTGAAGATGATTTCACACTGTGGACAACCTCAACAGGGTGGTTTGCCACAGGGTGTTCACATAGTGATGTTCGATTTCACAGTGTGAATTTACTCGCTCACAATGTGAAGATGTGATTCACAATGTTAAAACGCTCAAATTTGAGTGTGAAGATGATTTCATACTGTGTTTCACATTGAACACACTGTGGGACACTGTGCTCTTTCCGGCAGGGCTGGAATGAACTATACAAACAAAATATAATCATGATTTATAACAATCTAAGCCCTTAAGACTTTTTGACTTCTATAGATCACTTCTCAATTTTCATTTATAAAAATTAATTGTAATCCTTTGCAGTCTATTCAAATGCTACAAATCAGACACTTCAATTTCTAAACCATTCATGCAATCACTTACCGGGTCAACCCATGCCTGTGAAGCTGAAAGATGAGAAGACATAGAAATCATAAAACATTTATAACATGAAGCTAATGCTTTTGCAAACACAACTAACCTGAAAGTGAAATTATCTTTATGTGCAGGAAAATACATCAGGGCCCTGTTTCATAAAACCTGTTATCAATAACAAGTTACAATAATTGTTATAAGCTACTGAAATCATTGAATCTGATTGGCTGCCGAGAGCATATTTGACATAGAAATGGAGCAGTTGCTATTGATGATAACAAGTTTTATGAAACAAGGCCCATGTCTATCAAACTGTGAAGCTCTTTACAAGAAGTATGGGAGGGATTACACAGGTCTAACAAAATATTGAACAAAATGTACATCACTTATTTCCTTTTTGTGTGATCTATATAAACTAAAATATTCAGAAGTAGTCTTTTCAGGTAATTATTGTTAATCCTGGTTTTTGTAGATCAATTGGGCACATAAATAAAAAGCATGATGTGATCATTGCCATAAATACATAATCCATTAATTTTGTTTTCTTGGTTATTTGGTACCATTAGTACACTTGGGACAAGTTTTGAATTATGTCATTCTGAATAAAAAAATAGTGTACATGTATTTAGCTCAAGCTAGATTTTGAACTATTTCAAAAACCCTAAAGAGCAGTTATTTATGAACACCAACAGAACCCAAATATTCCAAACATTTCTCTTTTCTTCTTTATTTTCTTGACAGAGCAATTTTAAGATCTGGCCAGCTCTCAGCATTTGCTGAAAGAGATCACAATGAATCCGTCCAAAAACATAGTTGAAAATCGAGAACTGCAATGTGCAGGATAAAGTAAGCTGGCCACAGAACCACATAAACCCAGTGGAAATGATTACTGGTATTAGAATTGAGACCACCCAATGTGAGACCTTCAGATGGATACCCGTTGACAAATGAGATGTGTGCTATTATTAATGGAGTAGAGAATAAAAAGAGACCATGAGATAGACTGAAGAATGACCAGAAATGAAACGCAAGAATATCCCGAAAACATATGTAACAATCATACTTTCAAATCTATTGACTTTTCCAACACATTATAACAATAAAAGAAACAAAACAAAAACATGCAATACAGGTAACCACCAAACAGTTTTTGCAATCTAATCAACATTATTTCAACATTACACAAGTACATGTATCATGGTAAAAGTAAAAGAGTTGATATTTGTGTATATGTTGCAGATCATGTAATGCAAATGCCCATCTAAGGAGAATTAACATAAAGAGTAGGACAAAATAAATTTGTAGGCTTAAAATGTCTGCCAGTGTTTCCTTCCAAATCTGATTTATTCTCACACTGGACTACCAATTTTATTTCTAGCATTTTACCCTAACACGATACCTAGTACCAAGTGAAGTCTGAGACAAATTCTAACACTTAGACTTGGCAGGATCCAATACCTGGATTGCTGAACAATGTTTTAGGTTTGACAGGAGGCTTCTCCTGGGACATCTCAAAGATCTGGTCCACATCCATGCTGTCTGCCTCGCTTGAAGGAGTCGACTTGATGGAGCCTTCACCTTCCCCTCCCGTACTCGAACTCTTGCGCAACTTTCGGGCTGAGCAACGTCAAGGTGGCAGATCCAGAGTACAGGAATGGAAATTTTGTGTCATTTAAACATCTAATTAGGTACTATTGGACACTTTTGAAAGTCTTTAAAATGTGGCAGAACTGTGCACGTTTCTCTTCTTAATGTTGATAAAGACATACCGATACTCTGTATTGGAAAGTTTTAAACAAAATAATTGTGTTTGATGAAAAATAAAATAAAATTTCCCTTGTAAATTTCAGGCACATTTAGCATATGAACAAAGAAAATATACATACATTTTTTTTATCATCTACAAATTTCATTTCATTTGGAGAAATATTCCACTTTTATTCTAATATTTTCTTACAACCCATTGCACTTTCAATTAATTTGCACCATTCCATTTTAAATGATAAATATCGCCTTCAAAGAAGGGTTATCCTTTTACTTTAGTGTAATATACATGCACATGCATGTTTGAGGCATACGTTGGCCTTTACATGCATAATGTCTTTATTATCCAGCATTCTACATGGATTTTCCAACTACCCCTTCATTCAATTACCCCGCCCCTCCCATAGATAATTAGTTAGGAAATTTCCAAAGGGGCTACTGTCGGGGGGGGGGGGGGGGAGAGAATAATTGTCATAGAGGGTACATTAGGTGTCCTGGGGTACTTGTGTAGGGGTACTTGTCCTAAGGATAGTTGTTCTTGGGGTGTAGTCATCCAAATGTTGAATGTTCAGGGCCCTCTTGCATAAAAAGTTGCGTTCAATCGCAACACCACAAAAAAAGGCCCAAATACATGATTGGTTGAAAATCAAGTTGCATTTCATTTTTTGACTTGCGTTTAATCGCAACTTTTTATGCAAGAAGGCCCAAATGGTTGTGTTCCTGGTACGTGTGTTTATTAAATCTGTCGTTTCCTCCAAATTGCAATAATCTAAACACTAAAATAAGCTCAATTTATGAATAAAATATGGTATTTTGCTAACTTATTCTAACTTCACGATGGAACTATGACGTGGAAAATATGAAGAGTCTCAGAGATAGAAAAAGTGCCATATCTGTCTGGACTAAAAGTTGTGTTAGAGTTGGTGGGATGGTGATAGTGAAGGTTATGGTACTCAAACAGTTGCTGCTGTCAGTAGGTATAAATGTCATGGTAGTGGTAGTGGTGGAGATGATGGTTTTAGTAGTGGTAGTGGTTGTGGAGGTGGTGGAGTTGCTGCTAGTGGATACATTTATGTTAATTGTAGTAATGGTCATGGTGATGATATATTTGGTAGGGGTTTTAGTAGTGTTGGTGTTAGTGTTGTTATTAGTGGTAGTGTTGTTATTAGTGGTGGTGTAGAGTGGTGGTGGGAACAAGAAGAAGATTATCAAGAAATGCATGCAGGAGAAGAAGCAATGATATAAATTACAAATTACCAATCAACACCTAACCAAATCAATAGGCAAGCTAACAAAATAACTAATACAGACAAATAATTATAAGAGCACACTAACAACAAAATTAAAACATACATGTAATTTCATGATTATTAGCAAACATGATAAATGCATGTCCCCATCAAATGATGATAAAATTTCAATTTTGTGGGGAGAGAGAGAGAAGAGACAGAAAGTGCTTTTACTTCAACAGCAAAGATAAAATGAGAGACAGTATGCAGAGCCCAACACTCAACTATCCCCATGGCAGGAAGCAAATATCTGATTATATAGCCTACATGTATACCTAATTGTCAGGAGCAAGTTAGAGAGCCACCACCTTTACTATCATTGCTATCAATACCAGTACACACTTAAGATACACATTTCCACAGCAAACTTGCATGAACTTCTAACTTCTTAAACAGATTGAACAAATGAAGTTGAATGAAAAAAAGTTTAGACTTCACATATGTATATAAAAGAATAGATCTAGATCAGTCACTATAATGGAGAATGAGTAATAAAAATCATAAAATATCAACACAGCTAATTTTAGATTATTTTGAAAAGAAGAAGATACAAACAACTCTGGATGAGCTAACGAAGAAGAAGATATTGGGAGTGCGCAGTTGACTTTTAATCATCAAGGTTCTTTAATAAAACATCAATTTCAGTCTCAAGTTCAGACAGTGATCTAAAATCTGTGTTATTTCTATCAATGGCTTCAACACAAGGTCGAAATTTTGAGAGGGTTTAGTTATTCATTATACATTTTTATTAGCAGGCAAAGTATGAATAGAATAAATATTCTGGTTGTCGCAGAGTGGTAGGCAAGCTGTTTTGCAGCACCCTTTTTGAGCTAAAATAGTTACAGATGTTGCTATTCCCCATAACACAAATCCAGAGGGAAATTTCTGTTGAAAATAAATAAGCTTGCATCCTCGTTAACGAAACAGGGAATAATTGTCTGTTATTAACTGTCAAACACCAATGGTCAACTGTGATTATATAATGTAATAATAGAAACAGTGAGGATAAAAGTGACAAAAACGAGGTGCAAATCAAAATACACTCATGCACAAAAGGTTAGAATTGAGTATACAACAATAATCACAATCAAACCAAAATATAATTACAAGAGTCAGACACACATTAGGGGAGATAAAATAAATAAAGGAAAAACAAATAAATTATTTAGTTAGATGCAAAAATTATACAGTACATTCTCAAATAAAACTTTCATTTCCATTCTTCACCATTAAGTCATGCTTCTTGTGATCATTGAGCAGAAACTGGTACAAATATTCTCGTAAATAGAGAGAGTTTCCATTGGATTATTCTTTCTTGTAATATTGACACGGCTGCCATATTTCAAACAACTTTGCTTGGTACAGAAGTAGAGTGTTGAGAGATTTTTAATGAAAGAAAAACGGTTGTCCTCTCTATGTTACACCATGGACCCTACTACAGATGGACACTGATCAGTACCATAATGAATTCATGCACCTGACGATGTCAAAAGTATCACAATGACATTCCAAACATGCTTCCCAACTTTGCTCTCATCACGACCGCCGCCAGTCAGCCATAAAAGAACCAGAACTATGCTTTGAGAAATCTAAAAAATGCATGCACAGAAGAAAATAAATCGCTTAAAATCATGGAAATGCATGTGCAGTTGTGGCGTACAAATGAAAATTATCGTATATGCATTTTTTCTTAGGAAATTAGAAGTAGTCTACAAGCGAGACCTGTAAATTTGGCTGTAACATAGTGATTTTAAACTTCATTTTGAAACTTATCCGATCCATTGTCCAGGATTATGAGGTAATAGGACAGTAGAGGATATGTATTTTCAAAGTCAGATGCATGTCCACAAGTGTCCACTTCTGTAACAATCAATCTCATATCATACAAATTGTCATAATTTGGGGTTCGCTGTTCCTCTAACTGGTCTTAAATCACAACAAATTTCCTGAAATTACACTTCAGCAAAATGAATTCGAAGAAAGGTAAAAGACCGTTTTGTCTGTGACGATTCGTGATTATGTAATCAACATTGTCGCGACAAATGAATGTGCTCATCAAAATACACATTATCAGGTGGTGGCGGTCATGATGTGATCAAAGAAAGACTCCTGTTATTAGTCCATCTGTAGTAGGGTCCATGATGGAACTAAACATTAAACTCATGAAAATGGTGTCCTCCTGAAATTTCCAAGAAAGGCAGCAGGTTTCTACAGAACTTTATAAAATGTTGCATTAATTCTTTCAGGGAAGGGGGTGGGGGATCATACTAATGATGTTTATTCAAAATAGCAAGCCATCAAAACAATAATTACGGTGATATTGTCAGTTATCAATTACAACTAGTAAAACACATTATGGATTCATACAGATCTACATGAAGGCAAAACCAAAATGCTCATGATTCCATGCTTGTCAAAGTCAAGTCAGGGTGAATTGGTGCTAGCATGCACATGGATACACATACATGTATTAATTCATTCTAAATGCAAATTATCATGGATCAACAAAGAAAAAATAAAAAAATAAAATAAAGCATGGGTGAGAAATTACTCATGGATAAAAAAAACTAATGGATAAATTCATGGCACATTAGAAAACATGTGATATTTACAATGTGGTGTGTACAACGTGCATGACCTCATACAATTGTTTTAAGGCATGTGGAAATGACAAAAGGTGTTGGAATTCATTTATTCAGGGTAGGGAGGAGAGGCAGGGCCATGATTTTTCCTTATTAAAAGGAAATAAATTATGCCTAACTACAGATAGGAAATGGAGAAATGATAATTACGATATGAGGAGGGTAAGGGGATGATGATAAAGGCAATGTTAAAGCACTGGAAATTTTGGGAAGATGGTTTTTGAGAGAGTTACAAGTAAACTTACAAAAAAATTAATTGTTTTCTCTTTTTTTTAACAGCATTAAAAATCTACAAAGCACTCAAACACTTTACTGAGTTGTAACAGAGTATTATACAAAGATATACATTCTATGTAACATTTAAAGACTTTTTATAGTTATCATGTAACATGGGGGCATAATACAACATACACATAATATTAGACCCCCCCCCCCACCCCCTTGAAAAAAACAGGTACATGTACATATAAGGTTATAAGGCAAGTGAGCACCAGTGTGAATTGAGATTTGAGAAGCACTTTTGATTGTAGATGGATCACATGTTGAACTCACCTTTAAGCTGGTCCTGTTCATACTTGATCTTCTTCATGTTAGCTATCCAGGGTCGTTCATACCCCCTATCCTCACCAAATTTACCTGCCGCAGCTGCTGTATGAATGAGCCAATGGTATTAACAAAGTGTGAAGAAAAGGAAAATAAGAATAAAGGCGTAAGAGTTTTGTCAACAAACCTCATATACTTAATTAATTGTGCAATGTGTGTAAAAATGATGGAAAATAAGCATATCAAAAATATAGTGAAACATACTTGCAGTCAAAATGTGTTACACATGATGTATTAAAGTGACGATTAAAAATAAAACAATTAAACAATTCATACAATACTACACTTTAATTCAAACAGTAGAGAAATCATCATAATATCTATGATGTAGCTCATTCTTGCTCTTTTTATTTTATTTTTTAGTTTTAGATCTTTACTATACTCCTAAACTATAATATAATCTTCTTCTAGGCCAGATTTTAATTGCTGATGTTAAAGGTGATGCTGAGTACTTGTACCTGTTGAGTAGTACGAGTACTGAAGGTATATTCTAAATTTATAAGCATAACTGTGAATTTTGCGAACCATCAAATTCCTAACAAAGTGACTACATTACTAAATATCAATAACACTTAACAGCCCAGCAAACATGGGCACAGGATTTAACATGTAAAAACAGGCTTGTTTCAAGGTTACCCCCAAAATAAATTACTTCTAGTTATATTTCAAATGTGAGAGCAAAAGAGAAATCCTGTTGCTACAATATTCTTATAAGTATGGTAATTAAATTAGGTAGCTCACAAATTAGTATTTTATTTTTCTATTTATTTATGGGTTTTTTTACTTATAATATTATATATTACACATTTAACAATTTTTGCAGGAAAAAGAGAGAATATAACCAATCAATCTTTAAGAGATCACACATCTTAGCCACAGAGTTTTATCTTGGTTAAAGGGAACCAATTATTACCTGCTTCCCAATGATAATAATTTCTCTAATTAGTAGAAGACACAAAATTATCCCCAAACTGTATGAGACAATCAATTAGTTGATGATTGAGTGGCATGAGGGGAAAATATGATGTTCTATTAAGGGCCTTGGCCATGAATGCCAAATTTCATGAGATTACAAATTGTGTACTAGCTCTACTCTCAAGGTGCTTCTCTCTTCTTTTTTTTTTTTTTTTTTTTAGTTTAAAGTGCTGGAAATGATCTGGAAATACATCTTCCCATAAGAACATCTAAAGCTCATGTTTTGAATATCCCAGTATGGATCACCAAACATGTACAGAGCAAAACCTTATTTGGCAATTGGTCCTCTTTAAGATAATGGAATTGTAATGATGGTTTGTCTGGAACTCAGAACTTGCTACTACTCTAAGTGTGTCTAAATGTGTGCACATGAGTGTAGGTTACAAATGTGATTTTGTTTTTGCTTCAAAAATATTTGCATGCATGATTAATTTTGTGGGCTAAAAACTGATCAGCACTATTTGGAGAGGTACAGGTTATATCCACACAGCTTACAGGTAGATACATACATGTACATGTATATGTATATCTGCCTATACGTAGAGGTGTTGTGGTCTATTGGATATGTCTCTAGACTGTGAACCACAAGGTATTGGGTTCAAATCCTTGCCATGCACTAACGTCCCTTGGCAAGACATTGATCTACATTTGCCACACTCGACCCAGTAGGTGGGTACCTGGTAGGATTTATTCGTTTGAAACTTTGAATGAAACTTCGAATAACTGAACGCTACGGTTGTTGTTGGAGCTATAGCCAGGGTAATAATATCCATAAGTCCTTTTGAGGCGCATAGAGATGTAATATCATAATGTTATACTGTATGCGATATATTATTAGAAAGTAATTACTATATACATGTGTATACATGTGTATACACATACATGTACATGTATGTAGAGTAAATTACTTGAAATGATAATTTCAATTAAAAGGATTGATGATTTACAGGAGAAGCAACTAAATCATGGAAGGTTGAAGTGGGTAGAAGCAGAAAAAAGTCAGAATAATTAGTGCAAGAATAAGACAGGAATTTTTGAAATTTGTGATTACGGTAATGACAGAAGGAATATTATATTGTCAATGCATTCAAGATGTATAATGGTATACATGGTGAACACTTACAATTATTTTGTACCCAAATTAATCAAAGTATTCTTTGTAAGATCTTTCGAAACCTTTCACAATGTTTCATGGCTCCATTTGCTTCTAGACTTTCTATGAATGGATAATTCCCTTTAAAAAAAAGCTAATACTATCAACATGCTCTTGGGTGAATATTACATGTATAAAAATAGCCATGTAAATCTGACTAAATTGCACACATTAAATCAGAGGCATCAGAACATCAGACTCGGACAATGAAAGTGGTGGGGCACCTTTTTGTCCGGACCGCCAAACAAAAGGTGCCCCTCCACTGCCATTGTCCGAACCCGACATTCCGACACCTCTGCATTAAATACAATGCAGTGTACACACGTATGTGAGAACTGTTAAATCTTACACTTAATGAATGAAAATACATGGAAAAGAAGCAACATTTAGGAGGACAGAAAAGTCTGCAAATACCAGGAAACAAATAAGAGCATACATCCCTTACAAAAAAGTACCATGGTAATACCATGGTAATACCGCGGTAAATTGGGACGGTATTACTGTGAAAGTACCATGAATTTACTGCGTTACCCGTTGTCAAGATGAAAATACTATGAATGTACCATGCTTTTCATGGTACACAATGCAAATACTATGAATATACAATGTTTTTTCGTAGTAATACTGTGGCAATACGATGTGTACCATGGATTTACCATGTTTTCGTGGTATTATGGCGGTAATACCATGAAATACGTAGTATTACCATGGTATTTTTTTATAAGGGATAGAAAGTCAGCCAGAACATAACAATAAAACAATTGTTAAGTTCTCACAACCAACTTAATATTAGCAGTCATCGGCTTGTTTGCCTCAGGACAATCTGAATTCACAGAAGGGCAAGCTAATCAAAGCTGTCCTTGCCAGTGCCCTTGAGAGTGAGCGAGAGACATTCAATCCCTATTTATTTCTTTTGCATTTTAATCTCTTCGGAATAAAAATTAGAGTTCAAACAAAAAAGTGAAAAGATATTAACCATAAAATGGAGGTATTTTTTTTCAGAATTAGCATTCTGAACTAAATTAATTTCATTCATAAAACATATCATGAATGGGTGCAATATGATTGTGGAATGGTTTACTACTCGCTCTTATATTTTTTTTTTAATCAGGAAAATGATAAACATGATATTTGTTAAAGTAAATCAGAAAACCCAGCATCTTTGAAAGAGATCCACCATAAAAAGGCATGCAAAATAAAGCAATGTATTAGAAGCAAAACTGCAAGAAATTACATAGCTTCACACCAGACACATTTAAAGCAAGGTATTCTAGGGTAACAATAGTTTCATCAGGGCTGCCAACCCTCCCGCATTTGGCAGGAGTCTCACGCCACCACCCTCAATCTCCCGCCATCCCACCAGCGCTGTGGCGGGAAACTCCCGCCACCACGTCCTTCCTCCTGCTTTTGCTTGTCAGAGAATTTTGGAGTAAAAAGACGGCCGAAAACGACGATGACCTTCTTTTTTTTTTTTTGCTTGTCAGAGAATTTCGGAGTAAAAAGATAGCTGAAAATGAAGATGACCTTTTTTTTTTTTTTTGCTTCTCACAGAATTTGAGAGAAAAAACAAATCTCTCTCCAAGCAGTTCTCCAAAGTTGATAGCCCTGGTTTCATATACAGTTTTTGATTTTTGTATCCCAATGCTACAAAGACAGAAAGAAGGAAGAAGGAAGAAGGAAGAAGGAAGAAGGAAGAAGGAAGAAGGAAGAAGAAGAAGAAAGAAGAAGAAGAAAGAAGAAGAAGAAGAAGAAAGAAGAAGAAGAAGAAGAAGAAGAAAGAGGAAGACTGTAGAAATGGCTAGATGGTGGGTGTCCAGTGATTCTACCATTTAACTCTACCAAAACATGTCAAATTGAAATTATTCAGATCTGGACTAAACAAGTAATAGCAACTAGTGCTTCTAATACACAAATTTTAATTCACACACTGCAATGATATTTATACTTGAAAGAATTTCGAGTTTGTAATAGCAGAATCTTGTTAGTTTGCAATAGAAAATATAAAATTGGAAGAAAAAAAATTTAGGAAGCTGGATAAAATAATTTGAAGTGAATCAATATTGACTAATGACTATATGTATCACTGTAACTACAGAAAAAACACAGCAAGAAAAAGTGAATAAACATGATCCACACAGCATGCAATAACTGTGTAACAGTGGCATAACAGAGACATATCTGCTTTCTTCAAAAAGCAGTACTGTCATCCTATTACACCACTACTCTACAGTTTGTTATTTGCTGCCGACTTACGCTTGTCCTTCATTGTATTTGAGGCCCAAGGTCTTTGATAGCCTCTATCCGCTCCACGGGGAGCAGCTAAAAGAGTGGTTAAACATACAGTGCAAGCATTGACAGGAATTAAGATCTGTTCCTTTTATGCGTTAGTCATCAACATGACAGCAAATGGTTAATTTCTCGGTTTAAGTCCACGTAAACTGCACATGTGTAATTAACAAAATGCAAACAAAAAACTCTACAGCAGAGTGTCGTTTATGGCTGAACTATAATGTTAGTCAAATCTATTTTTTAGTTTTTACGGTTAAATATTCAACAAGATATTCAGAATCTAAAAAATAAACCAAAACTAGCTCTAATGATAAGCTAACAAACTTTCCTATGTTTTGCACTTTGCACTATCAGTGCCAAGCTAAACGGCAGCCCCTAAACTGATAAGAAAATTAAAATGGTTAAGATTGCATCTCGTATCAATATCACTTTACCATACATATCCTGACCTTCTTAAAACTAAACCAAATTCTATTTTGATTTTCAATGGTATAATATCTTACTTAAAAGTGTCCTCATTTGCTAGATGGACAACTGAATCAATGTTTAAATAATACAATGTCCAGAGCCCATAATGAGTAGTAGCCTGGGTGCCTTTGAACATCAGGCAACCAATTCATCCTGCCTTTGTGTCCCAGGTGGACGATACCAAATCAAACAGAGTAAATAGTTATTTCTTGTTTAAAGTCTTTTTTAAAAGTTTTTTGAATAACAATCAATTGTATATTTATCATAATGCTCCATTTTGCAAGCTGAGTAACTGTTTAGGTTGGCTGGCTTCTCACTAAAATTAAATATTTAACCACAGCTCCATTATCTACTATCAACTTGCCTAATTTTCTTAGATATAAACTAAATCTGTTGAACGACACATGCTCAGGCGACAATTGCTCTGCGGTCAATATCCTACACCATCCCATTTCTTAACTTCAATCCCGAGTCTAATACTCAACCTAACCCTAACCCAAAACCTACTTGCAACCCTAACGTGACATCTGTGACGAATTAAAGCCCGGAGCAATTGTAGCCGGAGAACATGTCGGAGTACCGCTAAGTCCCATCTTCATTGTTAGAGCCACACTTTATCCTACTTACAGCCAGCTTTCCAAGAGTATCCTGTAGTTGGTGATGAGGGGCTTCCTCCCTTGGCTCCTGATGGCTCCTTGGCTAGGTTGGAGGTGGATCTGCTTAGGTGCCCTGTGCTTCTTGACAGGGGTGGGTCCTTCTTCAGGGAGGAGGTGCTCTTGGTCAAGGGATCCTTGGCCCTTGGTGTCTTGGAGAGTCCAGAGGTCAGCGGCTTTGTCTTTAGTGCAAGAGGATTTTCCTGGAACTATAGATGCAGTGGAGTGCCATATTTGTAGTACATACAAAGTTTTCAAAGAAAAGCATGAACTGAACACAATCTGATACTGTAAAGAAGCACAAATACTTTTTAATTTTAGTAATTTATGCACTCTTCTATTAAAATGCTAAACAGATTATTTTTCCAATGGTTATTAGCCGTAAATATATGCAAGTATAAAAGCTAACTACCAATGTGCTAACTACTATGTAGAAATTAAGCATAGCTTTAAATTTGGAGACCACTTAATAGTCAGCATTTGATAACAGTGTATATTTCAATACAATCTCAGTGTAGATTGAAATTATTAAGATCAGAACCAAACAGCTTACTCTGGAAAATAACTTGGAAATGATATGAGCTGCATCAAGTCCTTAAGATGGTCATGAAATCACATGGACAAATAAGTTGGATCTCTTTATTCCAAGAATAAGACGTGTGCATGTATTTTCTTCCTACCACTTTGAAAAAGAAAAATGATGTATTACTTACAGGTTTCTTGGCTTTTTCATCAAACTTCTGTAGAATCTTGATAAGATATGGAATTGGCTCCTGTGGAGTGTTCTTGATCAGTCTTGCCATAAGGTCCTGTTTGAAAGGAAGACAAATTAAAGGGAGAGAAAAATAGTTTGGTGTAAATTCAAAAGAAAATGTCATATATATTGATGTTAATATCACGTGTGGGGGACTTGAAAAAGAACTTGAAGAGAAAGAAAAAGATAATGGAAGAAGAGGAAAAAAATAAATCAATAAAACAATGAGCAGTGTCAATCCTCCCTAAAAATATACCAAGGATAACAGAAAAAAACATATACGCGTTCCCATTGGCTGCATCTTCTTTCCAACTCCATCTCAGTAACAAGGGCCCGTTTCTCGAAACCATCATATGTCTAAGTTCTTGACTAAGTCAGCGCTAATTCTTAAGTTGTCTGCTACGTTATTTTACTGTCAGTTCTGGCGAAACGGGGTACCGCAAGTCATTGTGTACATTTCCTGAATATGGGGTGGCTTATTTCATGAGAATGCCACCGTCCCCCTTCCTTCTTCCTATCTTCTGTACTTGTAGTATTGGGAAACAGGCCTCAGGGCCAGGGGATCGTTTCATCAAACTGTCATAACGACAAGATCAGCGACATCTCGACAATGTCACTCAACTTGTCCACTGTTTCACAAAGCACTATTTGCAAAGATCAGCGACAACTTCCCTGACAAGTGACTTGTCGGTACTCCAGACCTGTCATATCTTTTTAGAATGTCATCACAAGCCAGCTTTTAGTTAGTCTATGGGCTGCGAAAAAATGAATAATGTAAGTTAAGAGAAAATTTATTTCCTGATCTCTAAGCACATTCTTTTATCATTCTTTTATCAAATAGTTTTACTAATGTTTTTATATTTTACAGACAGACAATATGTTCTTATGACTTCTTGACCCCCCCCCCCAACAAGTACCTAAATGAGATCAATATAAAAAATACCAACATCGGTCTACCATAGAAAAAGCGTCGAAAACAGTCTGTATATACAGACCAATGTAAATGACGACAATTTATCATGTATTTTCCCTCAATTTTTCTCCTTTTCACGCAATGCTTTGATATAAATATTAAATGTATTTTTTTATAAATGAATATTAAGAATTGGGTCATAAAATATCTTAATCATTTTCTCTAAAGAAAGTGTACAAGATTTGGGTCTTCTTTCCATAATTAGTCAATTACGATATCCTCTTATTTACAAATCTAAATTCATACACATCGCAAAAGCATCCTCAAGTTTTCTCAATTTTATAAATTCTAAGACACCATAAGTAACACATATTTTCTGGAGGATGTAAACGGGATGTTTGTATAGATCACATTATTAATTTTCGCTGCCATTTTTGACATTTTTGAACAGTTTGGGGAAAACTGAGCCTGGAACTGGAAGTCTGTATGGGCAAATGACGATATTAAGCCAATGGACTGTGAAATGTGATATACTATTATAGGGTGGCTGATGCCAAATTCTATTTTTTGTTTAATTGCTCAAATGAGGCTAGAATTAGCCTACATGTGTGACCAATGATAATACAAAATAAGCCCTGAAAGTTGCTACTGCAGAAAACTCACATTTGAAATAATCCAACTTTTAGAAGATACTTTTACAGTCCACTTCCCTATGCAAAGAGCAATGGAAAACATGTCACTGCGCAATCCCCGATTTCAATTCCGCAATCCAATTTTCAAATCTCCAACCAAAACATTACGTCATCACAATCATGCCGACTTGGTTACTATTAGTCTCGCCAAATTCGCCTTGCAGACCCTAAAATTTATTTACACAGAAATGTCACAGTTAGCGCGGAACAAACGTAGACAGGATTAGTGCCCATGGACTAGTGCCAGTAATGTGCTCGCCCCGCTTGGAGTTTTTCTTGCCATCCCATATGTTCCGAGACTTAAATTAATAATAATAATATGCACCTTTCCGCTACATAATTTTGTACATGTATATCACGCGCCTGCGGCTGCTCGTGCATAATACGGATGCACTGTAAAAAATAAAACGGTCTAGTTTCTGAGACTAAGTATGAAAATCTACGGCAAACCCGAAGACACAAATATTACATCATGATCACATGCCTTGATCTTATAAGGAAGTTCTCGGGAGGGAAACCGCAAAAATGAAAAAATGCTTTTGCCACCTTGCAAAACTTAACTGGATTGATTCAAATTTGTTACCAAAAAATTCATTGATTTTTTCCCCTTTTTTTGATATGGGGGTCAATCCACATCAAATCAACCAATGCTTGTCACCCGACCCCCTTCAATTTTCTTTAAACTCGCACCAAATGTTCCTTGGAGTGTCTGACGGAAAACCCCAAAATATTTTGCCCCAAGGGCAAGTGGTTGCTAAGATCAAATTTCAACGCCAAAATCATGCAAATAGGCAGTCTTGTGGTATATTTTATTAAAATATGTATTACAGACTATGACTACAGCAAATATGACAGGGCTGGGGCTCTCCATTTTGAAACTGTCGGCATGTGAAACGTCCCCCGAATCCCATTTTCATCGTTTACGACCACTTTTGGTGGTGAAAATTAGCCGTTAAACCTTTCGGTACCAAAATTTCTTTGGTAACCCCTGATAATATTGGTAAATGTCTATTAATACAGAAAATTTCATGGTATTCCTAGATGGGACGAAGGGTCATCTGTGACCTTGAACTTGGAACATTTTTCATTTTTTGCAAATTTGAGGGCGCCCTTCACAAAAACGGCTTGCCCAATTCCGCTGATTTTATGTTGGATTATTGCCCAAGTCAAAGTCTTTAAAGGAGAATGAAACTCAACGAACATTAGCTGATAATCAAGTGGAAAATTGGTAGCCTATTCGAAATATCTTGAAAATACTCCTATTTGATTACTTAATAAGGAGAACAATCTCTCTAAATTTTGCAGATTCCTTGCCAGATATTATCCCATGGGGGCTGCCATTTTGAAAAACTGTGATGTCATATGAGTACATGTCCATTTACCTGTATATAATGGATATGATGTTGCATACTGAATAGCTATTGTACAACTAAAGCCACAATGCAAAATGGCAGCCATCTTGGTACCCCCATTGTCTCGCACAGGTGATATTTAAGAGCAGTTGTAGGTCTTTGTCACTTTTTTGTAGAATTGACAAACCTTTGTCTGACCAAACAACTTGTGCATGTTAAATCCTGCTTAACAAAAGAAACAGCTGAACCAAATATCTTGATACAAATAGTATCTTCATTTGAATGTACATGACTACAAAAATGCTTTACATGTATTATGGGAAAATCCAGTGTCATGCATTCCACAGGTGATCATGAGTGTTATTATAGCTAGTGTATAGGTCAGTGGGTATCTCATAAATATAACTGCTCTGACATTACTTTGTAAAGAAAATGGCAGCCCCCATGGGATAATGTCTAACAAGGAAACTGCAACTTTTTGAGACACTGTTATCTTTCTTCAATAATCAAACATGAGTAATTTCAAGATATTTGTAAAAGGCTGACAATTATCTACATGATTGTAGGTTAATGTTTGTTACCTTTCATTCCCCTTTAACTGTACAAAATTCCAGTTCCTGATCTCATACAGTATTAGAAATATGAGGCTCTAAACATGCATCCAAACTTTCAAAAATGAAATTCGACACCATGTTCGGAGACCTCATACGCAGAAACGAAAGGTCAGTTTTGCGTCACAATTGATTTTTCTTTTAAAGAGCATAAAGTTCTTCCAATTTACAGATAATGAGCTGTACTGGATAAAAATTCTGGCTTCAATGGTCAATTAAAAAAACATAATTTTCATAAAAATTTCTTGGAACGTGCACTGGTTGCTATGCGAGGCTGTATCTTAGCAACCACTTGACATTGGGGCAAAATATCTTGGGGTTTTCCGTCAGACACTCCAAGGAACATTTGGTGCGAGTTTAAAGAAAATTGAAGGGGGTCGGGTGACAAATTGTCAAAAAATTGGTTGATTTGACGTGGATTGACCCATGGCACAGTACAATTGGAAAAGAAGTGTTTTTGATAAATTTTTTTATTAAAAAAGTAAGTTCCTATTTTTTTTCGTATGTCCCATATATCATTCAATGAAAAATCTTATCATCTTTCAGGTGATGTCATCAGCATGAAATTTCATTAACAAGAAGTGAGGTAGAAATATAAACAAAGAGCCAGCTGACCAGTGACGGAAGTAGTTGCATCCAAAATACGTTTTACTACATGACCTCTGTGAACTTGTGCTAGATTTCCTGGATTTTTATCAGATATACAGACTTTTACTACTGTGAAAGGTAAGAGAAATAAATACAGACAAACAACAATTGTTTTCATGTAAAATTTATTATGAAAAGTAGAGTCTAATTGGATATATGCAAATTACAGAGCATTTCAAATGCTCTGTAATTTGCATAGCTCAGCCACACAACACACACGACACACATGCATGATCACGAGCGGCTGACCGCGAACCCCGTAACAGCAGCCACCCTAGTAATACTACTAGTAATGATATAGATCTAGTCAATGATGTTGAGTTGTTGTTTATCAATGTAGTCGCACCCACAGACGCTAGATGGCGCTATCGCGCAAGTACACAGATAGTCAATGCGTGATTCGGCCTGCTATGCATGCACACACTTCCGATACGTCTGCCTGACCCGGAGCGCACTGTACGCTCGCCGTGCGGTGTCTTCGAGCGCCGCAAGCAGCAGTGCGATGTTTTGCCTCGAATGTCTACATATCTGTAAAGCGCTTAGAAACACAACCATTGATGTATTAGGCGCTATATAAAAAGCGGAATATTATTATTATTATTATTATCCCTGCCACTCGGAGAGTTGGTAAAGTAGTGACTAACAAAGTACGTTCAAAGTTCATTTTTTGCCTGAAAATAATACATTCATGACATTCCGACGTTTTAAAGGTTGGTTTGCTATACTATTTCATATTCTTGCTCAATTCGAAATTTTGAATGATGAAGCCCAGCATGATTTGTGACTGTGAGTGTGAGTGCTGTTTTTAATTTTTTTGTGGGAGTGACTAATCAATGTCTTTGAAGTTCGTGAAACAGTTTAGAACTTTAGTTTGTCAAGTCCATGAGCTAGCTATGTTACACCAAATTTTTTTTTTATCAAATATGGGCAAACCATACATCATATTAAAGGAGAATTAACCCCTGATTACAAATTTACTTATATTGGAAGGTGTAATATATTCCTACTTATTGGCCTAAATCATTTTCTAGTAAGATATCAGAAAAGGGTATAAATAAAGATATTCCAACACCCGGTATCGTCTCCTACTCATTTACATGGGGGCTGCCATTTTCTTGCTGATTTGGAGTTGTACATGAACCATTGAGAAATGTTCCAGTCAGGAAGATATTTTGAATCCAAGACCTAAATTGATTTTCTTCATTACCTAAAATCCCATCTGTGACAAAAAATATAAAGTGGGTGTTTATATATATTATAAAAATTAAATCTTTATAATGATACTTTTAAATTGTCTGGTTTTGCTTAACAAAAATCTATTTTCTTGGGTTTGCCAAACAGAGCAGAACATAATATATGCAGCAGGCATTCTGACTTTTCAAGTCCATTATCCGAAAGCAGGTGAATGCATAGTTTCCCGCTATAGATGCTCAGGGAAGAAGCATCCATAAAATTTGAATTAATTTGCTCCGTCCCATCCGTCCAGTATCGAGAAAATAGATTTCTATTAAGCGAATATCGATTTTCAACAGAAATGTATAAGGAAATCTTCAGTTTAAAAATAAATTGACATATCTATTCTATATTTTTAATCTCAAATGGGTTTTTAATTTTGAAAAAGGCAATTGGGCATTTGGATTAAGAAAATCTTCTTGTACACATAAAAAAAATGGCAGCCCCCATGTATTGCTAGCAGACGATTCATATTGCTAGCAGATGATAAATTTTGCTCAAAAAATCTTGATTCGTATCGATGTTGTATATTTTGACGCGAAGCCATATAGTCTAACAAGTAAGAATAAATAACACCTTTGAACACTATCGTCTTTATTGTTTGAGGTTAATTCTCCTTTACAGGTCTTGGCGAGACAAATCCAATGGTGAAGAGATAATTGAAATTGGATGTTACTGAGTTATGGCTTGTTGAATGTAGCACTCAACCGTATGTCTTCTGCGGCAATTTATGGAGAATTGCTTCTCCTTACTCTATTACCCCCCTATGCAGGTTTTCCAAACAAAAAAATACGGTTTTATACACCAAAATGAAGCTGTTTCTATAAGGCACGTAGAGACAAAAAAATATTACAATAGCAAGTTCCCAATAGAAGCTGTATCACTTACAATTCACGTGACCGGAGGGAAAAGTGAGCTCCAAATCTGATCAAGATTTGGATTTTCAGTGAAACATACAAATGTGAATTTTTATAATCCATGCATTCTTTTTCCTTTGATTATTCCGCACTTAATCTCATACAGTCAACCTTCCCGAAGTCAAATCAGTTGGGACTCAAGAAAAAAGCTTCGACTTACAAAGGGTTAAAAACAATAGAATCTAAAGTCTAAAGAGAAGATCGACTTTTAAAAGACCTTTGACTTAGACAATTATTTGACTTATGTGAGTTTGGCTTGGGCAAGGTTAACTGTACTTGATTTTAACTTATTCCATTGTTTTTCATCCGGTTTTTTTTTTTCATTCACATTGTTACCGAGGAAGACTCCAAAAAGTTGAGTGGTAATAATTTGAAAATAAAATAAAAGTTATCAAAGGTAGGGGGGAAAAGCAAAAAAAAAAATCAAAATTATTTTCCATTAATCAAGAGATTTTCGTCTCATCAAATTAGCAACATTAGATTTCGTACTATTAAAGTTGATACTTAAGAACCTTGTTAATAACTCAGATATTATATTGATAACAAGAACATATTCATAGGCTTAACCAGTGGCAGTGAAGGATCCAGGGGGTGGGGGTGGGGGGTGGGGGGGGGGTTCTGTCATAGAATTAGGCCAAAAATACATTGAATTTTGGCCCTCCGCTCCAATTTTCAAATCCTGGATCCACTGCTGGATAATATCATAATGGCCTGAAAATATTGCAAAATTACATTTCCAATTCAAATCAATAATAATTATAATTAACTTTAATTTTATTATAGTTTATACATCAATTAGGCATATGCCAACGCTCTGATTAGGGCCTAACATTAATATTATTAATAATATTAATATTAATAATGAATAATAATAAATAATAATAAATAATAATAATAATTAACCTCTCTAAATAGACTAATTAATGATAATAATTTATAATTCATAAGTTTTGCAACAAACATACATGCAGAGGGGCATTTGTAAACATTTGTAGTACTTCGAAGGCGAAACCCAACTTCTTCATCATAATACAATTAAACTCAAGAAAAGATTGAATTGAATTGAATTGAATTTGAATTGCCGAATTAGAACTTGGACTTTGTCTAGAATTTAAAGATCTGAAACAATAACTAGACCTATCTAAATATAAATATATTGCATTCAGGAAAAATACTGTTAAGGTGACACATTTTAAATTGGAAGGAAAAAAAATGTTTTGCAAGTAGTGAGCAAAGAAAACTTATATTTGAAAAGATCATTGTGGAAATCAATTGCAAAAACGGCAGGGTAATGAAGTAAACGGTACAACACATACATCGTATAGGCTTGAAAAACGTAAGGTGGCCTTGAAATATAGGAACCTGCGAACCTCCAAAACCATGATTCTGCGTCCCGAAAGATGCCCGAGAGATCTCCTGACACCGACTAGTTTACCCCAGTTGCGACAAAATGCGACAGGTTTTTACTGTAAATGCAAGTGGTTTCTAGGTTAAAAACATCCACAAAAATCAAATAAAGACCGGTTTTTTAAAAAACCCTGAGATCTTACCATAGAAAACAGGGTCCAAAGTCACAAAATCGATGCCTCTTTTTCCAAATTTACCAAAATACACGATTTCTAGGGGGAAAACGAACTGGTCGTCAAGTTTTGACAGGTCATTTCGCATGTATGATGGGGTGTCCAAACTTCGGACATTTTTGTCTTTTATGACGTTACAACACAATTTGATAGATATACATTAAAAATGTAATATCAAATGAAGCAGAATATACCGTAAAATAATGTCATACAAAAATGTTTGAAAATTTTATCTTATAAACTCTCATTTTAAGGACAAATCCAGTCGCTTACCATCAGCTTTCGCTCACTACAGACGAGTCCATACTTCGCGGATTATGTTTGGCGCCCTCTTTTGGCACTATATGTGCATATTAATTACGATAAATAATAAATAAGACGTCGGAATTTTGTGGAATGACCAAGAACTATTGAAAGTCGTTTGTGCTTTTAGTAGTTCAAAAATATTTGTAAAAACCTTTAGAGCTGTCGCAATTTCCTTTTCAAGTGAATGACTTTACGTGGATAAGCTTATGGATCGTAATGGTAATGTTTTTTCGTCGCATTTTGCCTCTTTTGGGTTGTTTCCGTATTGTAGAACGATTTTCCACAGTCCCACATACAGTACCGCGTATAATGTACTTTTTATCGCGTATTTAGTACTGATAAGCGAAGTATGGACATCCGCGAAGTTTGGACACACTGCCATACAACATGTGTATATGAAATGACGAAAATATCTCTTCAAAATGACGTCATATAACGAGGCTAGAGAGAAAAAACCAACCCGGAAGCAGAAATAATTTGGGGTCACTTTATTCAAGATGGCGACTTGCATGAGACACTTTGTGTAATGTGGAGCTCCGCGATAATGTCAAATTGACATCAAACATGTCAAATGCAAGTTTCCCGATCATTTTGATGAGCCAAATTAAACTTTTTGTTTTTATTATAGTGCATTTTATTGATATTTTTTTAAAAATTTAAAGCTAAAATTAAAATATAGCCACAGTGCTTCGATGAAAATTGACATTTTAACACGTCGGCAGAATAGGAAATGTGTTAAGTGCGACCCCGTCATGCCCGTTGGCGTTGTCATCGCTACATGACTCATGAGCATGACATTTCCGTAGGTTGTCGACGAGAGTTACGACTGTCATGGAGTTGATTTGATGAAACAACCGGCTATATCGTGCTCGAGGCTACCGGACACCTAAACGAACTGGTACCTTCTTTCTGCTCAATTTCCAAAGAAATTCTCGCTTTAACGATTTTCAAATGATTCGATGCGAAACGCTTTGTTCTCGATGCGAAACTGTCCGCACAGTGGACATGACTTGGTATCCTATTTCCATCACGCAGATTTCCATTGATACAAGATTTTCAGCAGGGGACGCTTTTTCAGATGACATGCAGCACACTACCTCGAGTTCATAATGACAGAAATATAGGTTTATTTCGTCACAAGAACACTTCCTACAACCTTTTCCTCACTTCATTTTTTTAAAAGTTATCCTGACGAAATAAAGCTACATAAATATACATTTATGTATCCCCCTCTCTTTTCCCTCAAGTTAGGTTTATTTCGTCAGTTATTTTCTTCTATATATTATATTCTATATTATATTCTAGTCGTGAAAGAATCCACCACTTGTCGGCAAAGAATCAAATCAAAATATTTCATCTACCCTCATTTCCCTCCTATTCAAGACCACTCTGCCACTTTCAGACAGTTACAAAACGTTGAAAAGCAAAGAAAACCATGGAAATTTATAACAAACTGTATATTAGTCGTGAAATAAGCCACCCCATTCTTGAACAAAATACATACGTAATTAACCTGTATATTCCATCTACCCCGCATTTCCCTCCTCTTCAAGACCACTCTGCCACTTTCAGACAGACTTTACCAAAATCACTAGCCAACTCTTTATAACTGGTCGTGGTTGAGGAAACCAGTGTACAAGCCTATGGAGCAGTCTCCATAGGTTTGTACACGCTGGTTTCCTCAACCACGACTATAATAAGACAGTTGCAAACTCCAAAATCACTAGCCAACTCTCTATAACTGGTCGTGGTTGAGGAAACCAGCGTGTACAAGCCTATGGAGCATGTACCATAGGTTTGTACATGCTGGTTTCCTCAACCACGATCAGTTATAGAGAGTTGGCTAGTGATTTTGGAGTTTGCAACTGTCTTATAAGACAGCTGCAAACTCCAAAATCACTAGTCAACTCTATATCTCTATAATAATCATTAAGACAGTTGGAAACTCTAAAATCACTTGTCTACTATCTATAATATATAGTCGTGGTTGAGGAAACCAGCATGCACAAACTTTTGAACCAGTCTCCATACTCCATAGGCTTGTACACGCTGGTTTCCTCAACCACGACTATATTAAGACAGCTGCAACCTCCAAAATAACTAGCCAACTCTCATTGAGATAGAAGAGATGAAGAAGAGATCCTGACTAAATAAAGCAATTCATTTTATTATTCAGGCTTGAATTCTTATTAGTTATAGATCGAATTAACTCAGAGTTAGACCATACTAGACTAGTTCTTTCACAATCAGTACTAAACTGTCCAAATCATAGTTGCGCGATCGATCCAATCGAGAGAGGGCGATGTCACTAGCGCAGAAGAGAATTAAAGAGGAAGAGATCGAGACGGGACATGTCTTTGCTTGAAAAAGTGTCCGGGGGAAAAGGAAACTGGTTTCCTCAACCACGATAATGCCAAACAACCCCCAGGTCTTGTCTGCTTGCATGGCCATGGTCACTCATAGCTACATTCCTATACTTCGTGTGTATAATGTAGGCAGTCATACACCTCAACTTTTTAAAACACCGCTGCACAAAAGTCACAAACATTCACTCACATAGCTCGCGAAACGAGCTATCGGAATCATTGTGTACATTTCCTTGTCGCCGCGGGCACTGACATCTCCCCAAAAGAGTTTTGTCCGTAAAAATTCGGTCCCTATATGGCGTACACGGAAAAGTCCCGATTTTCTGTGTGCGCGATCGTAAAGATCGATGTGCGCTTGCGATCCCGAGTTTTCCGTGGACAAAAAATTTATTGGCCGATTTTAGTCTAAGACATCGGCAGTATGTAAACAATACGCGATCGCGAAACAAATCGGCGGGGATTTCTCCGGTTTTGGACAAGATTTTGACTTTGGATTTTGCTGAAAATATCAAAAGTTCTTCTTCCTAACGGCCATTTGATGTAAATTGATGTAAAGTTAGGAGTGAGATTTTTAAGGACTGAATTTGAAAGCAAGGTATTTAAAATATTTATCTTATTTTTCCCCCCATACCTTCAGTACATGCGACAGAAAATACCAACTATTTTACAGAAATGTACCCGTGAGTGGCCATGGTAGCCTATGCGCGTGCGTGCACGCTGGCCTGCACTGAGTTGAATAGTAATAGTATGAGCAGAGCGGTTTCACGACATCGCGACACAGCCACTACACAAACACAAACACAAATATCATAACACGGGACCGTTAGTAAAAAAAAACTAGAGTCAGAGAGACGCAAAGAATTATAGGTATTCACCTCGAATAGGGCTTTTATGCGGTGCCTGTCCAGGTAATTTTGAACCCTCTGTTGACCCGCCATTGTTCTGAAAATAATAGCCTAACTGTTACTTGAAAAGGCTATTTAAATCTCCAATTCAGTATCAAAACAAGTACAAAACAAACACAACACGGTATCCGTATTAACCTGAAGTTAGCCCACAATTGATCCACTATACTCGTACTCATAATCTCGGCACGTTGCCAATCTGAGGGATTCTTACACAACTAATAATGTGCATATTTTTAAATTTTAATGTTAATAATGTAGGGCCCTAGGGCATGCAGTGACGAATGGTGTCCCCCAGCGTGTGTCAGTAGCCATGAGGGAGCAAAGGTTATCAGGGGGAGCATAGATGGGTGAAAATACGAATTATAAAGGCAACCGATTAGGGGAACGGTGTGGGAGGGGGTCCTATATGGTCTTATCATACTTCACCCCACAGTTATCCCTTATCCGTGTACCTCCCCCCCCCCCCTCTTCTTTCTCTTTTGGCCATTCTATTGGTCTAGAGGCAGTGCCTCTATCTTTAAACGTATGGTAGCCTATTCAATAATAAATATAATAAAACTACAGTCGTATAAAAAAGTAACTAAATATTGATGTGTAGGCCTAGCTCTTACAGAAACAACCACGGGCGTAGACACTCATAATTATCCATTGTTAGTGGGGGGGGGGGGGGGATGATCTATTCATCATCCCCCACTAACAATAGAAAGCGTGTTCATGTCTACACCACTGACAACAACAACACAAAGACTGCAGCCCCCAGCCTCCAGGATTTCTAACAATGTTTGAGCAACCATCGCCTCATATCTGGGCAGCGAGGGGCCCGAATAATAGTACATTTGGAATTTGAATGACTAAATAACATCATGCCATACATATTTTATATAATAAAGAATTTTTTTTTATCAGGGCAATGAGATGCCCAGTGGCGGATCTACGGGGGGGGTGGGGGGGTTTAGGGGGTTTAAACCCCCCCCCCCCCTTGGGCTGCCAAGTAAAAATTTAATGTGCATAGAAAAACGCCATCGATAAAATATATGTCCAGACCCACACAGGACTGCTTTTTACCATTGCGTTATGCCAGGAAAACATCACTTACGGGGTTCAAAATAGCGAGAAAAAAAATCGGCTTGTGGACGATGCTCTGCATCTGGCGTCGTTGGGTCCATTGGCGGATCCAGGGGGGCACTTCCGGCCCGTGCCCCCCTTTTAGAAGAAAAGTATGCATTTTGACCATAGACGACCCGCCATTTTCTCTATTGTGCCCCCCTTTTAGAATGAAGACTTTTTTTTTTTTTTTTTTTTTTGCTTGTCAGGGAATTATGGAGGGAAACTGGAACCCCCATAGGCCTAACCCCTCCCCCCCACTGAGCGAATGTTGCAGGTCTGGCGAAAAAAAAATTCGTTTGCATATAATTTGCATAAATTCAAAGTGGTGCCTGGTAGCCATATCAAAACCTAATGTAGGGCGTAGAATTCATAGCGTCCAATCTATACCCAAACTTATAATTATAGGCATGCAAAGTCATGCAGCTAGAATTGATCCACAAATCATATAGCGATAGCCGAACCATAGCGGGGGCCGGGGGGGGGGGGGGGGACAGAGCATGGGACAGAGGCTGAGAGATCGAGGGAGGGAAGGAGAGATAGACTCGGGCGAGAGAGAGAGAGAGAGAGAGAGCGTGGCTCATAATCGCTAAAAATATTTAGGACGGCAACATCAATATTGATTATTGTCAATTCTGACAGATTTAGAGCGTCGTTTTACAATTACGTAATACATTGCAATAAATTACTCTACGTTGGACTGGATCTTGCGTAGTATTGTTGACATTCCACGCTCGCTAAATTTAGGAATTAGGACTATATTATTCAATGATATGGCAGAGGAAAACAAGGTTGTTGTTGAAGCAGTAATTGAACAAAGTGCCAATGGCGAAAAGCCCATGATCGCATCGAAAAATCTGGTTGAAAACGATGAAATGGACAGCGGAAAAGAGCATGCTCATGCGACCGCCGCTTCCCCGGGAGCGACGGGTGATGATGGGAGTGCAGCTGGTAATGGATCTGGAGATTTTTCTGAAGAGCAATTGCACATTTATGCTGGGCATGAAACAGGAAACTATCCTCTCTACGAAGACAGAAAACCAGTCGGCAATTATGAATGTAAGAGTGTAATTGAACCAGTGACCAGGCAACAGGGGCATCGCTAGAATTAGAAAGACATTTTCTGTCTCCAGTACGTTAGCCTCTTATTTGGGTAGGGTCGGCTACTACTTGGAGACAGAAGCCGTCCTATCACTTTGCTGTGCAAAATTTGTCTATGGCGTTGTGCCGTTCTAGTCTCGTACAAGGCAAAATGATTATGAAGGAAAAAATACGATAAATTCATTACGAACTCGTGCACATTGATTTCAAAACGGTTATTTCTTTAACATAAAATATGTTTGTTTAGTGTTAAAGAAATAACCGTTTTGAAATCAATGTGCACGAGTTCATAATGAATTTATCGTATTTTTTCCTTCATAATCATTTTGCCTTGTACGAGACTAGAAGCTCGGGTAACGGTTTGAATACGGCTGCAGGATTTTCGAACGGAGAAGACCTTGGACCCTGAATTACATGAAAAAGGAGCATTAAATGGATCATTTGGTCAAATTGGTATGTTGAACAGATTAAATATATGAATTAGAGCCTAGGCCTTATGATTATTTTTAAAAAAATACAGAGGAAAAATGATTTTTTCCTACTGTTCCAGCAGGCACAACGCCATATAAAAGGCATAGACAAATTTTGCACAGCAAAGTGATAGGACGGCTTCTGTCTCCAAGTAGTAGCTGACCCTACCCAAATAAGAGGCTAACGTACTGGAGACAGAAAATTTCGGTCTACGCTAGAATTAGAAATAGACATGATACTTTTTTAGAATAACCATGTCCATGATATTGATAACTTAACAATGACGGGGGAGGGGGGGGGGGGGGGCGGCAGGGGTAGCTAGGACTAGTAGTAGGATTAGCTTCCTGAGTGTAAAAAAAAAAAAAAAATGGGCTATACGCCTTTTACATCACGAAGCTAGGTGTTTTATTCCGCCATTCTAACTGCGCACGGTTAGCAGGTCATGACAAAATTCCCTGGGATATCACTTTCATGATAACTCCCGCAACCGACAGGTTCTTCACGTTCACCTCAGCATCTCCTAGTCCTACTAGGGAAACTTTTAGAATGTTTTCGAATTTTTTAGTATTTATTTTCAAAAAATTAAAAATATAGGATAAGAAATTTGTGAGAACTCAGTGTTTGTGTATCCATGCATGGCTCCTCTTGTCATGCAGATTTAAAATGACGGCTGCGTGTGACGGCGCGCGTGCTGTCAGCGATACAACCATAATCGAAACAATACGATGTGGTACAGTGGTGGAGATGTCTGACGAAATTTCCATTAATGCTAAACAAAAAGTCAACGTAGATGGCACTAAGCCAGTTGAGAACTCGAGGGGGGGGGGGGGGGGGCTACTAGTACTACTATTAAGTCTACTAGCGAAAATATCCAAATGTACAAAAATCTGTCATAATTATTACATAGATCTACAAAACAAAAGGTGCAGATTCTCTTCAGATCAGACAGTTTTTTAATTTGCCTGCAGGAAAGAAAGAAATGGTCCTCAGATTTGCAAAATTCAATGTCAAGGGAGAGATTTTGAATAGAAAGGGGTTATGTCACCACCCCCCCCCCCCCCCCCCATCTGCAATTGATCAAAGACTGAATTTCCTAGTTCTAATTTTATGACCTTATTATGTTTTTACACTATTCTTTTGTGTTGTTGCATGCATTTTTTATTTGTCTGTAAAAAAAAAGAAGATAATTCTACAATGACTTAATATCTGCAAATAGATTTTCAATATTTTTTTCCTTTTTTCCAGATTTGGATCACACAGCAGATATTCAGTAAGTGATTTAATGTTTATATGCCTCCGCCCACCAAAGGTGGTGCCGGAGGCATCATGTTTTCAGGTTGTCCGTCTGTCCCGCTTTCTCGTTCTAGCGATATCTCAAGAACCCTTTGAGGTATGAATTTAAAACTTGGTGCTAGTATGTATTACCATAGCTAGGAAGACGATCTAATAAGATTTTGGGGTACATATATGTAGGTCAAAGAGCCTGGAAGTAATTTTTTAAATTCCAGATTTTGTTCTCGCGATATCTCAAGAACCTTCTGAGGTATGCATTTCAAACTCGGTAGTATGTATCACCACAGGAAGATGATCGGATTAGATTTGGGGGTACGAAGGTCAAACGTCAAAGGTCATAGAGCCTGAGGTCAATTTCTGAAATTGCAAGTTTTAGCTTCATTCTCATAATATCTCAAGAACCCTTTGAGGTATGAACTTCATGCTTGGTGCTAGTATGTATCACCGTAGGAAGACGATCTGATTAGATTGTGCAGTACGTAGGTCAAAGGACACTGGTCACAGGTCAATTCTGAAATAGGAAGACGATCTGATTAGATTGTGCAGTACGTAGGTCAAAGGACACTGGTCACAGGTCAATTCTGGAAATTCTGAAGTTTTTGCCTTGTTAACGAGAACCATTTGAGGTTTGAATTTCAAACACGTTGCTAGTATGCATCACCATAATGAGACAAACTTATTAGATTTTGGGGTAAGTAGGTCAAAGATTGAAGGTCATAGAGGTCAATATACGTGAAATTTGTCTTTTTTAGTCGTTTTCAAATTTCACCATATCTGAACTATTTTAGCTGTGAACTTCAAACTTGGAGCTAATATGCATCACCATAGTGAGACGAAGTGAATAGGTGATTAGGTTTAGTAGGCCAAAGGTCATAGAGGTCAACAATCTCAACATGCATAAATTAAGGAGTTGTCCGCACTTTATATCTAAACTATTTTGTATTCATGATTAGGAGGAGATAGAGTGATCAGACTTTGGGGTTATAAGGTCTAAGTTGAAAGAGGTCATTTATCATGTAATTGTAGGCTTTTTAATATATATTTCAAGAACAGTTTGAGCCATGAAATTAACTGAAGTTAGGCAGAGGCATATAGGAGACGCAGTTGTATTCATCTTGTTCCGCCTTAATTTATAACCAAACCCTCTTGCAAACATACATATTTCTCTAGCTTTCATTGATTACATCACTGTTGAATTCAAATTAACCATAAATATACAGAGCTTGTTCAGGTCATAAGGTGAATAGCTCGACATGTACCGGTAGTTTTATTTGTGTGTGTTGATCTTCCCATAACCCAAGTGCCAATGAATGCTATTAGAAAAAGAACATAAAATATTTCATTCTGCATTAAGAACACATTTTTTTCAAAAGCCTGTTCATTTATGAATACACAAGATTGATTCGCATGATGTTCATTAAATTTCTACATACTTCTTTCTTTGCAGTTTAATGGAAAAAAATGTATTGATAAATAATAACAAAGTGAATAGTGTAGTGAGATTATATGACAAATTATGAAGTGCTTCTGTGTTAGGTGTAACAATATTCTTATTACAGCTCATGCAAACATTTATGAAAAACTTCTAGAGAAATGATGATTTTCACTTGTCCCTAAATTCTATGTTTCTTTTCAATGAAATATCCTCTTATTTTTGTTTCCTTTTGCAGGCTACATTCATGTATCCTTTACCTCACATTTACATAATGCCAATGGCCCAATTAGCTTTTAGAAATTAGTGATATCTGGCCATTGTCCATTGGTAGATTAGCATTTATATCATTCTTCAACTCAGACATCTGAATGTGTCTCTTTTTGACTGTTATTAAAATTGTTGCAGGTTTATGCACAATCTCATTTGAAATGCTTCTGCAATAAATTTCAGGCTGCTTCCTCCTCAATAGTATACATGCATAATGTACCATGAGGGATGGGGGGGGGGGGGGGTCCCCCGATAGGGATATTCAGTGAACTTTTCCCTCTGAAGATATTAATTGGATGCATATTTTTCACTCCTTGGTCTAATCAATACATACACTACATTATGTTTTCCTAGCTGTATATAGTGCTGTAAAAATTTGATAGAGGTCAGAGTTTTGTTCAAATTGACCATTAGCCTTGTGATTTTGATGATGGTGATGACGATTCACAGGATTTTTATGGCACCATATTTTGTTAGATTTCATTCAAAGGGGGCAGAATACATGTATTTGCAATGAAAATAATAACAGACATTTGAAAAGTACTTTTTGTATTCATTTTAACCCTTTTTTCTTTTTAAAGGTGACATTTGCTCTCATTTTATGAATTTTCCTTAGCATGATTTTGATATTACAGGGGGCCCTACATTAAAGGAATCATTTGAAGCAGTAAGTACCTGTATAATCTAAATGCATTTTTATTAATGAATGGTTCAAAAGATAATTTCAAGTTTTGGTTATTGAAATGTATGGGGTTTTTTTTCTAAGAACTTACCTAAAAAGCTATACTCCAGTGTTGATCACGTAGTGGAGGCAGTGGCATAGCTAGAAATATTTTCATTTGTGAGATTTTCATGATTAACAAACCAGCATTTAGACAAGGTGTTCATCAATGTCACAAGTACAAAAATTAGAACCCCAAGTATATGGTTTCTAGAAAATAATAATGTCCTGTAACTCTACTCTGTGAATATATGGAGATTTTCAACAACAAAAAAAAACAAAACAAAACAAAATTGGTGGCAACTTGTAACCAATATCTTTAGATATTTTGTGGATATTTTTTTTTTTCAGCAGACAATTAGTAATGTCATTTGATGTTTATATTCCAATCCATTATTTGTATTCCACTTACTTTTCATTGCAGACAGCTACTTCTTTAATAAGTTGTGCATTTTTTCTTATCATAAATATATAGGCTAATCATGATTTTATCATGTCATTTTGTGTTTCACACAAAAAGGCTTCAGAGATTGGGAGGAATTGTATCAAATGCAGTAAGCAATAATAAATGAAAGGCAATTAACAGATGTCAGTAATTGACATGGGAGAGGCGGAATATGGGGTGAGGGAGAGAGAGGGAGAAAGAGAGAGAGAGAGACTGAGGTAAAACAGAGAAAAGGAGAAAAAGAGTGATGTCTAATAAAAGGATGTCAGTCAACACTCATGCTGTAGAGCTTCAAACAAATATTCTATAAAGGTCCTTTCAAAGGGAAGAAGGTATTATTATAAGAGAAAGTGAAAGAGAAGCTTAATTTATAAATTAGAGTGGGAGAGAAAAAGATTTTGAAAGGAAAAAGAAAATGTGGTTTTAAAGAAGGAAAGTCAATAATTACTCACCAAGAGCACACATGTAAAGTTGAATAATAATAAGCTACATGTCTGGTGCATTTATTGCAGCACAGTATTTGTAAACCATTTGGTTGTTCTACTGTTTCATTTTTATGCCTTCCCCCACCGAAGGTGGTGCTGGAGGCATTATGTATTCGGGTTGTCTGTCCGTCCTGCTTTCTCGTTCTTGTGATAACTCAAGAACCACATGGGGTATGAACTTAAAGGTCCACTGCAACCCTAATGCAAGTTGATTCTGTTGATGTGCAGGAATGCATACAACTCATATTTTATTATTCAAACATTTAAATATGTTTTATAGATTTTTAAATATTTTTTAAAATCATTTTCTCAAACATGCTAAGCTCCACCCTAAAAATAGGCTCCATATCTCATTCCTGCAGTGACATCATATGTCAATCATTAGTGAGCTAAGGAGAGAAGTAATATGTAGCTTTGCCAGAGATGACCATCAGTTCTAATAGAGCATACAATGCCTACATAGTAGTTGCTATGTCGGACACTATGAACATGGCAAACAAAGAAGCGGACAAATTATACAGCTCCTCATTGTACCTTCCACACTGGTTCTGGTAGACAAAAGAACATCCCTTCATTGCAATTATGTAAAAATATGTAGAACAGGTGTCACATGCATATTCACCTGTTCTAATTATTTTACATAATAGCAATGAAGGGATGTTCTTTTGTCTACCATGAGGAGCTGTATATTTTGTCCGCTCTCTTTTGTCATCGTGTTCATAGTGAGACATGCTGTAGCATCACCAGGAAAAGATTGGTAATGAGGAGGTATTGTTTGAAAGCATGCAATTCTATTGTGAGCATATGTGCTGAGCTGGGGGAAGTTACATTCCACTGTCTATTGTAGAATGTTAGTGTAGCTGAGTCAAAGCTGACTGATGATTGACAAATGATGTCATTGCAGGAATGAGATCTTGAGCTTTTTTTTTTAGGGTGGGGTTTAGGAGGTTGGAAAAAATATTTTAAAAAACATTTAAAAATCTATGAAACATATCTAGATGTTTGAATAACAGAATATTAGTTGTATGCATCCCTGCCCATCAACAGCAAAAAACTTGCATTTGGGTTGGGTTTGGTTGCAGGGCCCTTTAAACTTGATGCTGAGCAAACTTTCATTGATCTCTTTCTTTAATTTTCTGCTTCTGAGTGTGATCAGTTCACGTCACGGACGGACATTTCCAAGTTGGGAGGCCTGCAAAAAAAGTGAATAGATGTGATGGATTGCTTTATGATTTATTGTGGAGGGTTTCACTAGGTGTACTGAAAATTGATAAAATTTGGTTGTCATGGTTACTTATTTAAATGGAATCAATTAAATGATCCATTTTTTAGAGTGGGAGAAATTTTTGTGTTGACTTCTCATTACTCTTTTGCTATTAATATCAGAACAACTTGATTTTGTATAATACTTTCACTTGCCAATATTAGTCAGATAAATTGGCTTCCCTGTCAGACATTTCAAATTTCAAAATAAGATTTAGATTTTATATGAGATGTGAACATTTTTCATCACAGATGGAAATTTTGTTAAAAGTGCCATTTTTTTACAACACCCCCGCTTAAAAATAGTTTGGTCCATGAACTCTGGCACCTTGGAACCCTTTGAAGAACCAAATTTCTAGTATTAAACTTTTGATGTTTTTCATGGTAGTGATAGTCTTTCAATTAATTTTATGATAAAATATATTTTGTGTAATGGACAGACAAAATGCTCACCCTTAACCAATCACGCCCTTCTTTTAAAACCAAGTTATCAGGGTGGACTTTCCCTTTAACTTCATCTGAGTTTCTAGCCATATCTCACAAACTGTTTTTCTATACCCCCCCCCCCCCCCCCCCCCCCCTCTGTGAGGTTTGCTAGTAATTATCTCTGTCTCTCAAACATCATGTATATTCTACTTCCACTCCCCAACACACCCTCTTAAATGCAGCTCATATTCTTTCCTTCAACTTCAGCCTGATACAACATTTGCACTGCTCACAGACAAAAGAACCTGCATCTACAAACTATTGTGTACAGTGCACTTGTATTCATTCAGAAGTATAATAACAAGGACCTGTAAACATGATACCTTATTCAGTTCTTTGTAACCCTGGGTGAAATGGAGGGATGTGTGTGTTTGTGGCAGGGGGGGGGGGGGGGGGGGGGTGTTATGAGGGAAATCTCTTTGCAGCTCATCATTAGTATACTCCCTAAGAACCTAAATGTACCGTTGTTTCTCAGCCCTCAATTTTACTTTCTATTTGGATATTTTCAACTAACAAATTTATTCCAAGAAAGAAACACCAAGTTTATTGCAGTAGTCCTAGAGAAAAATTTCTTGAAGCCCCTATGTATTTTTAGTGTTGTCTGATATCTTTCTGCAGAGTCTTGTGAAATAAAATTAGATTAATTGCTGATCTAACTTGGGGGGGGGGGGGGGGCTTTCTATCCCCAAAATGTGTTTTCAGAAGATTTGCTGTTTATATGATAGTGGTTAGTAATTTAGAACTCGCATATTTATCATGCTGGGAGGCACATTAATCAGAAAATGAAATAAGATTTGTCTATTAGAGATGAACTCTATAAACATTCTTTAATCCAAAGGTTCATTCATCACAAACATTTAGAATAATCTATCTAAGACTATATTTCAACAAAAAACTGTGGATAAATGAACTTTCAAAATAGCAGACCTTCAGAATCACAAGCTGTATCCATTCAAGCAGATCATGTAGATTATTGATAGATTTGAAAAAAAAAGAAAGAAATAAATGATGATGAAAAAAAATGACTGTGGGATTGAAAAAGGTCTGCTGTGAAGTGAGAAGATATGAAGTACACTTTGTATTGCATCTTCAAGTAAAATTGATAACAATTACTTTTAGTAAACGAAGAAGCTTGATGGGAGGAATTTTAATTTGTAAACAAATTTTTAGGCATTTTACTCCCAGTGTTAAAGATCGTATGCTCGATCTGTAATGAAAAACAAAAGTCAGAAAAAATTGGAACCAGCTGGAATCGAACCTGTCACCTACTGCTTGCCGGGCAGCGACTCAACCACCAGGCTATTCTGGTTCACGGCCAAGTCACGATGAACTAGAATCAAATACCCAAGATCCTCTTCTTTCTGACTCATTAACATTCAAACGGTCCGCCGTAGACAATGGTTAGTAAACGAAGAAGCTTGATGGGAGGAATATTAATTTGTAAACAAATTTTTAGCCCTTTACTCCCTGGTGGTTGAGTCGCTGCCCAGCAAGCAGTAGGTGACAGGTTCGAATCCCGCTGGTTCCAATTTTTTCTGACTTGTGTTTTTCATTACAGATCGAGCATACGATCTTTAACACTGGGAGTAAAATGCCTACAAATTTCTTTACAACAATTACTTTTGTTGAACACTATCCGGATGCATAGTATAGGAAGGTGTCATTAAGAATACAGTCACATGTTTATTGGAGTAATTCATTTAGCACATGTAGATATTGTTTAGAAAGGGAGTGGAAAATATTGTTATTGGTTAAGTTTGTGAGAAGCAGTATATACATGATATTTTCGTCCTAGGATATGTGTATTTTACCTTCTTGTTACGTCAAGGTACCATTAGCCAATTTGATAATCCTTGAAAATCATATTCGAAATATCAATTCTTTTGAAAAATAGTGAATCAGCCTCGGTCAAAAGATACATGTATTCTGAGACAGTCCACAGTGTGGATATTTTAGGAAACCTCTCTCAGGTTTATCCATGGCCATTGTTGTCACTGTTTGCATTGTCTGCTATTCTATTGATGTACGAACAGCACACCCTCTTTATATGTTTTTGTCGCATACCAACAAAAGAGCATTCGAGCGCACCTTTTAGGGATGGTGAGAAAAAGTGAACATGTGTGTGTGAAAAGATCCTGTGCACTTCCAAATTTGGGAAAGTCAATCTGTCAACACGAGTCAGTCTGGGTTTGGGACAATCGATTATGGTGACGATGGTAATAATGGTGATGATGAATGAATGTTGCTTTTACAATAGTGTGTATTGCCTGATATAAAGGAAGTCCCCAGATATGCTTTTTTGAAGAAACTATAAAAGAAATGCCTACATTTATAGATTAACTTCACAAGGTTGGTTAAGATTCCCTTTCGAATGGTACAATAGATTTGTGACAATGATAATGTTGCTGCAGCATATATGTATATGTTATTTGTCTTGTTAAACGTCTCACTGACATTAAGAAAATCATCGTATTGTGTATTTAAGGAAAGATAGAAAAAAAATAATGCTCGCAACATCACATTAACTTCAAGTTATCTACTCCCTGAAATATCTCAGAAATGTTGAATGGCATTGCTTTAGTATTTCATTCACTGATTTGTTTATATTAATTTGTTTGAATGATTCTATCATGCAGGTAGTGTTGTCCCTGTTATATTCCATGACTATTTTGCAAGAGTTGAGAGTTGGCGGTGGGGGGGTTCAACCATAGTGAACTTTTTAATACTTAGAATACAAAGTTAATTCTAAAATCATTTGGGGGTGAATGATGGGGGTAACCTCACTAGTCATAAGGACCGCTATTCATAAGGACTGCTATCCATAACGCATGACTAAATGAATAGCGGTTTTGTATGAATAGCGAGCAAACCATAGACAAATTACCTCGCTATTTATAAGGACCACTATTCATAACTATTCATAAGGACCGCTATTCATAACACGTGTTAAATGAATAGCGGTTTTCTATGAACAGCGGTCCTTATGAATAGCGTGCGGACCCCGAATGATGTCCCCCCCCTGCACTGTCCTCGATCCTAGAGGCAAAAATCCTTTTTTTAATCATTCATTAATATGTCTGTATTGGTTGATTGATCTCTGCAGGTAGTTCTAGCAATGTTTGATTACATGACTGACATCCGGTGTGTAGAGAAGACAATCAATAAAGAAGTAGAGGCAGAAGGTATGTTCATCAGATTTATGTGAAAACCTACCTGTATATAGAAAAACCATTCCAAGGAAGTACAGAAAGTGGTCTTTATTGGCTTAATCACCATGGATCAAAACCTTACACTGCCCTGTTTGGAGTATATATGCGATTGGGGCTAACTCGGCACTACAGTGAACTCAGCACTGCGCTGTGACTATGTTTCAAGAGTTGAAATCCACGCTACTCACCATAACTGGGTTTTTTTTAGCCTTAAAGTGCATGTTTTGTATAATTTTACTTCTTGAAATTTTCAAATTCGTTTTTTGCTAATCATTTTACACATTTATATCACAGAATTTTTCAGTGTTTTAAAATGTGTAATTAATGTGAAATTCAACACAAGTATTTGCGATCAACTCTACTATCTGGGCTCACTCAGCCGCGATTTTTCGGCAAGGCCAAGTTAGCCCGGATCCTATATATTATACACGTGTACATGTGTACATGTGCCAAAAGTCGACTGGCAGTCCCACGTTTGTTCCAATGGTCGAACAAAACCAGAAAAGAGTTAAAGGCAAGATTGTCTTTAACTGTAAGAGATTTGCTATTATCTCAGTTTTAGGAAAGTAGTTGGACTGGAGATTAATTTAAAAATCAGTCTCTTCCTAAAGCAAACCTTGATTTAAATACTACTCAGAGAATGAGTAAAATATTCATACTGGGCAGTAAAGCATGGGACACATGAGCAGCCCCCTCCCAAAGTCCAGACCCCCATTTTTTCCAAATTTTAACAAGGGGCTCATGTATGAGGACCGTAAATTGCAATCTGGACTCCCTTTGGAAAACAAAATTAATTGCGTGCCCCAGCAGGAGGGCATTATTCTAATACTAAACTATTACAGATTCTCCTGTACATGTAAATGCCCCTTTGTCAGGCACACAACATTATGTTTTCATCTCTTCTAGTTTTTGGTGATAATTGAGTTTCTTATTTTCTCTCTCTCTCCCCCTCTCTCTCTCTCTCTCTCTCTCTCTCTCTCTATATATATATATATATATATTTCCCCCTCTTTTTCTTCTTCTCTCTCTCCCTCTCTCTCTCTCCTCCCCTTAACTTTTCTATTTGTCTCTGTCTCTCCCATAATTGTTTTCATTGACAGGAGATGATATGAAGTCGTTACTCTACCATTTCCTAGATGAATGGCTGTTTGTCTTCTCCACAGATCCTTTCTTCATTCCTAGGGTAAGATCATAAGCTATCCTGATACCATTCAAAGGTTTCCATTAGCCTTTTCATGTTTCCAGACAGCTACCCCTTTGACTTGAGGATGACATGCTTGTCAGTATAAACTCTTCATTGACCAGTAACCCATGGCCAAGAAACTGTCATAAGTCTAATTTTGCCGACATCCCAATGAAAAGCGTGTTTACGAAATCAACACTGGTTCTGATGTGACATCTGTGAGGTTAGACTTAGATAGTTTCTTGTGCTACATATGTCTGTATAAAGCGCTCAGAGACATCGTAGATATATTAGGTGCTATATAAATCCAGAATATTATAATTATTATTACAGCCCACAAGACTAACATTGTCATCTGGCAGGCCTGCTAAAAAGTTGCCAAGTGCCGACGTCCTGCTACACTACCTATGCATCAGTTTTGCCAGCTTTCTGACAAATTTTATGAGGGCATTCCAGACGAACAATGTCGGTTTCATGGGCTGTCAATCTTGTGGAATGTCCCTTCTTTTTTACAATATTCCCCTCAAAAATTACTATCCAGAGAGTTGCCTATTTAGGGTAATTATTATTTGTTTCTTTACCACCTTCCAAGATGGGTCATTTTTCTGGAGGATTATTGTCAAGGGAGGTAATTACTGTATATGATTAATGGTCCTGATGGAATCTGCAAAAACAATTGCTAAGTTTTTCCAATTTGTGAAGTGCCAGGCAAGGGCGGATTCAGGATTTTGTAAAAGAGGGACACACAAATGCAGGGCTGTCAACTTTGGGGACCTGCATGGAGGGAGATCCGTATTTTTTTCTTCTCACCAACCCTCCAAAAGTCGCTCAGTGGTGGGGGGGGGGGTCAGATTTTATGGGGTCAAGTTTTCCTCTATAATTCTCTGACAAGCAAAAAAAAGGGGGCACAATGTATACATTTCTTTCAAGGGGGGGGGGGGGGAAGGGCACGGGCTGGATTCCCCCCCCCCCCAAATCCGCCACTGGTGCCAGGCAGAAATTGCAATTTGTATTGCGGAGATACAGAGGACTGCTTTATTTCACCCTTCTGAGTATCTCTCGTTCTTTTTCTTATGTAAGGGATTCACATTTTTTCACCTTTTCTTTCTTTTTTTCTTCTTCAAATTCATAGGAAGTCACCATCACAGAGTTCGATGAGAAAAATTTCACGATAAAGTCAACTGGGTAAGGAAATGAAATTGATGAAGCCATTATACATGCAGGTTACCAATCAAAGCACCTGCTCAGTTGCCCCATGCAAGATTAGTTTTGAGTGATTTTTTTTTTGAATGGCATGATGTATTATACACTTGGCAATGACTGTCACATTTACCCTGCATGCCTAAACTTGGGTTATGACCATACAATATTTTTTAAATTGAGCCTTCCATGGCTCTGAGGTGTGCTATTTCTCTCTTGTATTGTTAGCTAGGGAATTCATTGGAATCACAGACGCTAGTTCATGGGCCGCAGAGCGTTTTTGAAAGTTGGGGGGGGGGGGGGGCGAGCATGCGAATGAGCGTATCATTTTCTACTACATATGTGACCCTCCACCACAAAACGACCAATAAGTCGCAATGGGAGTTTTAGAGTAAACAGCTAAAAAATGTTGTTTGGGGTGAAAATTTCTATTTTAAGTTTTTGGTATTTTCTGAAAGTTAATTTATTAATCTACCATCTGACAAAATTTCGGGGTAAAATACCATGCTGAAATATGTTTTTACTCTCATTCAAAATGACCATTTTTTCTTGGATATTCAAACTTTGTGAGTCAGCTTGCTGGGGTCGTACTTCACATCGCTTTTCTGGTATAGCTCAAAAACTATGAACTGTCTGATATTCAAAATCTACAGAAAGAAAGAAATATATCTATTCTAATGGTATGGAAAGTTTCAACCCAAGCCAATGAGTACTTCACAGTGTAGGCTTTGGGGTTTTGACTCAACCTTTTGTGCGACAAACAATAGGACACAGATTAGGCGCTCTTAAATGGTCTGACACTCTGACATTCTCACTGTAATCTGTAAGGGTTTACTTAGTCTATGCAAGACAAATTACATGTATATATCATTTTAAAGCTAAGAATCTAAGCTTTCAAACTGTGCTGAAATTTAAAAACCCAAATTCCCGACTATTGGTCGTTTGTGGTGGAGGGTCACATATTCATGATGATTCAGTCTGAAATATGTCCCTCAAAAAAAGAGATTATTTTTTCCCTCCCAGCCCCCCCCCCCCCCCCCCCCCCCCCAGGTATGTGCTGAAGAAAGAATCATAGATGCACCCTGTCTAAATGTAGGACTTATGCAAGTGGCACATGTACATTTATGGAGTGTAAATCTGTATTGACAATTGCATTGCTGTCCCATGATAGATAGACTGAATATTGGACCTTTTGGAAGATTAGCCTCGTGCTGAACAATTTATCTAATAAAGTCTACTACTTCTACTGCTATTGTTAGGGTCACAGTCTTGTATTGATTTGAGCTTTCATTTTTATATTTCAGGTGTGGAGAATATTTTGATCTGGTGAAGCATCCACAGGTCAGTTAAATGCCAAGAAATAAAATCCATTTTGTTAGTATGTTTATGTAGACTTTGATTATTTTTTGTATTTTAGTGTTTTTTTCTCTTTTACGCTTATTTTTGCTTGTTACTAATTTTGAGCCTCAACTTCATGCATTACCATATAGACATGTATTAATTTGCTTGGTCAACATGAAGGCTACTACATAACACTACTTTCTGTCTTTTAGGAAAAATTAGAGAATCAATTGTAAGGGAAAAAAATATTATACCAAATGTTATTACTTTTAATGGCATATATTTTCTGCTAATAGCCAGAAGGGCGTTAACTCTATATGCAAAATGATTTGGGGTAACACCTTTCTGGCTCTCAGAAGATGACACGATATACTTTTTGCTAAATCCGTAGACATTTAGTTCATGAGAATAATTACTCAGTATCTGTAGGTTATATTAACTACTCCTTGACCTCCTAATTTCTATAGAGGATTGATTGATCTTCAAAAATCAATTCAATTTGCTTCTATTTTCTTGGTTTACAGGGCACAGAGGTGAAGGCCATCACTTATTCCAACATGCAAATCCATGAGAATGAGAAAAATGATGTCTATGTGATTATAGACATCTGATAGAGACTGTTGTATAAGAGTAAAGACTTTCTTTTCCTGTTAACAAACATGGAAGCAAGTATATGGGACTGTACTGATTTGGAAGCAAGCATCTGGGTCTATGCAAAGATTGGACAGCTGCTGAGAAGAATTGAATAGTGTGTGTACTTCATATTACACCTTGCATCTCATATTATCAGCTAGAAGATTCTGCTTTGGTTATGGGGAGGTCAAAGGTCAAATAAAGGAGCAGCTTGAAAGTTGTGTAATAATGGTATGACGTTCTTCTTTGAAACCCAACATAGAAGCAATTACATGGGGCCATGCAAAAATAGATGTGTTCCCAACACATGTAATGTATGTTAACATCAAATTTCTAATCATGATATATAGAGTTCTCACAAAGAAGAGATGCATGCTTTTAGTTTTGCCGCTGTTTTCGAACACCCCTCACTTCCTAATGGGTTAGTTATCGTTACTGTATGTCAGATTATGCCATGGGGAGTTGCCTAGGGGGTAATTGTGCTATGATATACATGTCGTTGTCCAAGGTGTGTAGTGCTTTAGGGACTACATGTGGTTACCCTGGAGTGGTAGTACATAGGGACAGTTGTCATGTACATTTTCTTCTTTTCAAGGCAATACACTTACTTTCTATTTTAAAAGTGCCATTCTTTGTAATAAAAAAGGGGGAAAGGGAAGTTCATATTGCATGCATTATAATATGAACAGGCTGTGAAACTAGTGTCTTTTCTTCATATTCAAATATGCAAACCTGTGCCAAAATGTCATTTCTGGTATGTGCTTCTATAATAATATTTTTAATGCAATATCAAGTAAGAAAAATAAGGCATTATTAGGTCAGATGATTCTGTTCACTTTTTGATTGTAAATATGAGAATTAATTTATGCCATTGTTGGCCAACCTGTATGAAACCGAGACCAAGGTGCACAATAAACATTTTGACCCGTTTGTATCCAGTCGTGCCTAGATGATTTCATTCAGAGTTGTGTTTGCATTGAAAGCAAATGCTCGTTCCAGTAAACCTTTGGAACTGTATACAGTGTAGTTATGTCGACCTTGGGAGGATTTTGCTAGCAAAAATATCATCAGAATGACCTTTGTGGACAACTGCGCTGTTTAAAAAAAAAATTAGGGGCGATGAAGCTGTCAATTGCTGTTGACTGTATTAGGGCTTTGAATACTCGTTGAAAAGTGCTCCATGTGAAAACTGTTAATGCTGCTACTCTTTAATAGCCCTGTCAGTGCTGGACCCTGTGTCATAAAATTTGTTCTCAATGACGAGACAAAATAATTGATATTAGCTACTGAAATCATTGCATTTAATTGGCTGTTAGCAAAGTCGTTACAGAATTTGGGCACTTGTTACCGATAACAAGTTTTACAAAACAGGGCCATGAGGGGTGGTTTTAACTGCCCAAATTTTGATATACATATACATGTACTTGTAGTTTATTGGGTGACGCGACATTTGCTCCTCCGTTCATATCTCGAAAGGTCAAAGGTTAAGTTCAAGGTCATGATTTGTTTTTTTTTTAAGAACAATGTGAAGATTAGGATTAGGGTTAGGTTTAGGATTAACATGGCAAGGTTAGACCGGAGCAATTGTCGCAGGAGCAAATGTCATGGAACCAGTTTATTGTGCTCATGGACTAAGGAGTGTTGCCCTTATTCTTGAACTTCAAAACTGGTTCAAAAATTCGGAACCTAGGTACTTTCATGACAAAAGGCAAAATATTATAAAATTTAAAGTGTACCAATCACAAAAAAATATTTTTGTTCTGTATGTTAGGGGTTCCATGTCGCTATACTATATTCAAAATATGAGCTTCAAATGTTGATTCTATCGAGATATATTGAAAGTTGGAATACACTCCCAATAAACGTTAGTGATTTGTGAGACTACTAGACGCACCCGTATGCACCTTTTTTTTTTTTTTGCTTGTCAGAGAATTTTGGAGGAAGACTAGACCCCCCCCCCCAAAAAAAATGTGATAACCTTTTTTTCTTGGGGGGGGGGATTGTCAGAAAATTTCAGACACTTCGGACAGTTAAATTAATAACCGTTAATCCATAGGCAGCCAGGTAAAATGTCTTGAGGTTAATTTTATACATTCTAATAACTACACAAATTATTTTTTGAGGTGATTGGTTCCCTTTAAGCTTCATGAGATCTGAGTGCAATTAGCAGAAACTGAGCAGAAAACTTCCAATGGTGTTCACACAGTTTGATTAGTGCTTACCTCAGAGGGAAAAATGTATGTACATGTATTTCTAAAAGTGTAGGTACAGCTGATACGTAGGAAGCAATGATCATTTTTGGAATTATACAGCCCTGGAACAATTTATTGGACCAAGCTTCTGAAATTAGGGTACTATAATATGCATACAAAATTATAAAAATGATTTGCCTTTGTATTTCATTGAATGAATACCAAATTCCAGCAATTATACCTTGCTTTTATGATATTTTATTTACTTCTTACCACAAAAATAACACTATCAGTAACCATTCTTGGTCTAATAAATTTTTCCATGACTGTATGTATGACATGCTGAAGATGAAGCTTCCATAAATAATGCCATCTGGGTAAAAGCTGCAAAATTATTTGAGAGAACTAGTTTTAAGCTGAACTCTGGCATTGAATGATACATGCAGCCCAAAAGCTGCAAAATTATTTGAGAGAACTAGTTTTAAGCTGAACTCTGGCATTGAATGATACTTGCAGGTCATCAATAAATATTTTAGATGTATTATATATTAGATTGCCTTTTTAAGAACTGAAAATGCGAGTCGCCACCAGTCACAATCTATTTGTCACTTAATGTAATGTAAATAAAGCTCATGAATGTTGAAATTTTAAAAGAACATATTTTGCGCTTCATTCATATTAAAAATGTTCAAATGCCTAGGGAAGAAATAGTTGCTGATGGTACAATGCATTCTATACATTTGTAGAAACAAAATATCGAAAAAGTTTTACTACCATACACCTGAAAGTGTCCTCTTTCCTATTTCAGTGTAGGAGTGTAACTGTGTAGCTTTATCATTTTCTTAGAATCTGTCATTACATATTTGGGGGGGGGGGGGGGGGGGGGGGGGTTATAGATATGTTTAACTAATAGAGAAGAAAGGAGAGCCATATTTCATTTTTAATCTATAACATAATTGTATCCCCCGGCAGTATGCCGGAGGATACTTTGGATTCAGCAGCGTTTCGCCGCCGCCGCGTCACATTCTTGTGTGCGCTCTAGCGGTCACATTTCTCGACGAATTTCTTTCAGACTTCCTATGGACGTGTATCTTGGTAAAATCTGGATCCCTATAGTTTCTGGTGATGCTGCCCCCAGTGTTCCGTCTTTTATAGGGTAAAAGGCCATATTTTGGGGGAAAGTTTGTGTGCGCTCTAGCGGTCACATTTCTCAACGGATTTTGTTCAAATTTTGTATGAAGGTGTCTCTTGGTAAAATCTGGAACCCTATAGATTTTGGTGATGCTGCCCCCAGTGTTCCGTCTTTTATAGGGTCAAAGGTCATATTTTGATAGATGTCTTGTGTGTACTCTTGTGTGCACTCTGGCGGTCACATTTCTCAACGGATTTTGTTCAAATTTTACATGAAGGTGTCTCTTGGTGTAATTTAAAAACCTATAGTGTTTGGTGATGCTGCCACCAGTGTCCCGTCTTTTATAGGGTCAAAGGTCATACTTCAGGACATGTCGTGAGTGCACTCTGCAGGCCACATTTCTCAATGGATTTTGTTTAAATTTTGTATGGAGATGTATCTTGGTATAATCTACACATGTTTAATTTTTCGTGATGCTGCCCTCATTGTTCCGTCCTTTATAGGGTCAAAGGTCATTTTTCCATTTCTTGCACTCTTACTTCTGCATTTCTTGACGGATTTCGTTCAAATTTTGCATGAAGGTGTCCCTTGGTGTAATCTAAAAACCTGTAGTTTTTGGTGATGCTGCCACCAGTGTCCCGTCTTTTATAGGGTCAAAGGTCATACTTCAAGGGATGGCGTGAGTTCACTCTGCAGGCCACATTTCTTGATGGATTTCTTTCAAATTTTGTATGGAGATGTATCTTGGTATAATCTACACATCTTTACTGTTTGGTGATGCTGCCCTCATTGTTCCGTCCTTTATAGGGTCAAAGCTCATTTGTCCCTTTTGTGCACTCTTACTTCTGCATTTCTTGACGGATTTCATTCAAATTTTGTATGGAGATGTATCTTGGTATAATCTACACATATTTAATTTTTGGTGATGCTGCCCTCATTGTTCCATCCTTTATAGGGTCAAAGGTCATTTTTCCATTTCTTGCACTCTTACTTCTGCATTTCTTGACGGATTTCGTTCAAATTTTGCATGAAGGTGTCCCTTGGTGTAATCTAAAAACCTGTAGTTTTTGGTGATGCTGCCACCAGTGTCCGGTCTTTTATAGGGTCAAAGGTCACTTCAAGGGATGGCGTGAGTTCACTCTGCAGGTCACATTTCTTGATGGATTTCTTTCAAATTTTGTATGGAGATGTATCTTGGTATAATCTACACATCTTTACTGTTTGGTGATGCTGCCCTCATTGTTCCGTCCTTTATAGGGTCAAAGCTCATTTGTCCCTTTTGTGCACTCTTACTTCTGCATTTCTTGACGGATTTCATTCAAATTTTGTATGTAGGTCCATTATAGATTACACCTCTACAGTTTTTGGTGATGCTGCCTCTAGTGTTTCGTCTTTCATAGGATCAAAGGTCATATTTTAGTGGATGTCTTATGTGCGCTCTGAGGTCATATTTCTTCCGAATTTTCTATAAAAATGCATTATACTCTAATCTACACAAATCATTTTGGTAATGCTGCTCCTGGTGTTGACAATATTCCGGGCCACTGGCGGCAATTTCTACACCATCCTTTTGTTTGAGGGAGGGGATGGGGAGGGTCTTTGTCCCTCCTTCAAATCGCTGCCAGCGCCGGGGGATACATTTCGCATTGCGTGGCACGAGGAATGCACATTTCTAGTTATGTATGTATTGTTGGGGGAAAAAATGACTGTTTTCTGCCATATATATTTAGATTGCATGTATTTTTATTCCAGAATGAATTTACTGAATGTGAGTGTGAAATGGAATGTGACTGCTGAATAAAGTGTGATGAAGATATCAAAATGAAAAAAAAAAATGTTTTCCTTTGTTTCAAGATACATGTGAGAGAGATATTATAGTTATATAGGTTAGTAGATTCGGCATTGAGCTTTATGTCTCGATCAAATATGTTTGGTTCACCCTTAGCTGCTGTATTACTTGCATGATACACAGTATGAGCAAGTCCATAATGAAAAAGTTGATGGAACCAAGCAAAATATTAGAACATGGATTACAGTGGTACCTCGTTAAAACAAACTCCTTGGGACCAATGCAGTTACCTCTTCATATCGAAACCTTGTTATATCAGGGCTGAAAAACAATAGAATCAGAGGATTGGGACAAAAAAAAAATTACCTTGTTATAATAATAATACATGTGATTTATAAGGCGCCAAATCCATAAAAAATGCTCAAGCCGCACAGGTGAAGGGAGAGAAAATGAAGAGACAAAACAACAAATTATGCATATACAGAACTATACAAGTACGTCTTAAGTTTGGTTTTAAATACTTCAACAGAATAATGAGTTTGTTACAACAGCGTTCTTTATAACAAGGTTCCACTGTATCAAACAATTAAAAGCCTTGTTCCCATGTGGCATGATAACTTGCATTTAAAAATGGGCACTGTAAAATGGTTAAAGGACAATTAACCCCACGTGATATTCTAGATGCACCTATTGTCTGCTACGTCTTTCCATGGAGGCTGCCATTTTGTGCATGACACGGATCATTAGGTACCATATGCATTGATAATAGCCTACCTTTACAACAGATACGTCGCTTTGTTCTGATTGTATTACGATTGTTATTGGCCATGGGCCTAGATAATTGACGACCCATGAGTTCTAATAGCCATCCTGTAAAGCAGATTCCTCGCTTTGTTTTGGTATTGTTACGATTGTCTCCGTCCTTGACGTCAATTCTCCGTCCTTGACGTATATTTTTTATGAAGTATATTTTTTATGAACAAATTAAGACCTTTTAAAAAATATATAAAACTAAACTTACATTTCAGAATATGTGACTTTATCTAATATATATTTGTCCTCTAAAAATCAATTACAAGTTAACGATGAAGGAAATTTTACTTGGGATGAAAAATATGTTCGTGTACACATAAAGTAATGGCAGCCCCCTTATTATTGCTAGCAGACGATAACTTGGCTGGAAAATAGTGATTTATATCTATATCCTGTGTTTTTACATGAAATTGCATGTATCAAATAAGAGGCATATACTACACCATTCAAAATAAGCTAATTCATACGCTGAGGTTAATTTCCCTTTAAGCTGCATTTCAAGGGGACAGATTTCGGGGTAAAAGAAACATGAACTAGTTTTCAAAATTGGCCTTGAATCGCAATATTTTCTTTTCTCACTAATTTCTCTTTCTCTGGTATTCCTGCTGTTTCTGTTTTCTCTCTTCTGCTGTCCTTATCCCCATTCCTTTCTTCTCATATCTTTTGTCTCACTCTTGTCTCATTTCCAATTTTTAATCTAAGCTACAATACAAGGGGACAGATTTCCGGGTAAAAGAAACATGGACTAGTTTTCAAAATTGGCCTTGAATCGCAATATTTTTCTTTCTAATTTCTTTCTCTGGCATTCCGTCCATTTCTTTTCTCTCTTCTGCTTTCCTTTCTTTCTTCTCGTATCTTTTGTCTCATTCTTGTCTCATTTCCAATTTTTATTCTTTACAAAAATAATCTCACCTGCCTACTCTCTTGCCTCATACAAAAACAAAATACATAATTATTCATATTCAGCTAATTAAGGACGACAGGACATATATATATACACATTTATTGTTCGTAAAATATTTGTACAGAAGAAAACAAATGATATAGAAAGTTTATAACATCAATATTTTTTTATTTCTTTTTTTTTTCAATTTCATAACAATGCACCTTCAACTGAGATTATTAAGTCACACTGTATAATAGAGCTGTAGACCACATTGCATTTTATATCTGAATAAGGGTTAGGGAAACAATTTCACTTACTGTTTGGTGCATAATAAAATGAACAGTAAACAAAAAATGAAAGGAAATGATGCAACTGCATTATAAGATTCTTCTTCTTTGTCAAAAATACTGCAACCTCCATTGAGGTAATATTATGAAAACAAGAGTTTTATTATTTTACGTCAAAGAGCAAGTTTGGATCCCATGAAACTCTGAAATCGTATGAAGTTATTCCTGTGTCTAGTGCAATACAAAAGCCTGAGATAAATGCCAAAGTTTAAACAGGTGCAGAGCAGATATATGCCCATATACATGTATGTGTATATGTAGTTCAGATAGTTGTTGAGAAATATATTTGAAAAGGTTAGATGGTTTATTTTACATATACTTGACTGCTAAGAAAGCATGTGCAGGCTTAAAAGTAAGCGGGACTAACAGCTTAAGTCCTCTCTGAGGGACTTGCTGATAAGGCTAAATGCCTTACCAAAGGACACTAGCGCACAACGTGGTTTCGAACCCGGGTCCTCCCAGTTACAAGACCACTGCTCTACCACCAGAGCCATCGAGCCTCCATTTTTGAGATTTTCTTAACAATGTTCAGTCCATGGACTCCATGCACACATAACATGACTCATTCTTATTATCTAGCTATTGATAATTCTGCAAGAAGATTGAATTTTAATGATTATTAGGTCCACCCATTTTCTAGACATAAATGCAGTGGATTTGACATGGAGTTCAATACACAATAATGTCTCATAAATATATCTATATACCACTATTAACAGAGAAGCCAAATAAATATTTCCCACATTTCCAGAAGTAACACACATTTTTAGGAGTACAGGAAGAAAAGGGTCGCAGAATTTTAGCCCTTTGTTAATAACTCGACATGCACTTTGCTTTGCCTTGATTGGGAAACAGGCACACAGTACCAACATTAAAGAATTATCTCATATCAAATAGGAAGTGCAAAATATGAAAATCAGTCCATTTCAGCATGCACATATTATTTCTTTGAATTGTATACACTGTACCAGAGTTTTAGCTAAACCATAGAACTAGCGATATAGTGGTCAAAATGACAAAGTTTGACTAGAAAATAAATGAAAGTCAAATTAATTTTAACATTATCAAAATACAGCTATTCTGAGTTTCTATATAGATGCTGAACTCAATAACTGACTCTTGTTTTCTGAATGATCATACAATTTTCCAAATCACTACTCGCAGAAGGCATTAAATATGCCATATGGCCACTTTGGGGCATGAAATCTGAAACAAAGCTAATGAACACTGAAATACTGGCCAAAATACAATAGTCATCTAGTACCATGCAACAATAACAAACTATAAATAGAAATCTGAACTTGAATTGCCCACTTTCTATATCATGAATAAACAAAAAATTTAAAAAAATCATGCTCTTGATCTGTTCTTTGAAAAATGTTTGTTTTTGTTACAAAATAAATGAATAATATTAAATGAATAAAACGGATACAACCAAAGTTTTCTCACATTACAGAGAGTTCAAATTTAAATATAGTCCACCACATTGGAAGCTTATAAATACCAATGCCAAAGTTCTTCATTACTATATTAACACTTTTGATGCCATTTGACAAGAGAGCAGCAGCATTTTTAAATATTGTTCATCACTAATCAAATCTTGAGTCTATTCATGATCAACATTGTTTTGGGAAGGTCAAGAAAGTCTCAAAGCAAAGGCTTTGTTAGAGATTGCATCACATTTAGAGAACAAGTAGCCTGAAAGCTAGTCTGAGTCTCTAACAATTGGTATCCCTGCATATCAATATTATCACCATAGTTATCAGGATTATCACCAGTTATCTTTAATGATATCATCATCATCATCATCATCATCATCATCATCACCATCATCATCATCATCATCATCATCAATAAAGCAATCACTCAATACAAGCACAATGACCAACACATTTCTTTTCAAACCTCTTTTGGCAGCATTCACTATTTGGCATGCTTACATATATTTTTGCATGCTGTTGTAGTGCTCACATCGTGATTTGTTTTCATAATACTGAACATGTGCATATATACTTTTCTTTAAAAATATCACAAGTATATATATTCAAAGCTAACAACAGAAGATATAAGAGGCAGATTCAGATGGCGAGGAATACACTTAAGAGTGTAACCTCAGTTTCAAATTTAACATCATGGGGGATCATGGAATCTTACTATACTGGGAGTTGTATCCCTTTACATATTTATCTTCGCATTAGCATAGGTGGCAAGAGCCACAAGGTATTAATTGGCAGAGAGCACTGGGACCAAAAACTCTAGCAGTGTACTACTGTAGAGCTGATTTGAAATTCATTTACTGGCTCAAAAAAAAAACTTGTGAAATGTGTGTTTGACACACACTTTCTAGCTCTCCTTTTGAAGGCATAGTCGTTCTACTTAATATTGAAATGAGGACACACAGAAGACACGTCTGACATGATGTTGAAGGAAGGTAGAAGCTTGAATAATAAATATGCACCGGTGGCAGAAATCAGGATGAAGCTTGTTCACCTATTACACAAGGCAAGGCCATGATAAAGTCTCTGTTGGGCCTAGCGTCACCTGCTTATACTATGCATGTCCCTGCTCCCACGATAGTGAATGTCTGCAAAGTAGGGATGTTCCAGGATATGGGACAACGTTGCTCTCTTGTAGGGATCAAAGTCCAACATCCCCTCGATGGCATCAAAGAGAAGGCGATGCTCGTCTGCGCTGCTGTCCAGGTAGTAGCGAAGAGGGTGGCAGTTCTCACAGACGTAGCGACCGGACGAGCTGTCCTGATCCCAGTCAACACGGTCATGATAGAAGTACTTACTTTTCCTGTCAATGAGGGAGAGGGTAGAAGAATTTTAAAAATAATCCATTGTATATTGTAAGGGCAGATCACATTATGAAACAATGTTTATTGCATGCTATGAAAGTCATTATCCTCGGTTAATCTCCCCCTACCATAGCCAGTGCATTATAAGAACTATAGTAGTTCCTACTAGGTAACCATCTATTAAAACTGGAATGATAGATAAAATGTGTTCATTATGGAAAAGACACACGTAGGGCAAGGATCCCAAGTCTCAACGTCTCGACTGAAAATTAAAGGAATGGCTTCAGTGGTGCTGCCTGAACACATGCAGGACATGACAGACCCCTGAAGCCCTAGATTGTGTTACTCTTGGTAATAAAAAGCTGTGGAAATTTTGTTTTTCCATCTAAGGCAACACTAATGTGACATACCTAGTTCTCTTGATCATCCATGACGGGAAATCACCCAGTATTCTCTCCATCATGGCAAGATGTTCCCTATTGTCATGAGTCTTACGACATGAAAAAAAATGAAACATAACAGAAATGAAAAGCGTATCAGTGCCAGTGTTATTCAGTGTCAGCATGGTATTATCATTAACCCTAAAAGGGCTGGGAGGTGGAATCCACCCCCTAGACATTTCTCGCGATATATGTCCGCAATGCATAAAGCAGTCGCCGCGGCGTTTCATGACTTTTTTCTTTTGAATCTCGCGCATCTCTCGAGACCAAATTTGCGATGTCCGGGCATGCGGTGCCGAAGTTACTCAACATTTCGTACTTGCACGTCAGACCAAAAATTGCTCAAAAAACGTGATTTCATGTTTAATTTCAATACAAAATGTGTTTTCAGCCAAAATTTAGAAATCTATGAATATTTTTATATTTGCTGATTAAAATTAATTTATTTTATGCTGTTTGTTTGCGAGAGTGTCCCTGACAAATTTCATCCAAAAAAGAAACAAAAACAAAAGGTAAAAAAACAAAGAAATACATAAGAAATTTTAAATACAATAAAATACATAAGTAATGAATTTTGATACCAAATTTTTTCAAGTATATTTTCTAAAAATACTGGAAAGAGTGTCCAGATCAAAATTAGCATTTTTTGAGCTTTAATGATTTAGAGCAAAATTTTGATTTCATGCATAAATTTGCATAATTAATGTGAATTTTTTTTGGAGTTTAACTATACAGCTTTGTCGATTATGTTGTGGACGACGTGCATGCCGATTTTCAGCACGATTGCGCGGTCGAGACCTCAGGGGAGGTGGATTCCACCCCCCCCCCCCTGGCTGTGGCATAGCCAAAATATCCTGGCCCTTTTAAGGTTTAAAACCAAGTTAATAAGAATATTTATGATCTCTCAAGAATTAAACATCTAAAATGTAAAGAAGTAGAACGATGAATTAAAGCACAAATGCGTCTCAAAATGTTACAAACGTACATGTATACATGTAGGTAAGGTTGAGTAGATATTTACCTGAAACAGAGTAAATCCGGTATAGAGCTCAAATATGATACATCCAATACTCCAAACATCACATGGCTGGCTCCAACCAAGTTCTGTATCAGAAAAGAAGGAAGATAGAATAAGGGGAAACAGTCAATTTGCAGAATTGAAAAAATAGCCAACTCTTTACAGTTCCTTGGGACCTTGCCTGACATGGCTTGATATGAGGAGGGATAGCAATCCTCTGAAGGATCCATACAATCCAAACGTTGTTCCACTGAGAGATATAGCAGGACAGGGCTCGAATTACCCGGTCGGCAAAAGGCAATTTGCCGCAATGCCCCTTCAACTTGCCGCGATGCCCCTCTAAAAATACGATACTTACGGCAACTTGTGGCTGCCCCTTTTTTTATTTTGCCGTGATGCCCTTTCACCCGAAACATACACAAACAATAGCTTGTTGAGGAACTCACTACACGAGTGAATTTTTTACACCAAAATGACATTATTACCTGTCCACACGCACTCATAGAAATGTACATAATGTCATTGCATGACGACGAACTGCAACTTTTTAACATCGCTCGATGGATCTCTGCGCGGCCGCGCTCTCTGCTGCCCGCCAGCCAGCTGCAGCTACCCAGGTAACGTAGCTGGCTGGTGGGCATAGCCGGGCGCGCCGGCCAGAGGCAGCCAGAGGCCGCGCGGAGCAGTATGTACTGAGCATAGAGTTACATGTAACTCTATGGTACTGAGTCTGACATGCACACCCAGTGATGGCACGGTCAGTCTTTTCTCTCAGCTCACGCACATGTGTACGTATCCAAGGTGCGTCGCTTGTATAAGCTGAGCATGCGATGATGCGACACACATAACAAATCCCTAATTAGATCGACTAATAAAAAATAAATAAAAAATGCCGAAAGCCAATCGCAGGAAAGCGATTAAAGAGTGTGAGCTGAAGAACGCGGCGGCTCAATGCCGAACGCTCGACTTCTTTATTCAAAGGTAAGGTTATCATAGAATGAATGCTATTGCCTATAAAATATATTGAAGATGTGAAACAACCGTTTACTTATATTGACAGTCCCATGTACACTGTATCGTATTACGCAGGGCCCCTTCTTGTTTTTTTTGCGTATAGTGGTGTATTGTATTACCGGACACTTAAAGAGTTTCTTCTAATTTCGTAGACTGGAAACTACCTTCAAAATTGCTTCCCAATACGATGTTCATAAAGGGAGTGATGATGAATCCAAATATGAAATCCGTTTTGCAAATGATGATCGTTGTCTTGAGATATAAGTTCCGAAACACGACCTCGCAAAATTTCTGTTATTTTTGACGCACGCAAAACGAACTGGTATTACCGGATTACGTGTATTGTCTATGGGGAAATGACATTTCTGCTGTCAACACACCTCCCCGCGATTTTGCGTGTGTTATCAATGGAGCGGCGTGCGAGCGCGGATGTTCGATCTTGCAAGTCGATCTTTCGTCGCTCGCTGTGAGCGAATTCAAAGCTTTCAAAATCTGATTTTCACACCATATTATCTTTACAATATTTCCAACCCGATCACGAAAAATATATAAAATTTCGATGATTTTTTATTTATTTTTTATTTTTTGCCTTGGTGCCCCACTGACTTGCCTTGCTGCCCCTAAAAAAATATTGAAAGAGACTGCCCCCAAAACCAGAAATTGCCTGCCCCTAAAATTGCTGACTTTCGAGGCCTGGCAGGACCTCTTTTGTTTTTGGCAATAGCCCTGAAATGTGCTTTTCGGTGAATGTGATCTCAACCAAGGAACTATTATTTTGTTAAAAAGCTTGCTGATCCAAACAATACCATCTAATGTATGATACACAATTCAGAATTACCTCAGGCCAGTTTCTCTTAAAATGATACTTCGTTACAAGAACTAATTAAACATTGGCTCAACACCAAAAGGAAAAGGTTTGGAATGAATAAACATTGACAGTAGCCGAAAAGGGTTTATTTTTGCCTTCAAATGTCAAGGGGCATACCAGCGCCACTTTAGTTTAGGGAGGTCTGGATGTAAGGTCACTCACCTAGGATGACCTCAAGTGCCCTGTAATGCCTAGTTGAAACGATGGTGCTGTGATGTTCATGGTCAAAGGTCGCTGACCCAAAGTCAATCAGCCGGATGTCACAGTTCAGGACTTGTCTTGTATCTCGCTTCTGAAAGTATAAACAAAGTGTATCTCTGTCATCCTCCCTTCTCATGTCTGCAAATAGTTCTTGACACTGCTCAAACAACAGAGGTACTGTAAAACGATTCAGTTCAAATGGGTCCATGACCAAGCTCGTATGATAAGACTTGTTTCAACAGCTCTTTCAAAATTTATACTACAAAATAATTTGCTTTTACAAGTTTCCAGTAGTTTGTTTAGGTTTCATTCAAAATATTTTGAATTTGGGTTACCTATAAGTTCATGAAGTTATATAAGCATGATATTTCTCAATATTCAAAGCATTTCATACCCGAGGTTCCTTTACAACTTTATTATGTGAATATAAATTTCTGAAAGAAAGGGGGGAATTCTTGGGATAAATCTAAATATTTGCTCTAATTTTTTTTTCCAAAGCTACATAGCTTCCAATTCCCATGTCAGATTTGTTATACAGTTTATACAATTTCTTACCTTGACTGGATCATATTTGATGGAGGAGCGAGAATCCACAAATAGGATGTTCTCTGGTTTGAGATCTGTGTGTGTCACCTTCATGTCATGCAGAACTGGACAAAATTCAAAATGATTGAAACAGGGATGTTATCACGGTAACTATTACTTTAAGCTCAGCCCAAAATTACCAAATCTTATTGAGACGCAATGGCTCAGTGATAGAGCAGTGGTCTCGTAAAAGGGAATAACTACGTTCTAAAGCAAGTGGATGCGCTAGTGCTCTTTGCTTAAGGCATCAATCCTCATTACCAAGTCCCTCTCCCTCGCAGAGGATTTGAAGCTGTCGGTCCCCTGGTTGCTTACTTTCAAGCATACACATACTTTCTTAGCAGTCAGGTAAAATACACCAAACCAATATTGATAAACTTCATTAATAAAACTTTCGAGATTGTGTCTCAAATAAACCTCTACTTCACATCTACTGTGAGTTACCTTGTGCATTGCTCAAAATAACTGCAAAATAAGATCTTTCACCTGTCAATATACATATAGTACATTTTAAAAAGAAATGCAACTGATCGGCTTGATACATGTACTTACATTTGACTGCTGAGCATAGTTGGTGGGACATGCGCTTTATTTGATCTAGTGGATAAGGCTGGTAGTTGTTGTCTTTCTGCAATATACAAAGAATAGAACAGGATAAAACAAGGTTTGTTTGATAATGCTAACATTAGCATTATTGTTATGTTACTGTCATAATCGTTATTCAACATGGATGCTCGTCACACGAGAAATATCTCAATTCCTTGAAAACTTTTGCACATGTTGTGCCTTTCTTCATGCCTTAATATCATGCAGAATCGGTCTACGTTTTCGGAAGAAAATGTAATAGCATTTGATATAAACATTTAAACACAGAAAATATTTTGAGATTCTTAATAGTCATATAGATAGTAAAATAAAAAATACAGCCTATTGCAAGTTTTCTAGTCGGAGGAAAGGCCAAATCGGCTCAGAGTCACAGTGACCTCAGAGCAGTCCTACGATTTGAAACTCATTTGGCCCTTATTCCAGGTAGAAGGGAGACAGTGCACCCAAATCCCATGTTTAGTATCAGGTAGATATTATTGCGATTCATTTCCAAACTCGGATCACAGTCAATCGTATAGCTTGCAGTGGGCTTAACACAAAAACAGAATTCAAATGGAGGTCCTATGTGTAGGAAATGCACATGTATGATAGGAAAAGGGTATGGCACACCCACGCACCGAGTTCGGAATCCAAAAACAAGTCGTGCCAGAACTCCTTGTGACATGCACCCCTTCATGTCAGCATTGCACATTTACAAAAACCTTTCCAATTTATTGATTTTCTCCATTATTCAGAGCTGGCTATGTACCTACCAGAAAGTCAAATATGCTGAGGCCAAGAATCTCAAAGGATATGCAGACGTGACCATGGTAATCAAACCAGTCATACATCTTCACACACAAGCTGAAAAGAGAAAGCAAAATAAAGGTTTTTAATGACAGATCTAGGCCCATTATAATGAATTGCAAATCATTATAAAATTCATTTTCTGCATTCATTGTATATTCAAGATACAACAGATTCAAATGCAAAGTTAAAATGTTAAATCGTGTTTAATTATCTAAAAGCAATGATGTTTACCCAAAGTCTAGAGAACCATGCATCGTAAGTATACACAGGGTGGTCTACAGTCCTAAATTCTCTCAGTTCCATGAATAATCATTCTCACGCAAAAATATTTAATGAAATATTGGTCATAAAATTTGTTTGAAAATGCTGCTACATATGGTTCAGAGCGCATCGAAGAACCCTAGAGCTGTCCGGGCCCACTTTAAGGTCACTGGCGCTTCGGACACATCACTTCCTAGTCCTTCCAAGTTCAAATATACATGTTTGAATGCGGGGTTGTGGACCACCCTGCTTTTAGTAGTGTAATGTATGAAAACACTTTCAATATGCAGAAGAGTAAATGTATTGTACCTCAATGCACGATTCAGGATTTTAAGATTACAGATACACTGACAAACATTTTTTAAAGCAGAAATAATTTTATCATCAGTATTTCAAAGTCATACAAGTGTATTTAAATGTCAATATTTTACTTGGGAAAGAATGAAAACATTGATCTGAAATTATATTGCTGAAAAGCAAGCAATTTTGTGGTTTGCAACTTGAAATATAAAATCATCTCCACATTCCATCCTTCATAGTCTTGCGTCAATTTACTACCACCCAGATGAAGCAAAACAAACGACTATATTTGAAGAAAGTGTACCTTTTCCCGGCACCTTCTTTCTCATTGATCTTCTCCAACACATTGATTTCCAGTTTGGCAGCTTCCCTATACTTCTCAATGTTCTTGATGATTTTTAGTGCTATTTTAGCACCTCTGTAAAAAGGAAAGACAAATTGTTGACATTAAGATGTACACACAAAAAAGAAAAGTTGACTTAGCTTGCTTTTTGCATACTCTAGCACAGTTGACTTAGCAATTCCCTCAAAACATTCACGATAAATATGTAAAACATGCACATGCATTATTTGGATTGCCAGATAGGCAACTAATACAACTGCTTAGCTGCCATACTCTATATTTACAATAGAATGCCATAATTCAAATGAAACAATAAATAGATTACCTATATATATACATACATATATATATATACATTGGGTTATCAATCCAGCAGTTAAAGTGCTCAATGCAGGAGCAGAGCATTAATATAGTATAACTAATTCGGTCTTCGCTACCGTCGGTTTCACGCAGTCAAGCGATCATCAGGCGAATAAGACGAATGAATAGTCTGAGACTTCTGCAAGGGCTTATGGATCATTCTTTTTGCGGTTCCGGTCCGGTGGTTTAGGGTTGTTATGTCGGCACTTCGAGATTACATGTAGTTCACAGCGTCGGTTTAGTGTTCCTATGTGAGTGATGATTGTTAGTTTTTCGTCCAGACATAAGTTACATATTCCGCTTTTTCTCTTATGTGTGTTTGATTTCCTAATTATGTCCCATCGAATTTCATGTTCTATGCCTTTCTTTTTCAGGTCCCAAACGTATTTTGATAGCTCGGTCTCGGATTCATATTTCTGGTGGCGGAATGATTTTGTGTGGTTCCTGTATCGTTCTTTGAAGGTGCCACCAGTATTACCGATGTATGTTTTAGTGTCATTGTTGTGTGTCACGGTAGCTTTGTACACGATTGCTGATGTCAAGCATTCGCCTCGTAGGGGGCAGTCGGGTTTTGCTCTGCAATTACACGTTTTTTGGGGGGAGCGGTCGGAGCTTTTTGCTTTTTTGAGCGTGTTGTCGTTGTGTGCTTTAATTATAGATTCCATATTTTTCATGCAACTGTAGCTGACTTTGGTCGTGTTTTTGTTGAAGAGCTTGTGCAATCTGTGCTTTGCGGGAAAGTGCTTTGCGATTAACTTTATGAATTGCCCACCTACGTTAGTCTCTACGTTTGCGCTGAAAGGGGGGGTTAAACCATATTATTTGCCTAGGTCGGTTCTTTCTCTTACCTTTGTTGTTTGGGTAATTTGGGGGGTCAGAATATTTGATATTTTTGATATTTTGATATTTTCTTCGTATCAAATATTCTGACCCCCCAAATAACAAAGGTAAGAGAAAGAACCGACCTAGGCAAATAATATGGTTTAACCCCCCCTTTCAGCGCAAACGTAGAGACTAACGTAGGTGGGCAATTCATAAAATTAAATCGCAAAGCACTTTCCCGCAAAGCACAGATTGCACAAGCTCTTCAACAAAAACACGACCAAAGTCAGCTACAGTTGCATGAAAAATATGGAATCTATAATTAAAGCACACAACGACAACACGCTCAAAAAAGCAAAAAGCTCTGACCGCTCCCCCCAAAAAATGTGTAATTGCAGAGCAAAACCCGACTGCCCCCTACGAGGCGAATGCTTGACATCAGCAATCGTGTACAAAGCTACCGTGACACACAACAATGACACTAAAACATACATCGGTAATACTGGTGGCACCTTCAAAGAACGATACAGGAACCACACAAAATCATTCCGCCACCAGAAATATGAATCCGAGACCGAGCTATCAAAATACGTTTGGGACCTGAAAAAGAAAGGCATAGAACATGAAATTCGATGGGACATAATTAGGAAATCAAACACACATAAGAGAAAAAGCGGAATATGTAACTTATGTCTGGACGAAAAACTAACAATCATCACTCACAAAGGAACACTAAACCGACGCTCTGAACTAATCTCGAAGTGCCGACATAACAACCCTAAACCACTGGACCGGAACCGCAAAAAGAATGATCCATAAGCCCTTGCAGAAGTCTCAGACTATTCATTCGTCTTATTCGCCTGATGATCGCTTGACGGCGTGAAACCGACGGTAGCGAAGACCGAATTAGTTATACTATATATATATATATATGAGAGGATTTTCAGTTGCAAGAGGGGCAACCAAGGCTTGACATTGAGACTGCCCGGCAGGACTTTGAGATATGATATGATTGTATTTATTTACCAATAACAAGATACAATACATTATATTTACAATATTTACTGTAGGATAACATTATATAATTACATCATGGTAAAAAACAAGGAAAATAATGGTAAAATGGAACCAGAAAATAGCACAAGTGCTAGTCAGGTCCGGCCCAAGGTTTACGATTTGCTTATAATCAACTGCATTGAGAACACTGCTTCTAGCAACTTGGAGCTTACTTCTACACTTTTACTGGACCAAAATTCTAGTAATTGCTGTCTTTTTATATCTTTTTATGTCTTTTTATGTTGATTACCATTATCAAATGATTCCTTTGAACTTACCCGGACATGTTATCCCTGCATTGAACAACCTTCCCAAAGGTTCCCTCCCCTAAGGTGGAGGTGATATCATCTAAAGGAGAGAGAAAAATGATGGGCATTAAAAAAAGGTCTCTGTAAGATGGATCCCTGAGGGGAGACAAGCTTGAAAACATTCACTTCAACATAGCAATGGCAAGCAAAAAACATAAATGCCATATTCATGTCCTTCAAAAAGTATTTTCCTAAAAGAGGGCATAAGTGTCTCACACATATGACCCTAGGTACTCAACATATCTACATTCCTAAATCATACAATACAGGCACTTAGTGTAAAAATATTTAGCAACAGTTGCCTTCATTAAATTGAAAGCCATTTCTTATTCATTAAACATACAAATATTTTAAATTGCAAACAAGTGAAAGTTGAAAGGCTAAAGAAATTTGTATTACATGCACTAGAAAGTATCACACAAGTAATCAGCAAAGAAGTAAGATTCTTTGCAATAAAAATAATCATGTGATCTCTCAAAGACTTTTTTTTCATAAAAGTAAATCTTTCTTTCCAGTCAAATTCACTTAATGGGCAAAGAGGAGTAGGTTGTGTGTATTTTATTGTGTTTATCTTGGGGGTGTGTTGTGGTATGTTGTGAATGTGAGAGATGGAAGTGTTGAGGGAATGTTGAGACTTGTCTTAAAAGGAGCGCTACAAAATTACGGAGCTGCATGTGTACATCTTGCTTGCAAGCAGTCGCCTGGTCGATAGATCAAATGACCCTCATCGTCATCTATAACGCTTGCTCTGTGACCCTCCTCCCTATGCCGACTCTACGCCGGTCAACAACCGCAGAAGCCACACCCGAAAACCATGCCGACAACAGGCCATCATCGCCCAAAGGTCATTCGACAACATCAACCACAAGCAGCAGTAGGACATCCATCATCCGCGAAGGGTTGAGATGGATTGAGTAGAAGACGGGTTGGTAGGTATGTGGATTGGTGGGGTGGAGATTGAGTGGTTCCATTTGGTGGTGGGGGCAGATATGAGGTTGACACAGCAGGTGGGCAAGTGATTGGAGGTTGTTGGGTGAGCAACATCGTTTTGGCCCACAAATGGTTTCATGAGGATACATACAGAAGATAAGATAGGGATGCAAATGGCATACATAACTAAAAATCAGTGTGCTTTTATCACCATCTATCTCTCTCACCCTCTCTGATTCAAAATTGCCTTCCATATGACAAATGTCCATCAAGGCCTTGTTCCACAGGGTATGACTCCACATGAGTCTATAACAATCTTCTCATCTTGCACTCTCTTTCTCTCTGTATCTCTCTCTCTCTCTCTCTCCAACATGAAAACTATGTTAACATTAAATTTGCACTACTTAAAAAAGAAGAAATATAAGTATGGAAAATTTGCCAGAGTAGCACAAAAAATTCAAAATAAGTACCAAGCAATTTGTTCTCGGATGACAAATACATTTTTTTCATATGTAACCAAAGACAGAAGTGAGAAAGTACAACAAAAAAAGTAACTCATATCTATTACAAACCTAAAAGAAGAGAACTGCATCTATTTGTCCTTTTCTATCTGTGAACTTACCATCTTTCCTTATTAAAAGTTTGGTTAAAAGAAATGCACATCTACAAGAAACCATTTTTGGACAAAAAAATAATCTCCCAATTATTCTTGAGACATCTAAAGATACTTCTTCACAAAATCCTGCTAATAAAAATAATATAACCTATTCTCTTTACTGTAATAGCCAACATTGAAAGTGCAATCTGCTAAGCATTGAGTTGAGAAATCAATCATGGTTGAAGACAAAGTCAAAGAACCTCCTGAAGATTACCTTTTTTCAGACTGTGTAATTAGTTAGTCTTATTAACTAGTGGGAATATGGAGAAATCCGAGTCCATCTTTTGGCAAAGTAACAGTGTCGCATGTATCTTTCTGTTTTTACCAAAACTTAGAGCACAAGCACTGGGTCACATTCTGCAAATGAGCCAAACAAATTGCACCTGCAAAAATAATCTATGCAGGAATCAGTCATTACAGCAGGTCCCTATTCAATATCAAGACATACCGTGGAATAGCTACTTGAGCGTCTCCGAGGCCTACGGTATCTCCTGCTGTGACGTTTTCTGTGCGAGCTTTCTTGCCTGTAGTCATCCCTGAAGCGATCATCATAGTAATCATCTCGGCCTCTGTCACGGTCGTAGTCTCTGTAGTGCCGGCCTTGCGGTGACGGTGAAGGTTCTCGGTAGTAATCTCGACTAAAAATAATAAGGATCATATCTTGCTTTATATTTGTGTGAATTCAATATGATCTATGCATGTATCTATCATGTACCAGTATAATTTATCTCTTCTGGAGCATGTCCTAGGCATGTCACATGCATTACTAAGTAGAGTCAACTCTGCACAAGTCGAATCTGCTGGGACTACAAAAAATAATTTGACTTAGGCAGCGTAAATATCATGTTTTGCATGTCTGGCCAAACAAATTGGTTCAAGTTGGGCCCCCCTGACAGATTTCGCCGAGCATCTCAAACCACTGCACTTCACGCCAAGCTACGTTCTGACTTCTTGCTTCTTTCAAGTCTTGAAGGAGCTTGAAATAGCCCAGTACAGTAAGGTTTAAGTTCTTTAGATATTATCTAGTTACCTTCTTGAGCGATATCTGCAAGCACCATAATCTTTGCCGTAGAAATCCCTATCTCTGACATAAGATGGAGTCCTTTGTTTCCTCCGATGGCGATGGCGACTGGAGTACCTACTTGGTGACTGGTACCTTGACCGAGGCATCTGCAAATAAAGGGAAAAAATGCAAAAATCTAGATTATATGCTACCTCTCTTTCAGAATATTGTGGATATGTAGATAGTAGTGGACATGTAAGAAAACGTTTCCAATTTTTATTTTAAGGATATGGAATAAAATGTGTACAGATGGAAAACAGATGAGCTGCCAATTTGTAAATAGTGTACAGTCAGTAACCGAAGTGGAGTTTGTCTGTTCTGCCTCCATAATCATTCTGAAAAGGCCATTTTTAAAAGTAGATCTAGAGGTCTAGTATTAATATGAATAAGTTTCCATGCAGCATGCGCAGTATCTGAAGATAATCTTGTACTCCATGATGGTTTTCACGGGTGAATAGGCTTCAATAGCTTTTGTGTGTATCAGCGGGCCTTTTTCCAGTCTAGATCATTCATACATGAGGAAAATATTCATTTAAAATTTCATTTTCAACTTTGAAAGTGAAACCCCAAATCTGTGGCACAGTTAGAGTTGAAGAGTCCGTGAATCAGGTAATCTAGCAAATTTAAGGTCAAAGTTTTTTTAGGATTAGGGTTAGGGTTTAGGGTAACTCCAGGTACAAATAACCAAAGTCGTCCTCGCCCATTAGTTTGGTAAGTCGCATTGCTTAATTTCTGTAAGATAAATCTTGTATTTACATTTCAAGAGAATTACTGTAACTATCAAGGAGGCTCTTTGATTTTACGAATTGATGATTATTTCAATGGAAAAAAAAATGGAATTTCCTCCCCGAGTAGATCTTTCCCTGTACTGTACAGTCGATTCAAATGACTCATCGAGTCAGCGACGGTATACGCACCGTGCGATCGAGTCATTTCAATCAACGGTATACAGTAAGTACAGGGAAAGATCGGCTTGGCAAGGAAATCCCACTTTTTCATCGAAATAATTGTCAAATTGTAAAATCAAAGAGCCTCCTAGATAGTTACAGTAATTCTCTTGAAATGTAAGTACAAATTTTTATCTTACCTGCCGAAATTAAGCGATGCGACTTACCAAACTGATGGGCGAGGACGACTTTGGTTATTTGTACCTGGAGTTACCCTAAACCCTAACCCCACTTATACATGTACAAGCTTATCTGAAGATAACCTTGTACTCCAGACTAGCTTTTACGGGTGAATAGGCTTCAATAGCTTTTGTGTGTATCAGCAGGCCCTTTTCCAGGCTAGATCATTCATACAGGAGAGGAAAATAATTATTTAAAATTTCACTTTCAAGTCTGAATCCCTACATTTGTGGCAAAGTAAGAGTTGAAGAGTCCCTGAATCGGGTAATCTAGCAAATTTAAGAAAATTAAATCTTGTTTAGAGCAATTTTGTTGTCTGCTTTTGACTGCTGCAACAGTGAATGTTGGACACAGTCCCACATAGGCAAGGGCCTATGAGTGCCCGTGCCCTAACCCTAACCCTAATCCTAAAAAAACTTAGAGCCTGGGTTCTTAATTATTTTGTCAGGCGGGCCAAAAATATTCTTGAAATTACGTTGCAGGTCACTAAGTATTACACATACATATAAAGACATATGGCGCCCTTCGCTTACATTGTTTTATTATAAATAAACGGGTTGTCACCATAAATAAAATATACACATGAAAAAAAGTTATATACATCGTCATGGATATATCAGTGAAGTTATTTAAGGGCAACAAAATACATACATACATTAAACTTCCGCAATAATTCTTGCGATCCATACAGTTCCTTAAAAAAATCATTGCCGTCTTAATATCGGAAGAAATATAAAGCGCATTTGGTGCGCAAAACTGATTATCATTTGTTAATACTATCAATCATATCGTGCATTTTCCATGTACATGTATTGATCATTCTCATCTGTGAATTTATTTAAGGGCAACAAAAATATACATCGGCCGTCATTTGTTATCTGTCTATACTGTAGTAATATTAATATTATTTCTTTGGGCGACCGTAAATCTGTATCATTTAGCCAGTGCAATTTAATTTCATCTGACGATTACTTTATTTCATATGATGAGCTTCAATTTCTTTCACCATTAAAGGGCGAGTCAATTAGAATTACATTTCATGATAATATCAAAGTATTGTGTCAATATTGCTAGAAATCGCATATACTTTTTATTAAAAAGATCTTTGTACTTCTCTATGCTTCGTTGAAATTGCCTAAATCGCACGTTTATCAGCTAGTCTGTCACGCCCCTCGAAAAATAGGGCCCAGTCACGTGCCTTGTCAGGTGACCTGTGACGTACCATCGGGAACGTCTAGCTAGCGGACGACGCTTGTCTGTGTATATCCAGTGCAGGGAATTTTGGATAGGCATGATAGGAGTGCATATCTCAAGAAAATGCCGCGGAGATGTGTTGTTGCTGGGTGCAGCAAAGGCACCAGCGATGGTGTCAGTCTGCACACCTTTCCTAAAGGTGATGCAACTCGAAAAATTTGGATTTCAAGGATCAAGCTGACGCGAGCTAGCTCAGTGGGATGGCCCTTCCGCTCACAGTACTGTTTGCAATGACCACTTCAGGGAGGAGGACTTCGATAGTCAGGCCCTCAGGCCAGGGGCTGTATGACCAGCTAGGATTTGCGCCCAAGAATAAAATGCTGCGGCCGACAGCTATCCCTGTCATCAGACTGGGAACTGAGGGCTGTGGAACTGGAAGCCAAACACAGGGAGCTAAAAAAACAAGAGTCGGTCTGCAGTTCTGAAGCTGGAGTCACTGGAGAAAAAGAGGGTAGGTCTACCGTACCGTACCGTAGAGCCGGGGGGGGGGGGGGGGGGGGGGGGGGGGGGGGGGGGCACTCAACCTGTTTTTGGATGTGGGTGTGCCGCTGCCAATCTCAAAACGGGGGGCTAAGGAGCTAAATGGTTAATTGAGGAAGCTCATTTTTGAGGGTCTAAGGAGAGAACGGGCTCATGGGCAGAGCTAATTTTAGCTGCTCGCGATCTCACTACTCTGGTACACATACGGTGCATGAACTGAGTCAGCGGTCGCAGCGCTGTTTTTAACGCTGTACATGCCGCGCCACTGCACTGGCTCGATGTCGCATGCAGATTGATCTCGCTGAGCCGCCGCTAGCACTAGTAATACCGCGTTCAGTTAGGGGGCACTAGGTCGCCCAGCTCCCCGCTGCGCTGGCCTGGGAGGCTAGGGAGCGACCGTTCCCGGACAATGGGCTGTGCGCATTGTTTTCTCATATTGTAGGGAGCGAGTCGGAAGCCAATCGAGGTGCGGTTAGTGAAAATCTGAAAATCGCATATCATGGGAGCGACCCGAGAAGGTTGAAAATGGGGGACGTCACAGCGGCACATACATGTGTGACATATATATGTGAGTGCCCCCCCCCCCCCCCCCCCCCCCGGGAGGCAGCTAGCTTGCAGCACACGATTTTGCTGTAATTGTTGTAATATATTTAGACTTTCATCCAGTCTTTCAGTGTACTTGGTTGTTATCATAAGCACGCACACAAAGATTCGCAAGGTACGGTCAGCAGTAAAGCGACTGTCCACACATCTACTTGTCTGTAAAATATTACGTTTTTCCAAAACATAAACCTAATCCAAAAGAGGAATTATCATGGGTAAAGTGTTTGAAAAAATGCCAGACTTGTCATTTGACCTCTACTAAAATGTCTAAACAACCTATTCACATCCTTTTGGGGGACTTAAAGATTGTCGAAATTGTATAAATAGTGATATGAAAATGGATAAATTATCATTCATTTACATTGCCAACATATTAGTCAACCATAGTGGCTTCGCGGGGGACTTCCCGATGCTACGTCAAATCGCTCTAGCCAATCAGCTGTCAATTTTTGGGGCGTTCCCAAATTAGTGAGTTTTTTGACCAATTTCTTGTTACTGGGCAATTTTTTTTCTGTAAAAATGTCAGAATTGTGTCATTGGACCTATGTACTACATTTTTAGCCCCAATGTTGATTCTAATTGACTCGCCCATTAAACTTCCGCATAATTCTTGCGATCCATACATTTCATTAAAAAAAAAATTAGCTATTTTTTTCGTCTTAATATCGGAAGAAATAATGCGCATTTGGGGCGCAAAACTCAATAATCATCGGCAGTCCTTCGTTCAATCTGGCAATCGTATTCTTTTTTTCATCTAACTGTCGACGCTGTATTTTATCTGGCGACCGTTGCTTACAGTGTTCATAATAAAGCAAATTCACTATAGTATATGGCATCACCATGAATCTTCAAAAATAATTCTTCCGATCCTTACAGTCAAAGAAAGGGAAATACTTTGAAACGAGATTATACATTTATCATGCCGGCATGAACGATATCGCAATAAATGAAGCACCTTCGATTGCGCTGCGAGTTTCTGACAAAACACACCCTTTGTATCATCAACATAATACAAACACGTTGCCTTTCTCTCTGGGCCATTGTTGACAGTTTTACAGGTCAACAAACTATATCAGCTGAACGCCCTTTTCACCCTTTCCCAATCCCCCTGCTCCGATCATATCTCGACTGGGTGCGTGCGCGCGCACGCAAAATCATCGGCGGTTACTTTTTAATTGGACCAATGCAAGTGGACCAAGCTGCCAGGCACACTTGGGTCACCGGTCACCAAAGTTTGCCGAACTTTCATTTATGTTAATTTCAACATCTCACTCCTGATTGGTCACTAGGTTTCACAACTGGAGCTTGTTACAGCGAGCTGTGTGCACAGCGCAGAACATGCAATCTTGCGTGCGTTTGTGAATGCAGTGTGTGCATGTGGATAATGCAAGCATGGACTAAGCCTGAGTCGAATCGATTGGTTAGCCGGTGTTCGATCGAAGACATCGAATCCCGATTTCGTTTTGGCGAAACCGGTGCATCGATTTGTAGTCCGCCAGATTTTTGACTACCGTAGCCACCATGAAAAAAGCAAATAAAAAAAGAAACTCCGTAACATACAGCATAATACCAGCAGAGAACGTGAAGGCGACTTCAAACTGTTTGCTAACTTTCGCTTACTTTCGCTAATTCGCTCTCGGAGGACGTCGCGCTTTACCTGTGCTTTCTCTATGGAAAAATCATTTTGTCGTTACGAACTGAAGTTTACGATAATATTCTTGCACTCTCTGCATTGTCAATTTGACAATTGTATAATTGAACATGATAAATACGGGCATGAGTACGAGTGTTCCTACTTAATTTGCAATAACTAATATCACACTCTCATCAAATTGGCAATTACTTCTTGGAAATGATATGAAGCTCAATGAAGTCGAGTAGGGATGAAGAGTTTATTTCGTATTGTTTTTTTCTTTTGCATCGAACGAACGTGTTCCATTCAGCTCTCCAAAGATTATTAATTCTTTGAATTTGAATCATTGTCGGATGTGTCGACAATGAGCATCGCTTCGTGCGACACTAGAGTGATATTTTGGCTAGCCATACGGACTAGAAACTTAAGATTTTGGCTCGTCCGCTGTGATTTTTACTAGCCATTGGCTAGCGGGCTATCGTTAATGTCGAGCAGCGAGATCCCATACATATGCCCGCGATGCCAGCGGACCGGTCACCGGTGCATGGTGCATGCACTGCGTGCAACTCTGTTTTCACAGCCCATCATTTATCGATGCACCGGTATTCGATCGAATCAAAGCCGTCGAATCCCGGATTATGAAATATTCGATATGACTCAGGCTTAGCATGGACCCTGCCACATGCATGCCATGCATAATGCAACGGTACGGCAGGTCAAAACAAGGAGTTATCACAGACCTGTGATAACTCCTTGGTCAAAATAGCTGTGGTTAAGCAAGACATGTACGCATATATTTATGCGCTCGTGGCGTTCGGACCGTAACTGTTTACAGTTACTTTGCAAGATTTATGATGATAAAAGGCGACGATTAATGACCTTTCACAACCGGTCTCTGTTACCGAGTTGACCCAACTCTTGCCTCAGTCCGGACCGGAAGCAGTCCGGCTCGGAATGCTTTGTCCGCCGGACCAAAGACCGGAAAACGGTCCGAGCTACAGCACTACTTGAAAATCTAAAGTATTATTTCTTTAGTCCCAAACAATTCTCCAATTTTCTTCTGTCTGACAAAGCACCCGTATGTGCGCATTTAGCCTTAGGTAAGTGTCAGGGCATCGCGCGGACGGGCTGACGTCCCTAGATGGACACAGTCCCCCATCAGTTCCTGCACATACACGCATACACACACCACAGCACAGGCAGAAAGGTAACCCAACATTTCCAAAACTCTTCTTTGAATAAAATGACAGCATTATCGTGAATTATGTCACCCCTCATTCACTCCGCACACTCGCACAGTATTCGGTCATGTCGGTTTATTGCATGCAATGCTAACATAGACCAAAAAATCAGTCTATTTCGTTGGGGGATATCCCCCGCTGAGACTACGTCTGGCTTCACAGAATCCCTCTCCTACATAGATCGAAGTCTGCCCTACCCAATCCCGTAGGGGTACTCTCCTAGTCGGAGTCCTACGGACAAAAGTTACGATAACCCCAATTTTATGAATTTGTATACCATCAAACTGGTAGACATCCATGAAAAAAAAAATTCTACAACATAATTTCAACTTTACCACATTACACGATGGAAATATTCACTGAAGATCACAGAAATCTTTGTCCATCTCGCGACATCGCCTTTCCTCTAAGTCGCCATTATGTGTTTACGAAGGTTTACAGACCCCGTATATAACACTTGCTCTGATTGGCCGACGGACAATTTCCGTCGCTCGATCAATATGAATAAGCCAATATCTTCTTCTTCTTCCATAATCTTCAAAGGGCTTTACAGCCCATCACGAAGATGAACTATCAGTTGGGATGTGCAGGTGTCCCGGGGTTTTCCCCTACTCTTATTCGAATAGTGCAGTGGGTTCTTAACGTGCAAAGGTGGTGACTTTCCTCTACACAGGACCTCCAGTTAACGTCCTATCCGAGGGATGGAGTGTTTTCCACTGTAACATAGCCTGCGCCTATGAAACAAGAGAGGGGGCACGTTAACACACAACGCAGGCTTCAGTCATCCGCCCGGGGTGGATTCGAACCCACGATCTTTGATTCGCCAGGCAGACGCTTTACCGACTGAGCCAACTCGCCTCCCTTATGCAAATAAGCAACTATGAATATGCAAATAAAAAGGAAATCGACAGCGAAATTGGGTCATCATAGTACGCTACATACGTTAGTATTTAATACTATGATGAATATTAATGAGTAGTGGAAACCTAAAATTTGTACATCGAATGTGATTGGCTAATGGATTCTCTTGCCGAGGATTAGCTCAGTAACGCGTCGACGAGCTGTAAACTGTTTTTCCTTGAAAATTTCACCCAAATCGAGGATATTTCTAAGAGCTGGTGAGCAAATTATATTTATTATGAGTTACTTTTACCCGTTTACTAATAGTTGACGATACCCACTCGACTACGGCATGTACGGTGACTATGGTAGGCTCCAGTCTGTCTTGGACTTGGAGGAGGACCTCGAGTCGAAAGTCAGAAAATGTTATATTTATAAAACTCCTCCAACATGTCCAAATAATGCTAACATTGACATTACAGTTAGTAATCATTTATGACTTTTTATGTTATCATCATGGTTATGGCGACATCATTCCACCTCAATGAATAACAGTTAGTCAAATTTAACATCGAACATGCAAGTGTGTGCGTACACACTGAATGAGAGGACTTATTCCACGATTAGGCCAAAATGACTTTGTAATGTATCAATTTGTCTCAGTCAAGGGCAAGGCATTCGGTAAGCCACTTTCTGTACCTGGCTCGCTGTGGGCCGCATTAATTACTTACACAAGTTAATTGCATTGCCATTATGCGGCGCGGCGCGGCGCGGCGCGGCGCGGTAAGACGACAAGACTACGAGACACACACACACAGTACAGACACAGTAGCTCTAACTTTATGGATCAGAATCGCCTCATGATTTACAACATTATAAGTAGTTTTTACACTAGAACATGGGTCACAATAGTACATACCGCACTGCCTATGAGATCCTTGATTCTTTCAACAAAGTAAATTGAATTCATCAATACCGCGAAACATCATATTGCAGGGGAAAATGACATATTTCACGGCTTTCTCCGGAACGTAAGGTGATCGTCTTTCTGAAAATAATTGTATACAATTAGAGTGTCAAATATACGAGGGCCTTGATTGGATGAAGCTGCAGATATACTGGCAGTCTGACCAATCAAAATAGCTCTTCCAACAAAGAATATAAATAATTGTGCTCTTCCTGTTCCGAAGCTAACATTCTATAATTTACTAGTATTTTTGGTCATTCCTACTTATAAAAAAAAATAAAAAGAATACTTATTTGATTGTAAAGTAATTATATATATTTCAAAACCATTATACTCATATTGAAACATTCTATAGGATATTTAAAGAAGTAAGATACCTACATAACTCTGAATGAAAGGGAGAAAATATCATTAAATGAACAGCAGAACTTATGATTATGTATGCTGAGAATGACGTGCGCGTGAGGTCGTTTCGTTAAAACATAGAGCATGCGACATAGCCATACCCTGCAATTTTTTTTCTTTAAAAAGTAGTTAAAAAGAAACCCTAAAACCGTGGCTGAGGACCTTTTTGGGGGGCTCACAGCACCCCCAGTAACAAAATCGTTCCCAGGCGCCTGCCCCCCCCCCCCCAAAAAAAAAAAAAAAAAAAAAAAACACAACCACAACAATAATTTCCATGACCAGAAAGGAAAAATTAAAAAAAAGAAAAAGAAAAGGAGAGAGAGAGAGAGAGAGATACTTTCTTCCCAACTTTTTTTGAATTTTTTTTTTTGTTGCTTTTATTGCAATCATTTTTTTTTTGTTCCAGCAGTTTTACTAACATTTCCCTGGTTCTATCAACTCCTTGATTAGTCTAGGGCTATATATTATGTACGCCTATATCGAAAAGCGAATGAATGTTGTAGGCAGTGGCGGATTTAGGGGGCACATCTGGCCCGTGCCCCTCCCCTTTTGGAAGAAAAGTATGCATTATGCCCCCCTCCTTTTGAACGATTTTTTTTTCTTTTTCTTCTTTCTTTTTTTTTTGCTTGTCAGAGAATTATGGAGGGAAACTGGGACCCCATAACCTCCACCGCCCCCCCCCCCCCCCCCACACACACACTGAGCGAATTTTGGAGGTCTGGCGAAAAAAAATTGTCGCCACCTCCCCGGCCCCGAATTTTGACAGCTATGATATAGGAACATGAAAAAGTCTCCATATACTCCGAGACATTTATATTATTATACACAACATGCTTAATTGAGTTGTTGCCTTCCACAATAACGGCCTACATTCAGGCACCTGGGAAAGATTTTGTTACTGGGGGTGCTGTGAGCAAAAAAAAAGGGTCCTCATTTTTTGGGGTCTCTTTTTAACTCCTAATATCTCTGACAAGCACAAAAAAAGGTCCTCAGCGTGTTTGGGTCTCTTTTTTACTACTTTTTAGCTACAGCACCCCCAGCATCCCTACAGAACCCCACCATTCTGAGCTTTCTAGGGGGCCCCTCAAAACATTCTGGGGGTGCTACAGCACCCCAGCACCCCCGGCTCCCAGGGGCCTGCCTAAATTAAGATTTCAGATTACTTTCAGATTCAGATTCAGATTTGCTTAATTCGCGATTTTTAAGTACACATTATACAAATCATGCAAACATACAAAGTGCATAACATCAATATTGCATATCATTAAATTTCTGATAAAGATAACGTGTTTCATGAATAATATTTGAAAGTAATTTAACAAATATTTCTTTGAAAAAAGCTGGACACGGGTAATAGAGTGTGAACTTTAAAGGAAAGTGTCGAGCCCATGCAATATCGACAAGTCAAAATTAATGTTAATTCGATATGAGTCTGAATATGAATATGAATATGAATATAATTATGACGATAATCTAGATTAGGGACTGGGGAGTTTGTTGCATGGAATGGGCCACATGCCTATTAATTTTTCTCTCTTTAAAATAAATGTATTTATTAGACAGTTTCTTTCCTTTTTATACTCCATGGTAATTGAAACTGTGAATTTAATTTTATTGAATTGAATGGATTTTTATGTGATCTTCTTTTCACGCTGCCTTCCACCTCTCCGACCTTCCTCGTTTTTTTTTTTTTTTTTTTTTGTTATCATCTGTTTGCCATTCGACGGGGGGATATGCCACTAGATTTTCGGCATGAAAAGGATTTTGAAAAAAAAATGTAAGAAGAGCTTTCTTCTTCTTTTATTTAATTTTTCGCTTCTCATTCATTTTTGTACTGCATGATAACACTTCTGAAAAAAACAAAATATGAGACCAACGTTCCCGGCTCCCCCACCCCTCCACCCCCTGCCAGCATGCACTTACCAAGAACGGATTTAAGAAATATATAAAAATGTTATTGGGACAAATTGGCTGCTTCGAGTGTGGGGAAAATCAAGGCACTTTCTCAAAGAGAGCGCTTTTGAATGAATAACAAATACATTAAATGAACGGTATATAATCTTCAGGAAAAAAGGTCTCTGTGAGAATAACAAAGAGTATTATAATTGAGATCTTATAATAACTTTAAGACTGAAAACTACCTCTTTTTATATATAGACGACGAAAAACACACATTACAAACTTTGCAAAACTAAGAATAAACAACAGTACACTTATGAGCACTGGCGTAGCCAGGGGCACAAGGGGGCCAGGCCCCCTTTTCAGCTATATATATATATATATAAAGCGGGGAAGTGAAAGAAAAAAGCCTAAAAAGGCGCTACGAGCCGTTATCTTTCAATCACAATTCGCTAATAATACGTCAAAGTTTTCGCGCTTCGCTCGGGAAGGGGAAATAACCCCCCCCCCCCCCCCGCCCTCCCCCCCCCCCCCCCCCCCCCCCCCCCCGTCCCTGCACTCAGTGCAAATACTTGAAAAGCAGTTCAGGCGTCGAACTAACTTTCCGCCTAAAAAGGGTGCTATACGAGCCGTTACCTTATGATTATGAAAAATCAGAGCTTTCGCGCTTCGGGCGGGAGGCCGAGGGGGGAAACTCCACCTCCATGCACCCACCCCTGTTGCGTCCAAATATTTGAAAAGTAGTCCGGGCGTCGAACTAACTTTCCGCTTAAAAAAAGGTGCTATATACGAGCCGTTATCTTTCTCTCAAATTAAAGAGTGCTCACTGTAACGAACCCCCCCCCCCCCCCCCCCCCCCCCACCCGCGAGCACGTGACTTGCTCCCATGCATAGTGCAATTGCACACTACACTGCATGCATGTACTGCACTAGCACTTCGATCGCGTAAACCGTGCACCATTGCAGCTCCAGCTCCTCCGATCCGGCGTGGCTCCAGCTCAGGTACAGGTCAAAACTCAAATACAGTTATCGTCCGTCTCGTAAGTCGTAACTATCAATATTTCTAACTCGAGTCAAATTAATTTATTTCGGAACTGTGCTGGCATAATGCGTAAACCATTTATTTTCAATTTCATACTCAGGGGTTCATAGTTTTTTCTTTTGATGTTTTGTGAATGTGTTGTCTGTTGACTGGTCGTTGACTGCACTCAGCTGTCTGCAGCTGTCATGTGTCACACTGTCACTGTCAGATTGTCACCGTATTGTAGGCCTATAAATTTTTTATTGTGTATAACTTACCAAAAAACGATGATTTATTGCGTCGTCTGCCATGTCTGCCCACAGTAGCTGTACTAAAATTAAAAAGAATCCGGGACAACCCGACCACCGGACAGCTCGACCCAAGACAACTCGACCAGGTCGAGTTGTCCAGACTCCAGTCAGGGTGGGCTGCGTTTTCGGACAACTGTGTGTGTGTGTGTAATGGGGTTTTTACAGACGTGTATCAATCAGATATGATTATTTACGTCTGGGACCGACCTTTAACCTCACCATCCGAAAGAGGAACTCGACCTACTTTAACTTAAGTACTTTTTTTCTTCTAACATTGTAAAAAATGCAAGTACAAATTTCATGAACAGAGTTTCACAGCATGGCTTCAAAAGACATTTTCTGCATCAAGTATATTGATATGATACATTCATGACATGAAACAAGGAATTTTAAGCTTTTCATTTCAGTTCTATAGGCCTAATATAAAACATGATTTTCCTTGCAGTGAGAATAACGGTGTTCCCCGTGATCAGGCCCCACGCACCGATCAGTGAGGAGCAACCGACTCTACCGAGTAACTTACTATTTATTGGAGTTCATTTTACCCTAAACCTAACCCTAACCCTGTCATGCCTATTGACTTGTAGCCATGCTGTGAAACTCTGTTCATGAAATTTGTTAGAAGAAAAAAAGTAGGTTGAGTAACAAGTTGTCCAAAAACGCAGCCCACCCTGGACAACTCGACCCGGTCGAGTTGTCCAGGGTATTGGGTCGAGTTGTCTTGGGTCGGGCTGTCCGGTTGTCGGGTTGTCCGACCTATCACCTCTGCCGTTTGCGAGACGAGATAGTAGTACCGCTACTGTGGGCAAACATGGCAGACGACGCAATAGATCATCGTTTTTTGGTAAGTTGTAAGTTAGTTAACTAAATTTAAGTTAGGGAGCGCAATAAAGTAATAGTTTAAGCTTGATTTGGTACTATAATTACTTCAAGAAAGGATGTAATTTAATAAAAAAAGCATGTAGTCGCTATTTTGTAGTCACGGTTCGCAACGCTTTTGAATGGCCAGCTTTTACAGCGCTGTCGCGAAGCGACAGCGCTGTGTATAGTTACACATTTGACGCATGCGTCAAGTTGTTTCCCTTGCAAGGTTCTCACCAGTGTAGAATACACATGTCGCGTGCGACACGCGAAAGTTTCGGAAGACTCACTTGCGTCACACGCAAAATCCGGAAAGGGTGAAAAAAAAAAAAACTGTTGTCACGCATCGGTCATAAAAAGTTCTTATTCAGAATATATTTGCAGATTCTTGTCACTCGAGTTTAATAGACGGTAGAGAACACCTTACTGAAAATAAGCTTGTACCTGTCCTTTATATGAAAACTCGTACTCTCACTCACTCAGTGCCACTGCGTTTGCGCCGCAGTAGCTTGATCGGTCGAAGCCCTGTCGCCGCGCCGGCTCGTCTCTGGAGCACTGCACTGAGACTCGTATATAGCAACACTGAATGTGTTGACACCCTCTACGTTCGTTGGTATCACCATTCACCAAAGTTCCGAGCAAGCTAGCGATAGCAACCACATCGGTACGGAGAAGTGCTAGCAGCCTCACGGACCAGTACAGTCGAGTCGCGATCGTGCTGTCAGATCAAACGTAAACAAACATGATTGTACTTTAAAAAGAAAAAACACTCATTACATTCATCTCAGACGTCCGTGCTGTGATTGAAAATATGCTCCATACGGTAAGTCCTTACAATACATGATGGAAAGGCGAAAATCTGACTTTTGAAAAAAGGACACATGGAAATCAAAACATCACGCGTAAATTTGGCCGCCGCCAAATCGGGAGAGAAAAATCCTGGCGAGAACGCTGCTCCCTCGTCCACTAGCCGAATCGAGGACGCATTCACCCTGGTTTTGCCGTTGTCCTCGATTCAGCACCTCGTTCACTTATATGACGTCATACAAGCTTCAAAATGGATGACACTACGATCAACAACTTGATAACTGTTATCAATTCAGAGGTACATGTAAGTCATCATCTGTTACAGTGTTAGTACTATATTCCATATGATTGCATTTTACCTGACATGTCTTCAGGACACCGCACATAGGCAGTGGTAGTTAGTTTGCATACTATTAGTTTTGGAAATTGGGGCATAGTGTCATGTATTGCACCTGCACGACGAGTGCAGCGGACAGCGGAGCTTGCCCCTGCCTGGGCGACAGGGACGAAGCTCCGTTGACTTATGCTGTATGCAGTTCTATGACTATGGTTCGTCACTCACATGGGAAAGACTTCCTTTTTGCATGTTTTTTCGACAGGCACCTAACGCTAAATCCTATAACTCTAACGTTAAACTAAATTCTAACCCTAACCCGAACCTTGTTGTCTTTTTTTTTTTTTTTTGGTTGTTGCCTATGAAATGTTCCTCATTTTCTTTATTTTGGTTTATTATAGTCTTGCTTAAGTAGAAGTAAATCTAGAGATTATTAAGTAATGTTTGAAGTAATCAGTAGCTGTTGAAGGTCATTGATTATGCTGACAGGTTTTGCACACAAGGTATAAAATAGGAGCAGTAAGCTCACATTTCTTGGAATGGGGTATGACAGAAAGCTGATCCTTCTTGGGTAGGAGAGTAGAAATGCTGAACTCTGTGAGTTCGAACAAAACGATATAATCAAAGCCATTTCACGTACATGGGTAAAATGTGTGCTGGAAATTCCCATGATACTTTCAAGTGTTGTCTACAACATAAAGATGTTTACAACAAACAGAATCTATGTAACCCATTATGTAGATATGATGTTTGCATTATTCTGATTTTTTTCTTTGTTAGATATTATATTATCGATTTGGGCAAATCTTTTTTGTGTGTGTGTGTTTATGATTATTTTTTTATTCTATACCCATGCTCAGACTACATTTGCCAAAGATATTCAGTGTGCAATTACATCCTATCATGTGCAAGCCATGCTTATAACCAGCTTGCCCTGTTGTGTATTCAAGTATTTATTCATTGTGGTGCATAATGTTTTCAAACTAGCACTTTCTCATTTGCACAAAGAGTTTTTCATACAAACATTTGTTAGGAAGTATTACGTCGATTCTCTGATGGGGTTTATGAGTCTTGCACTTTTCGTCGGGTGCCTTTAATTGTAAACACGAAATGTTACCTGTGCATAAGCTTTTTTCTTCCTCAAAATAATAGTGCAATATATATACATATATATACCGTTTATATACCGTTTAGCTACAGAGGGCCACTGGGGGGAATGCCTTCCCCCACTCCCTGTTGAATAACAAGGGCCTAAAAACAAACAAACAAAAACAAAGAGGAAAAAAGGTACAGGGAGAATGGAAGCAGGAGGAGAAAAGAAGCTGTAGGACCCGTCTTGCACGCCCCCATAATCATTTGACTTGTAAATTTTCTGAGTAAGATCATAGCACCCCCCCCCCCCCCCAAAAAAAAATGATCCCTATACTCACTTTAGAAACTCTCATAAACTTTCAATTGTTAAAATTGTTACAATTTTGCAACAGATAAAATTACAGCCCATTATGTGAATATGTATGTATCTTACATGTAGTTCTGATACTAAATTGCAAAAACCATGGAAAAATAATGCCATGACAAATAATAATGAGTATTGCTGCACTTTTTACGCCTTTTTTAACGATTTATGCCAGATACATTCTGTGTGCAATATCAGGCCATTCATTCATTTATGTGTAAATTATGAAACTCACAGCAATTAAACTATGTTTTATACAAACATGGTCATATGATTATAATCCGACATATGCTTATGGCAGCACTTTCAGGCTTTATTTCATTAAAGATATAAGGTAAGGGTTAAGGTTGCAAGTGGATTTTGCATTAGGTTTAGTGTTTGGTCCAGGAATGAGTAACTGTATGACATTAACTGCATAGCATTTGTCGCTAGAGCATTTGTCATACAACCCAAATGATAGTCTCTGCCTTCTTACTTTTATCATTGTATGGTATACTGCAAGATCTATTAGAAAGGAGCTTTCCTTTTTAAGTAAAAAAAAAAAAAAAAAAAGTTTACAGTTTACTTCTGCCAAAGTACTACTTGGTTTGATTACCACATTTTATCAGTCTTTCCAGGGAAAGAGAGAGAGAATATCAGAACAATTGTGCATTCCATTGTTATTAAAATGTTATATAGGTTTTGACTTTAGATGTTTGATAGGTGCTGTAGTTTAAGTATACAGCTACTGATTGTAGAAGTGTTGTCTTAATCCATTCTTTTCCTTTTCTTCAAGTTCATCCTGTGCAAAGGTAGTGTGTGTCTTCATATATTTTTCCAAGAGAGTGTGTAGCTGTTTGAAAACTTTACTTTTGTACTTTAATACATGCCGAGTTACAGTTACTCCTTTTTTATACCCCCGCCAAACGAAGTTTGAAGGGGGTATACTGGAATCAGTCGATGGTTGGGCGGTCGGTCGGGCGGGCGGTCGGGCGGTCGGTCGGTCCGTTGCAAATCTTGCGGATCGAACTACTTCCTCAGTTTTTGACCGAAAGTCATGAAATTTGGTACACACATTGGTCTTGGTGGGAAGATGTGCAAGACATATTTTTCGGATCAGTCGGAATCTGCGTTGCCATGGTAACGGCATATTTATGGCAGAAAATCAAGGAAAACAGCTTGCGGATCGAACTACTTAGTTTTTGACCGAAAGTCATGAAATTTGGTACACACATTGGTCTTGGTGGGAAGATGTGCAAGACATATTTTTCGGATGAGTCGGAATCTGCGTTGCCATGGTAACGGCATTTTTATGGCAGAAAATCAAGGAAACACATTGCGGATCAAACTACTTCCTCAGTTTTTGACCGAAAGTCATGAAATTTGGTACACACATTGGTCTTGGTGGGAAGATGTGCAAGACATATTTTTCGGATGAGTCGGAATCTGCGTTGCCATGGTAACGGCATATTTATGGCAGAAAATCAAGGAAACGCCTTGCGGATCGAATAGTGCTGAGACTAAAAACCGGGTACCCGAGTCCCGCCCGAGAGCATCGGGTCCCGGGTCAAAATATTACATGCCCGTTTCCCGAAAATAAGTATTTTAATGATTACTCATCGTCGACCAGCCATTAAATGAAAAATCCATGTAGCGCCCCACTGCAGTGATGCGCTTTGGATTCGTTCAACTTACTATAACATTCGTTATACACAGACAGCAAAGCCCACAGCCGCGATTCAGAGACTGCATGCTCATTGGTTCATCGAACCCATAACATAATTTGCATTTGAATGCCCTTCCCCCTTATTGTGAGTAAACAATATGTCGTAGTCATGAGCGATCAACGGGCGTAAAGTTTACAAACTCATCCATATTCAACATCAACCGTCGCTCCATACTCGGATTACTCGCACGTGGCATCTCATCATGAATACGACTTGTACATGTAGCGCCCCACTGCAGTGATGCGCTTTCGATTCGTTCAACTTACTATAACACATAACCCTTAAACCTTACACATTCGTATACACAGACAGCAAAGCCCACAGCCGCGATTCAGAGACTGCATGCTCATTGGTTCATCGAACCCATAATATAATTTGCATTTGAATGCCTTTCCCCCTTATTTGGAGTAAACAATATGTCGTAGTCATGAGCGATCAATGGGCGTAAAGCTTACAAACTCATCCATATTCAACATCAACCGTCGCTCCATACTCGCACGCGGCATCTCATTCATGAATATGACTCGTACATGAACAGATGTATTAACATCAACAAGATTAAGCGCGAGCACGATTTGGCACTGTCACAATTCCTGAAACTTTAGCACCCAATTAATAAATTCGAAATTACTAAAATCAGATTATATCCATGGCGATATATCCAAAATAATATCCTTCATTCATGCGAAAGTGAAAAACAAGGCATGGGAAGCAAAGGCTGTCTAGAGTGCGCACGATCAAGAATTTCATTCATAAAATTGGGCTTGTGACCTCATTTGATGACCACAAGTCATGACATGTGCAAAATATGCCAACCAGCCAATGAAGGTTTGCGCCTTTTTTCCTCCCCGTTCCTTTGATCCTTAATTCACACCGCCGCGGCATTGGGCGCGAAGGCGCTTCGTATAAACAGATCGAATATCAAAGGGGAACCGCATGTGCGTAAAAGGATGAAGTTACGGTCGGGCAGGGATGAAGTGGTTGGCTTGATATTTTTTGATATTTTTTTATGATGATGATACTTGTTTTCACGATAATGATTATCAAGATGATAATGATGATGATGATGTCTTTGATGATGATTATGATGACGATCATCATGAATCATGATTATATGATAATTATGTTATGATGATGATATGATGGTTATGAAGATCATGCTGATGACAGAAAACACATACCAGCTCTTCTTTGTTTTGCATTTAGTCCTTTGAAAGAACGTCTTTATTTACATGTACAACGAAAATGTCATAATGAAAAGTTACCTGTTGTGTCTAAACGCTAATACACTAGGCCCACGCATTTTTTTTAAATTCAGGCAAAGCAGTTTAAGAACCCTTTCTTTAAAATAAACCCTGTCATTTATGAGAGAGAGAGTGAGAGAGAGAGTCAGTCAGAAAGAAATGATTACCCCCCCCCAAAAAAAGGAAAAAATATAAAAATCTTGTTTTCAGTTTTCGTTTATGAACTTGCACTTTCTAAATTCTAAATAAAAGAAGCATGATCTGATGAGCGTGTCTGTGTGTATACGAAGAGAAATCGGACTAGCATACATTTACGAATATCAGTAGACTGTGGTACATGAAGTGTGTGTATGTGTGTGTGTGAATTTCAATAATTGACGCCTCGCGATGAGTTCTTTGAGAAGGAAACTATCGTTGATCGTGCGTGGGGAATTACAATGTGTACACGTATGAGGACTGTAGTAGAGAAAGCTCGCCATTTTCGTCAGGGACATCAATTGATACTACGCGTGAAGTTTGTCTACAAGTGCCTCTTGCTCTCTTTACGATCAGATGTCAAAATTCCCAAGGGCTGCTCGTGTAAAATTATAAAGAATCATCATGATCATCGTCTCAAACAAGTTTTTCTTTGAGATTTCATTGTATTTCCCTTCCTTTCAAGTTCATGTGTGTATTTTTGGATAAACATGTGCAAGGGACTGTTGACCGTTATTTACCTAAGGCTAAGGCGCTGGCATGATTATTATCGATGATTTCTATGGATTAAATTTAGGAGGCTTAGGCCTAATATCATGTCTTGCGCCCACGATTTTCCCAGTCTCTTTTTTTCCCTTGAATTGTTTATTTCAGGTGCCAAACACGAAGGAGTTTTTCCCAGTGTTAATAGCTTCTTAGGGGTAAATATAAGCTTGTAATTTGTGTTAGATGATTTTCGGGTAACCGGGAACCCGCCCGAAAAATCGTCGGGTTCCCGATTTGAAAAAATACCCGAAACTCCCACCCCTAGGATCGAACTACTTCCTCAGTTTTTGACCGAAAGTCATGAAATTTGGTACACACATTGGTCTTACTGGGAAGATGTGTACAACATATTTTTTTGATGTGTCGGAAGCTGCGTTGCCATGGAAACGGCATATCTATCGCAGTAAATCAGGGAAAAATCTTGCGGATCGAACTACTTCCTCAGTTTTCGACCAAAAGTCAAGAAAGGCTGTTCTCACGGGGCGGGGGTATTAATCATCATCTTCAGTGATATTTCTAGTTTTAAATTTAATATGCAGTACTTCTAAATTTCTTAAATCAGCACCAGGTGTCATTTTAAAACAGTGCAATCATAGTGAAAGGTGTTTATAAAGTCATGAGATAGAGACTAAGAGAGAGAGAGAGAGTAAAATGGAGAGAGAGAGGGAGAGAGAGAGAAAAAAGAACAGAAGAGAAAAGATTAGGGGATGCTTTACTGCACTCAATATATGATGGATAGATAAATGAAGAAATGAACCAACTTTAGAAAGATGAAGAGGGATCTACAGTGTACTCTATCTACTCTTTCTTCTCTTGCCAACTCTCTCTTTTTTTTTCTCTCTCTCTCTCTACTAATTTCGGCTACTCCTCTTTCTCTATTCTCAAAAGCACAGGGAATGATTTGTGGTGATACATGTATGTCCAGTGCAAATTTTTTCTTATCAAATTTGTACAAACGTGAATAAAAACAATATTTTACGGAACAAAGAAAGTTGTCAGATATGCAAATGTTGGAATAATTTATTTTGAATAATTTACACTTCACTGGAAATTCCATAACACTGTCATGACTAACAAATAAAAAAAAAATAAAAATAGCCAAGCGTCAACATATCACTCACTCGGTGCAGGTTCGCCATCTTGAAACAAAAGTCACATGATCAAAACAAAAGTGGTCACCTGACTGTCGGAACGACCGTACGTACGTCGAGAGATCAATCAAAAGCGTAGAGTAGCGAAGAGAACGGACTTGGCCTGTGCGACGAGCCGTTGTAGACGTCGTTCGGAGCAGAAATCGAAATTTCGCTACTGTCAAACTCTAGATGTACTGTAGTGTAGACAGTCTCTTTTGTTGACTTGTCGGCTGACACAGCATGGACTGGTCAGTGCTGGTGGTCAGCGCTGGTGGTCAGCATGGTCATGACCAGACCAAAAAATTATTCTATTTTATTCGTGAATATGTTCCGCTTAGACTGAGTCTGGATTCACAGAATCCCTCTCCCTTTAATAGACCAAAGTAAGCCTTGACCTGTAGTGTTGACCGAAAATTCTGTTTCTCGTTGAAGTTAGCCTCTTCACTTAGAGACATTAGCGGGCCATTGGATCTCCTGTGCAAACCAGTAACAGTTACACGCCGATGTGAAGTTGGAAAAATCGCTATAATTTTATTTTTCCTCATGCATATATGATTAAATTGATTAGGCCTGGGCTTTACTCCTTCAAGAATCTGTTCAACTTACCAATTTGTCTGTATAATCCATTAATAGTCTACTCCTTTTTTTTTCAGGTAATTCAGGGTCCAAGGTTATCCTTTTGAAAATCTTGCAGCCGTTATTGTGTGTAGTCAGTTTGCACAGCAGATCGAACTTCTGTCTCTAAGTGAAGAGGCTAACGAATGAGAGACAATTTTCGGTCTAATTTTCGGTCTAATTTTCGGTCTAAAGTAAGCCATGCCCATGGTTGTTCCCGGGTGTTGGGGTTCTCCACTACAAAAGTTGGGATTGCCCTAATTCCAGGGAGCTCCACTGCCACCGCCGTTTGTTGGTGGAGCTCCAGGTACAAATAACCAAAATCTTCCTCGCCCATTTGGCATTAGTTTGGTCGGTCGCATCTCATTTCGGCCGGTAAGATGAAAATTTGTACTTCCATTTCAGGAGAAATACTATATAACTATCAGTCTGGCATTTTTATTTTGACGATTATTTAGAGGAAAAAAAATGGAATTTCGTCGCCGAGCTGATCTCTCCCTATACTGTACCGTCGATTCAAATGACTCGATCGCACTGTGCCAATAAAGTAGGGGAAATTTCAGCTCAGCGAGAAAATTCCATATTTTTTTCATCAATATAATCATCAAATTAAAATGCCGGACTGATTGTTATAGTATTTCTCCAGATATGTAATTACAAATTTTCATTTTACTTGCCGAAACATGTGTATTGTACACATGTATTTGACTTCTTCCCCAAACTTTGCCTACAAGGGGGCTCAGGGGCAGCACCCCTTAAGTACCCCTATTGTTAAAATGAGAAATTTTTTTAATACATGGCTGGGTTCTAACCAAACTTGGTAAGAATCATCCTTGGCAAAGAGGATCTAAATTAATGCAAATAGGGTACCAACATGTATCCCTTAAGGAGGGAGTGGAGTGGTTGGGGGGGGGGGGGGAGGGGCAAAAGCACCCCCCCCCCCCAGAACCTGTGACACCAAATTGACATTTTTCCTTTTGTAAAACGTATTGCCACATGTAGATTGCAGGACCCCCTAAAGTGCCCCCAACCTTTATATTTTTTTCACCAAGTGAAAATTATGTGATGCATGCCTTGTTCTGAAAAAAGATGCCATCGAAAAATGAGCCTGTATGACTGAATAACCATGGAAAAGAGCGTTAAGCCTCAAAGTCATGTTTGTCTTCTCTTTTTGCCTATAGAAGCTGTAATTATTAAATTGAGGAATCTGTCATCATGGCTGGAAGGCGTAGTGTCTTCGATACCATCATGTCCAAGGAAGAGTACATGCAGCCTGAACAGAAGGCTGTACCGATCAAGCTGGCAGCAGCATCCATGCAGGACCCAGATGAGCTTATCGAGTGCCCCTATGACAAGGTCCATCGCATACGCCTCAGCCGCTTCCCTATGCACCTACTCAAATGTAGAAAGGTAACATCACTTCTTGTATATCAAGGAGGCCCCCTCTCATTGTAAACGTGATCACAGGTCCAGAGATTTTCCTTCAGTGCATCAGTTATATGATGAGTTCGAAATCATGCTATCTGGTAGTTTCTTGATGTCCGTATGAAATGACAGTATTGTTTACTCAATGAGTGAAAGGTATTTCTTCTAAAATTATAACTACATGTAGGAGTCGAAAAACTGAACATTTCTGGCTTTTGTGCATTGTAGAACAAATTTTCATGTGTCTGCATTGCCCATTTTATGTCGGGCTGTATTTTTTGTTTGTCTGGTCACGTTTTTAATACGCGACATAAGATTCAGAAAGTGCCGATAAATGTAACCAATCTAGGTCAAGTTCATTCTACAATTTGGTATCCTTACCTATTATCATTTTTTTCTATTTTCAACTTGATTGCACAATAATATATTATAGAGTATCGAAAGTTCCTCCATTGTGGACTGCCAAAAGGTCATCAATGGGGGGGGGGGGGGGGCAGGGGATGCTGTCGCATTTGCTCCTTTTTCCCATATTCTTGTCCCTCTCTCTCTCTCTCATGTAGTCTCCAACTGTTCTCAATCTTTTGCATTGATTTCTGATTTGGCATTGAATTGTACTGTATCTATTTCAGCAAGTCCTTGCACGTAACAATGAACATTTGGGATGTAAACAATATCATTGACAATAGTCCTTTTGATTTGATTGACTGTTTCCCCACTTTACTACTCTCTGTCTCAGAACTATGTCGGGAAGGAGATGTACACCTGTCCTTTCAATGCCTGTCACTTGGTTCCAGCTCCTGAAGCGAGGCATCACATCGCTAACTGTCCAGACAAAGGTTTTGTCGAGAAAGACATGGTGCGAGGTAAGTGAATCAGTTTATTTACGGTGACATGGAAGGGATCTATAGACCGTTGTACTAGCTCGGCCTTTCAACCTGAGGTGTCTAGGTACCTGTGAAGACGGCATCTCCACACCTTGACAATTTCATAAAGCATGAAACGGTACAAACCTGATGAGTGAAATTTCTATTGAATAATGCAAAAGACTACAAAAAGGAAGGACAGGTGTGTTGTGTATTTCAGCCTTATTGTTCAGAACAGTTTTGAGCTGCTCCTTTAGAGATTTAAATTTTCGCTCTGCTGCTTTGTCTTTCTTATTGATGGGGACAAATGATTACTAGGGATATGACTATCTTGCCTTTTATCCATATTTTCAGGGTATGATTCCAATAATACTTACTGCAGAGGCTACATCAAAGTACCATCGTACAGACGTTCTGACGAATATCATCATGAACCATCAGAAAATTGGGATGAAGGTTAGTAGAAGTGGGCTGTAATAGAATTGTATAGTTTGTACTTTTGTTCACCTCTCTCTCTCTCTCTCTCTCTGTATCTCTCCATCTCTCTCTCTGTATCTCTCCATCTCTGTTTATTGAATATGACTGCTTCATCCTTGTTAGCTGACCTTCATTCTCTTCCATCATCTTCCATTCTTTTCTAGATCTAGTGTGTAATCTATAGGTTCTCAGGGATGTGTTCAGTAAAGGCAAAGAAATTTTTTTTTTTAACGACCTTATAATATGTTTTTTTCTAAGAAGTCAAGGTTGTCTCGCTCACCAGAGTGACTTCAAAATAATCTGGTTTTCTTCCATAACTTTCTTTGGGATAATGTTATTATTGATTTATAATGCTTCGTGTTTGAATTTAAGGAAAACTCTCTCATTTGCTGAGAAATAAATGATTTGAAATAATTTGATTGTTTATCAATATGCCTGGTCATGTGTGTGACGTCTGGTTTACTTTACAAAGTATGGCCAAGGAAAGTAGATGACATTGTTCTCATTATACACTTCTTTTCAGAGATTCAGACAAACACATCCCGAGAGTACTGGGGCCCAGATGGAGAAGGAGATAATAGGTAAGGAATAATGAACAATGTAATATCTCCATGCTCTTATGGGATTCTTGAAAGAAGATGGAAACCATAGTCGGTGCGAAAGTCATGGAAGAAGAGAAAACAGACATGGTTACGAACTAGAGATATAGAAGGTTTTTTCATAATTCTCTATGGACAGGGTGTCTACTACGAATACTAATGTAGAGAAATATTAACTTTTGCGGCAAGCAGTAAATTTCATTGCATGACAATGACAGGTGAATTGTTTAATTGTGCGAACACCCTTTTTGTTATCAGCGGATGATTTTTTGTTGTTGTTGCAAAGTTATGTGTCTGTTTCTTCCTCTTGACTGAACTACTCGCATTTTTATTTCCACTTTGTGAAAATAATGTTCATAACGCCTCATTCCTTGATTTTGATGTTCTAGTGGAACACAGCACCTACCACGAGCAAAAGGAAGAGGGGCTCCAAGAGTTGTTGGCCACACCCGTACCCAGCAGCAGGCGGAGATGAGGTTACCACGACAACCCGCCCAGGCAGCCGCAGCAGCTCAACAACGCCACCAGCAGCTACAACAACAACAACAGCAGCAGTATGACCCCATCCCACCCCCTGAACCACATGTAACTGCTGCTTCAGCAGGTAGGCCATTTTGATCAACATTTATAACACATTTTCTGAGCTGATTTGGCCTAACCATTCCTGTGTTTTAAGAACATAAGCTTTTTTTTTTCAAGTCATAAGATAAAGAAAGTATGATAAAATTGCGATATTATCAAAATATTCTGGAAATAACGACGAGACATGGAAATTATATGCTTAAAAAACATGCAAAATTTTTGCACTGATTACAATCTTTATTTCCTGTGTTTGGTTTCTTTACTATTGAATGAAGTGACTCTTTATTAAATTTGTCTGATTTTGCTTGTTAATTTTGTCGTTAATAATCTGTTTCTGGATAGCAGATTGCTCAAGGATGGGTTTTCCCTACCAGAGACAATTTATTTGCACTTGACTCATGCTCAGTCATGAAGTGATTGAAACTCATAGAGCAACTTGATATGAATATGCCTATGAAACTCTATCTTCACAAGTCTTGGAATTCTTGTTAATTGAATATTGTCACCAGAGATAATCATGCTCTCTGTACAATACTAATGGAAATGTTCTGTTTTGTTCGTGTTAGAATTTTGTAAATAAATATCAAACATTTAGTACTCCTCAAGGTTACAGTCATTGCAGCTCATAGCAGAAAAAAAAATCCTTTCAAATTTTGCAAGTGGCCTGGTCCTTTATAGGCTTAACTGGTTACTACTTTTAGTTCAGTTTGTTAGCCAGTTTCTTCTTGTCTGTCTTTTCAGCACCTGTTCAACCATCAGCCGTGGCAGGTTTAGGGAGAGGTCAGTTCAAGGGTCGTGTCATGGCCGCCAACCTATGGGGTGCACCCCAACAGAATCCTGCAGCCCCTACCAAGCCTGGCGGACTGGCACAAAGCCCCTGGGGATCACAGGTAATCCCTACAGATCGTGGTCATGTGAGATCCGAGCCCATTGCCTGCACGGATGAAGTAGCCTTTCTTTATCTGTTGCTGGTCATGGAGCTGAAATGTCTTGTTTCTCATTCATTTCACTAGTCCTGTTCCTCTTTGTGTGCAAACAAACTAGTTTAAACATTCAATTCATGTGTTTTAATTGTTTGTTCATTTGTTTTATTGAGCCTGAAACATCTTCTATTCCACATTGAAATAATTTGGCTGGATTTGCTATCTAAGACCAGGAAAGGATTTAGATCGAGTTTGAGGACTGCCAGCCAGCTATCATGGTGTGATTTGAAGTCTACCCTAATGTTAAGGTGCTTTAAATTGCACTAGAACAAAAAGAAGATTTAATCTAATTTACAAAATGGTAAATATGATTTCATGTTAGAACTACTCACCACTTAATTTGTTTGTACAAAAATAAAAATAAAATGAAATGGAAAAAAAAAGCACTTTTGAGAGCCGAATGAAACTTCTTTAAAATTTGGACGAATGACGTGTTACTTTGTTAGTAATTCCCGTTTTCTTATCTCCTAATTTTGGCACCCACAGCAGACAGCATCATCAGGTAACAGCAGCTCTGGCCCTCCTTCCCTGGAAGACGACTTCCCTCCTCTCGGTGCACCACAGCCTGCTCATGTTGGCCTTGGGCGTGGACTTGGAAGAGGGGCAGTCCTCCAGAGACCCGTTGGTGGGATGCAGAACGGATCCATGTAGGAGGAGTAACCATAGCAACCACGAGAGATAAATGGTGGTATATGCATCTACATATAAACTTCCAACTCATGAGAAATTATGTGTAGTTTGCATGTCTTGTCACCATTATTTGATTGATGATGCATTTAATAACAGAACAAAATTTAAAGGGTTTATACAAATTTAAGATGCTTCTTCTTCCAAAATCAAGAATTCATAAGATATGCATATGGCAAACCTTGCTTCCTGGGGTGCATGTGATTTACAGGAAGGCCATTTTGGGGGTTTTATTGCAAAGTTACAGTGTTTCTTCTATTAAAGTAAGCATTGAGATATATGGAAACAAATGACTAACTCTTTTTAATAATTTCTTTCAGCGAAAAATTAAAATTGATCCGTCCAGTATAAAGTTTTATATCATATTTTTTTCATTGTCAAGACTTCATATTGGTATAATTTGGGGTTTGAGAAAAATTTTTCCCCATTTTGTTTTTCTTTACATATGTTGTCTTTGTTAAGATACACAGTTAAAAACATCCTTAATATTCTTTATAGTAGTGGAATAGAAAGGAAATGTTTTTTATTATTATTTTTGAAGTCAAGGAGATAAACTTGCATAAAAAACAAACACTATAATTAGTTGTCATAAAACTCACTAATATGAGCTTTTAAATATTTTTTTTTCAGGGTCCTTCATGTTTATTGAAGATCGGGAAAACCAGAAAAGCTTTAATCATTTATTCCTCCCCATTAGATAGAGTAGAGATTACATTGTATTTATCCCATATATTTCAGGAATGAGCTACACTTTAATGACAAGGCAGTATATTATGTTTAAAGGCACTGAGGAGGCTATTGAGACATATTTTTTTGTACAAAGTTTAATGAAGATGTATTTCAAAGTTATTTTTGCATTTATATGTCATATATATTTTAAATTCACCTCATTAATTTGACAACTTAAGCATCATCAGAAGGTGTTTGATAGGCTGAACAGCAGATAAAAAGTGGAGATACAGTTCTTTTTTTTTTCATTAAAGGTAGTGCTTGTTTAAATGCCCTCAAATTATTTAGTAGAGCGGAACATTTTCTTTGCCCTATCCTCATTTATCAAACATTTATGACTTAGCAGAAAAAAAAAAATCATTTATCTTTTGCATGCATCAGATTGCTATTGTAAAAGGCTGAACATTGCAATTCTATTTAGGAGATCACTAAAGGGGGATGTAATTCTAAGCAATCACCTGAAAAAAATTAATTTGTGTACAGCTAGAATGTATGAAGTTAACCTGAAAAAACACTTTACCTGGCTTTCTGTGGATTAACGGTTAAGGAGTATGAAGAAAATAAATGAAAACATAAACCCCCCTCGCGTGGAACCCAACTCCAACAGCACGTACGGATGCGTTGATAAGTCTACCCGCGAGTCGCTGTAATGTCTATTTAAAGTGTATTTAAACTTGCAATATCTCTTTATAAAATTAAACATTTGAAGCTCATACTTTAAATATTGTATGGCGACATGGAACCGCTAACATTCAAAGCAAAATAGTTTTTGGTGGTTGGTATCCTTGGGAGGGGTGGCTGATAGGTGCTGTTACCCAATTCTATGCTTATATACTGACTCTCTTTCACCGTTTTAAAAGTGGTCTCTTTTTAATTCCCGATGAGTAATTAAGTAGTCTTGTAATTTTCACACTTTCTCCGATTTCACAATACTGATTGATTAGTGACAGCTTGTGCTAGGATGTAGTAGGATGTTTACACTGCCATAGATAATGCTAGAGTGCTTTTAGTAATTGCCTTCTTAAATATGCTAAGCCCATGAGAACAGACTTTCCCTGGTTGTGTCATTGGTTTGACGTATGTGCAAGCAATTTCTATCATTATGATATAGGATTCCTACACTCTTTTCAATGTACATAAGAACATATTGCGATGTGAATACCAAAAGAGATAGAACAGGGTTAAAGAACAGCAAAAGCATTACACATTCTGATTGAAAATTGATTGAAAATAATTTATTTCCATCATCACATTAAATATGTACAAGATAAAAGGATGGAATATCAATAGAGGTACAATATTATAAAATACATGTAGACTAAAACGGTTACTATGGAAATGTAAACAACTACAATAAATTATATTCATCAACATAATAGTTAAGTGGAAAATGGTGCAAACGTAAAAGCCAATAAGGCTACATTCTATGTAGTGGTAATTTCTAGATTCTTCTACTATACTCAGCTCTGTAAACTTTTTGATTCATTACTTGGGGCAATGAAAAGGGTGGGGGAATTGAACAAATTAAAACAAATATGTAATGTCAACTGATTTGACCAGGTTACCTGAACAGCCAAGCATGAAATATCACTCGATGAATATGGTATCAAAAGAAGCATGGAAAAAATACTCTACAAGTATATATCAAATACATACATATTTATAACTCCCTTTTAAAAGAATAGGCAATTACAGAAGTGCTAGGTCTTTCTGACTAGCACTGTAATTCAGTTTGCTGGTGCTAAATAGATTTATCAGTATTGCTCGCTTTACAATATATAATATTATTTTAACATGTTATCTGTATACTCTTATTATCATAGTGTTTATGCAAAGGAATACATTGTTCTCATTAAAATAGGATGTTACAAAACCGGTTGATAAATGTTATGATTTGTTTTTCTGTTATTAACAGATATATCATACACATACATGTGCTCATTTGACATTCCTGTCATTGTTTTCTGTATTATTTATTCTTTTTTTTTCTTGTTAGATTCATTAAAGGTAGTGTCATCCATAAAGAAGTGATTGAAAAAAGTGATTTATAAAGTGGATGGACGGCTTGGTCGGTGTTTAACATTTCTAAAAAAAATTAGCGCAAAAGGTATTCTGTAACTTCTGACCTTTTGAGTAAGATTCAAGGTAGTATTTAGATATTGGATATACAGCTGAAGTCAATGGTAAAAGCATTTAATTTTTGGGCACAAAAAGTATTTATAGGAACTTGGACCTTTGCGTAATACTTTGCTGAAAATGATCTTATACCGATTACAGAACAAGACAAACATTATTTGGATAAGCATCTTTATTCAGATAACTGCAAATTCTGTTTGTCACAAGTGTGAAAACATATTCAACTCTAGATAAAATTAAAGGTAGCATTTTTGGGTTGTTTTTTTGTTTGTTTCATGAATGTTTCCAGCAGAGTTAATTAAAAATAACTTTTTATACTTCCCCTCTGAAAAGAAGCTTGCCAGGAGATTTTTATGTCTTTACTCTGTAAATAATCTTTTTGTATTATAAAAAATATATCAAGAAGTCTATTTTTCATCTTTGTACATTTCAACTGCAAACATGTTAAACGCTATTATATCAGCATGGTGTGAGTAGCTAGTTTTAACGGTTATGTATTTTCCTTCGGCGATATTGAATAAAATGTGTTTGTGACTTCCAAGATAATTTGATATTGTGCGAAATATTGTTTTTAATGCACCCTGCGTTTGAATAGATAAGCATAATCTGAAATATACATCAGAGAAATTTTTCCCAAAATTGATCAGCGATTTTTTTTTTTTTTCTTTTCTTTGACTTCAGTATTAACTTAGTGTACCCAAGAAGAAAGACGACATGACAAGTACATGTACCCTGAAAATGAAATTTAGCGCTGCAATAATAAATATATCTTGCATTCATAAATTAATTTTGTCCTCACTGGAGGCAGTGAAAGATGGCTCAGAATAGCTCTTGGGGAGGCACTTTAACTCCCCAGAAATTTTGAATTAATAACTTTTCATTTTTCTCTGTCTCTCTGTCTCTCTCTCCCCTTCCCCCTCTCTCCTTCTCTCTCTCGCTCTCTCTCTCCCTCTCTCTCTCCCTCCCCTCCCTCTCTCTCTCCCTCCCACTCTCTCTCGCTCTCCCACTCTCTCTCGCTCTCACTCTCCCCCTCTCTATTGTTCTTTCTTCTTTATTGAGAGAGAGAGAGAGAGGAGGGAGAAATTTAGAAATATGTGAGAAAACAGTTTGTACGTGTGAGTGAAGTAGAATGAGAGAGGGAGGGGCAGAGTAAGAGTTTAATAGTCTATAAGAGTGAGTGTACGGATTGCGAGAAGAGAGGGGAGAGAATTGACGGGGTGGAAAGGATACAGGTTGAGAGAAGATAAAGACGGAAAGAGAGACAGAAGGGAAGGTGAGAGAGCGAGTGTATGTGAAATGATTGGCACAAGAGTATTATGAAATCAGACTTGTTTTGCTGAGTGTTGTCATTGAGTTAAAGTATCACTATATATATTGGTGAAACCAATAATATGTTGAAAGGGGAAAATGGCAGGAACGGAGCTACTGACTTCTCTGTTTTGAAAAACCGGCTTGCTCTTTCGTGCATGATATAGTAAACTATAAATAAATAAAAAATAACCCCCTTTCTTGCACCCGTCGTTGCAACCACTTCCGTTTCATCCTTGTCAAGTAAACGCTAAGACTGAGAGAGAGAGAAAGAAAGACCATAACGTCCATCCCAATTTTCTTATGTCTCTTTTACTAAATTCGTGTCACATCGATTTCAGAAAATCTATGGAGTAAATAGCCCGAAAAGGGAAAACAAATGGTTTGAAGGTCGCTTCACGCCAGTTACGATGGAACGATCAATAAGTGAATAAGCCTTCAATATTTTTAACGTTGCATCATCTATGAATGAACCTAAAACTGTCATAAACAAGTGAGGTAAATATGGGAGTAATGCAGGCAAGACACGCGGCAGTTCTCTGAATAATGTTCATGTTTATAACGGCATTAGTTTGTGCGTTGTATTGACGACAAAGGTGAGAAAATGAATAAGACAACAAACCTAAATACGGTACCCGTATTTTGAAAACATGAAAACAGAGGCGCCACACGTCCCCTTGAACTGCTGACCCTGCAATAGGTCCTACAGGGAGATTACATTGTCTATTGTAAATCACAGGGGTATCAATCTCTGCCTAAATAATACCTAAGGTTTAGAGATCGTCTGCAGTATTGTATAGTTTTAAGTACTAGTATGCAAGGGAGCATAGCGACCGAGCGAGAAAACTTCCCATTTTAAATAGTGCAAATTTGCATTTTAGAGCACTTAATAAGTAGCTAAACATAATGATAGAGCCTGTACTCATTGTTTGCTATACATTCTTTTTTTAGTCTTTAAAATTTCCGGGGGGGGGGGGAACGTCCCTCTCCCCCGGAAATTTTAAAGACTAAAGACGTCCCCCCCCCCCCCCCCACGCCCCGGGATCGCCCCCTCTGATTCTGTCCCCTTCGTTTCCAACCCATCGCCATTATCAATCACCATACAAAAGAAAGTTCTCCCTTACATGTCAGAAGATTTTCATGCTTTTTCTTTAAATTCAAAGGCTTCCGTTTCTTTATATAAAATTCAAAAGCTGCTCCCAGTGTTGAGATGAATTTTTACTGTTATCCTTATCACCCCTTCATGATGTTCGCGATGTACCTCAGTTGCACCAATCGATACGACAAGACGCAAACTAACATAGTGACTGAATATCTTATAATTGAGCTGTCCAGACTGAACGAAGCATCCAGAGAAGAATCAATGAGGCACCTTGCTTTTATGAACTTATCTGGGATATAATGAGATTATGTCTTTTTCTTAAAAACGCACACCAGACGGTGACATTTTTCTAATCTGTTAATCAATGTATATCGATTTGGTGCGTTAAAATCATACACTACGATTAAGTATTTAGTCGTTCGTGTTTCAATTGCTATATTGTTCTTTAATTGAATAATGACAGTTGAATCGGAAGAAATCACAAGAGCAAGGATTTTTACAAACTACATGTACATCTATCCTATTCCCCTTCTGATAAGTCAAGTAATTCGTTTTCAGTTTTATTTGATTTTTTTTTTAATAGCACTGATTTTCACATGTTTTTGTTTGTTTATGAGTTCAGGCAAATAATATGGAAGCGTTTTATTATGATTCTTATTTCCCACTTATCAGCTTTCCGAGATTCGTTCGCTCGTTCACTTCGTCTATGTCCATTTCCATAAAAATTTAAATACATAACATAAAAATGAAGACATCATGTTCTTCAAACTTGTAATGGGCAAACAAAACATGCATTTATAACCAAGATAATGATTTAAGTGAAATGAGAAAAAAACAGAAACTTCAAAAAGCAGCAAAGGCCTTGTCTATAGATAGGTCTTTATGTGTGAGAAAGAGAAACAGTTCCATGTCATGTTTGACAATCAAACGACATAAAGACCTTGCAAAGATTTTTGGTAGGTTCACCCTGATATCAACTACAGGGCAAATGGGAGAGAAGCTCGCAGCATGGAGTTGCCAATTTGTGTTTGATTGATTACAACTTCATACTAAATTCACAACTTTCTTATTTCTTTTCGGACTTTGCTCAAACTTTCATTTTAAATCCCTTTCTTTAATTTCTTCTTTTAAAACCAAATTTGATATCAGTGTGGACATTCCCTTTAATGCCTTTTCTTGCTTCTTTTCTTTTTTCACAGGAACATCATCAGGTATACACATCAGAAGCCATGCACTCAACACAATTAGATTAAATTGAAACGTTTAAGGGGTGGGGGGGGGGGGGGCTATATAGTTTAAGCATGCTCTTCGGATTTATTTAATGTGAGCTTGTATAAAAAGTTATCGGAAATACTGGCGGATCAAGAATTATTTCGGGGAGGGGGGGGGGGCAATATGCAATAATGCGTCAGTTAATTTACCTGTAGGGGCATAGGTATGAAAATATATTTAAATATGCGTCAAGTGTATCTGAGAAGCTCGAAAAAAAAAGAGAAAAGATGATGGTTCTCAATTTTTAACCGGGGGGTGTCACGCGTGTACCAAAGATTTGTAATTGTTACGAGAAAGGGGTCCCTCTATGCTCCTGGATCCGCCACTTGCGAGGGGCACCTTATAGACCTTTGTATCCCATGCATGGAAAGCCCTTCTAATCAAATCAAATAATTTAAGTCACCAACATGAACAACGTGCCATGATGAATGCGTCTTTTGTCGCTTGCACAATGTTCCAAAACGGTCCTTTATTTTGTCGCAGGGCTATTACAGAATCTAAAACTACTTAGGTTATTGAGGAAGACCATTGTAAACAGGTAAATTGGTAAATTTAGGAACATTTAACATGTTTCTTGTAAGAATTAGGGCGTAAGGCTGAAACACTTCATGATGGATGAGGTGATAAGCAAAACCATATAATATAGACTAAATTACATAGAAGTGAAAACGAATTACAGGATAATAAAACCATCCTGTATATTTGCATGGCAGGGGTGGCGATCACTGGAAAGAAGATTTCAGTGAAATTTTCCCCTCCCCGGAATATTTGAAAAATGCAACACCCCCCCCCCCCCCACACACACACACACACATGCAGAAAACAACAATCAAACAAACCTTGAATGAGAGAGAGGGGGGAGAGAGAGAGAGAGAGAAGCGAGAGAGTGAAGAAAATATATTGTAAATAATTAGCGCTACATCACATTATTAAGCTTCTAAATTTTAGTGAAGATTTTTACAAAGTTACAAAGAAGTAACATCTTGTTCGGTCGATACTGGCAAAGAATTAAGATGAACTTTCTTTGCCTAATATGAATCACTTTCGGAAATAACAGAAATGTATGCAATGTGTAGCTTCTGACAAAGTAGTACAATAAAATAAAGGCAAGTTTCTATAAGGCTTCATAACTATAATTATAAACTGTTCATTTCATTTTATTTCATTTTTTTCAATTCAATTCAAATTAACATTATTTTCTGCCATTGATTTTGACAACATTCAACATCTGTTCAAATAGTATAAATTACACAAATAAAGTAATATGAATGTAATCAAGAATTTGCCTATATTTCTCCAATTGAGAAAGAAAATGTGAAGCCGTTTCGAATCTGTGAGTGTCTGGATATTACTAATTCTTAGAAGTTCCCCAGACAGTACAAAACCTATACTTTTTCTAATCTTTTCTAATCCGTGTTGGGTACACTTTAATTACATCTTTGTGTTAAAAGACTTAAGAATGGATTTAAAGAGACAGATTTTTTTTACTGGTCATTGTAATTTTCTAAGACCAGTAGAATAAATTGTCCGTAACTGAGAAGAAAATGCGTTTGGAAGATAGCACCATGTCATTCTACAAGGTCGAATGTCCAGCAAAATGCACAAACACAATCATGCCAATTACAGCACCGAAACAAGACAATAGAAATATACCAGCACGATAGGGTGAAGAATTTATCTTATTGTACTACGTAACTCAAGAATTTCGGACCAAATGCGATTACTGTCTTGAAAACGATTAGTGACCATTTTCTCGTGATTGTGTTTATTCCGATATAATCCATTCACGGAAGAAATTTTGATTGTGTCTTGCGTCCAGACATTTCGGCGCTAAGCCACAAAAGCTTGAGTTAATCTATAAGGTGGCGATTAGTAACTTTTATAATATCTTGACCCACCCCCCCCCCCCCCCCCATCCGCTTCCATCCCCGCGCTCGTTTTGGGGATTCTTTCTTTCTTTTACTGGGAATCATGAAGCGGTCACAGAGGAACCAAACTCATTTGAGATATCAAATATTGGGAGTTGAATTACAAAGGATAAAAGTAATGGTTTAAAAAAATAAGTTCCATACACAGGGCTATTAATTTCCATTGTTGTTTTCGGAGGTCTTGTTTAATACCGACTGCAATGCGTAAAAGGGTCGTGATGCAACCAAGGAAACACTGACCTATATAGCCAATGTGGTGGAGCTTTATGCCCTAGAAGTGGGGGGGGGGGGGGGGGTGTAATTTTGAAACTTTCTCTGACAAGCATAAACGGTGCCATACACAGGGCTTTTAATTTCCATTGTTGTTTTCGGAGGTCTTGTTTAATACCGACTGCAATGCGTAAAAGGGTCGTGATGCAACCAAGGAAACACTGACCTATATAGCCAATGTGGTGGAGCTCTATGCCCTAGAAGTGGGGGGGGGGGGGCGCAACTTCGAAAACTTTCTCTGACAAGCATAAACGGTGCCATACACAGGGCTTTTAATTTCCATTGTTGTTTTCGGAGGTCTTGTTTAATACCGACTGCAATGCGTAAAAGGGTCGTGATGCAACCAAGGAAACACTGACCTATATAGCCAATGTGGTGGAGCTCTATGCCCTAGAAGTGGGGGGGGGGTGCAACTTGGAAAACTTTCTCTGACAAGCATAAACGGTGCCATTTTTTGGCATGGATTTGCTTGCATTCTTGCCTCCCTTCCGTCTGCCTTTTTTCTTGTGCAGATTGGGTAACAAAAGCATTGCTTTTCACTGACTGCAGTCGCCGGGTTCCAAAATAACCTGGTTTATAATTAGACGAATCAGCTACTATATACAGTACTTTATAGCGTCAGTTACAGTTACAATGAATGCTATGTCTAAATTGTCTTAGAAATGACTAATGAATAGCAATTCTTCGTGTGAGAGCAAAGAGAAAGATAATTGAGCCAGTGAACAGGGTCACCATGGGAGGGGAGGGAGAGGTGACGACCCACGAATCCAAAATGTATGCATTGGCAAAATTCAACATCTTCTCGAGGGGAGGGGGTGGGGGAGGTAATGGGCAAATGTCTCAAAATTTTGAAAAGGAGAACTATATATGCATTTTTTTTTTTTGGGGGGGGGGGGTGGAAGAACGTGAAAATATGGTGAAAACCAGTAATATTGTGCTTCGTTTTATGTCAATACCACTGTAATCAATTCTACGGTATATACATAATCGATTCTGTCGCTCAGTTGGTCGATTTTTAAAACCTTTTTTTGGGGCGGTAATTATTTGATTAATAATACAGAAGATGAACATTTAGTGGCTCTGAATTTTAGGCTATACTGTAAGTTTCATCATGTACTTGTCTGATAAGACTAGAGAGAGAGAGAGACAGACAGACAGAGACAGAGACAGAGAGATAGATAAAGAGAGGAGAGAGAAAGAGAAAGACAGAGGGAGAGAGAGAGAGAGAGAGAGGAGGAGGAGGAGGAGATGGAAATGGAACGGATAGAGAAGGGACAGAGAATGGATAGATAACGCGTCTTCCATTTTATTCACCCCTCCCCTCATCGCCTCATCGATATACCCTTGCTTTTGTAATAGTGTAAAATCTCAAGGGAAAATTTGCATCGGTTTGTTATTTTCGAAATTCCGTTGAGTCCATTCTCCCTAATTATGACCAAGTCATCTGCTTTAAGACAACGAATAACATGCTCATCATCTCACTAGCAAGTACATAAAATCGTCCATAATGTGAGGATATTGGGACGACATGGTGGTTTGTGGTATATTAGTGAAGAATAGAAGGGGAAAAGGAGAAAACGATGATAGGCCGAGAAATTTGAATTACATAGACCTCCTGGATAACTATAACGTGGCCGAAAGGCATTCAACCGATACTGCAAAAGCTTACCCAAGGTGTGTCCAACTAAATTTGTCCAATCACTCTGTAGTTGCAGGGGCGTATCCAGGATTCCCCAATAAGGGGGGGGGGCGCCAGGCATTATTGATCGCCGTCCTGGGGGAGGGGTCTAAGGGGAGGGGGTGCCCCCTCCCCTTTGGAAAATTTTTGCTTCTGAAGAAGGGCTGAGACGCAAAATAATCCTATATGTGACCAATTTTGAAGCCTATTTAATGAACAACTTTTTTGCTATTTTTTTGTTGTTTACGACGGCCAATAGGGGGGGGGGGGGGCGCCTGTTGCGCCACCCCCTGGATACGCCACTGAGTTGGGTTAAAGTATAATGTTTACAAAATGGACAAATATTATCAACATAAAGTGCCCAAACTTGTCGTTCGTATACCCTCCCTTCTATTTGTCGGTATTCCTCGAGTAGGCGGATTTCTAAAAGTTTAAGTAAAGTATGAAGAAAATGTAAATATTGCAGATCATTGTCAGCCACTTTCTTTTTCTAATAATCATCCCTCAACGCCTTCAGCCAACGAACAAAACAGTTTATAAGAGGGGGTGCTTTTATCCAAGTCATTTTAAAAATGACGAGATGTTTTCGCCTCTTCGCATAATAATTAGACTGTTGCTTGCAAAATTAAAAACAAAAGGATAATGAATAAATAAACTGTGCCCTTATGTCTGAGACCATTTACAAATAATGGAAAGGTCTAAAAAGAATACCCAACTTCTTCCGAAGGCGCGACGTTAATGGCCGGAGTTCGGCGTAAGTTTAACCGTGTACATTTCATTCTCCAAAATGGTGGCACACTTTTTGGAGACAGTGGGGTAATTATGTCCTCTAAACCTCAATGGAGTATCGCGAGAGCCTTTCTGATATTAGGTTACCGTCATGCGCGAAGGTAACACCGTTTGAGGAAAGAGGAAAGTCACACATCATTTGAAATGAACAATAACCAAAACATTCGACTTCGAGCTTCACTGGTCCGTCATGTAAATAAAATGGTAGCAATACCCCCCCCCCCCCCCCCCCCCAACCACCACCATCATAACTTACAGCGTTTTGTTTAAACATCCCCCGCAACATGAAAATATAATAACTACAGTATTTAGGGGCGTCGATAGGACATTTTTAAAAGGCAGGAGGAGTTTGGGGGCTGTCGGACCGAAATTCCGAAAATCCTCATCCCTTTTTTCTCAAAAGGCCTTATATTTTCCTATAGCGACAAAGGCTGAAAACTTATAATTTATCAACAAGATGAGACTGGCAAACCCAAATGCTGAATGAGTGAGAGGGTTGTCACACAGCTCTACCCCCTCCCCTATCAACGCCATTCGTTATATGATTATGATTTTACCGAAGAGAACGTAATCAAGACACTGGTGATGTTCCAGACATTGATTTCCTCAGCATTAAGTGAGTTTAAAAAAAATAGATTTCGTAAAATATCTGTAGGAATATTTCCCCCTCAGAGAGAGAGAGAGAGAGGGGGGGGGGGAGGGGTGGATTAAAATGAACCCTTACTTTTGATGTCCTTTGACAGTTGGATACATTCATGTTGCACCATATAAGAAACATGATCTAATTACAGTCCCGTTCGATTTATATATATAGTCTTAGCAAACCTTTGAGATGCTTTGAATAACAAAATGGTTGTGGTATCCCGTTGTTTCCACTAAAGCATGTATACTCGCTTGAAGGGCTTGTAAAAGGATCTCTTCTCTTTCCTCGTCCCTCCTTCTTTTTCCTCGCTTCAGCAAACAATCCAATGAGAAACCGAATACTGACAAGTTTGTTGGAGAGCTGCCGAAGTGGTGCCTTTCTTGCGTAAGTGTATGTGCTTGAATCAGAAGACAAGGACGCAACCTGGAGCCTGATCGTCACCACACTCGAGAACGTGACGTCTCCCGAGTGAACAGAACTAGCTTGGCGTAAATTTCTCGTTGGACCCTTAGACCTTTAATTAAACAACTTATTATGATCATTATGAGATAAGCACGCATGATCTTGTCATTGTCGAGGGCATTTTAATTCGGATTCCACAGATGAAATTCGATGGAGGAGGAGAATACAAGTCATCTTCTACGGATTTTGCTGATTCCTGGAATGATGAATTTCTCGTCGGACTCTTGGATCTTTGAATAAATTGTCATTTGAGATAATCACGAATATTTTTATCATTACCATGGATACTCTGATCTGGATTACGAAGATGAAAAGTATTTGAGGAGAATTCAACATCGTTCTATAGTACTGATAGTATTTTTTCTGGTTTTGTTGATATGTTTCTACTTGGACAATAATTTGAAAAGTTTTGAATTTCAATATGAACCTCCAACTGAGTGCAGTATTTACTCTATAACTGCATGGGGGAATCGACAAGCGATCGCGCTCTCAACCAGCATTATGTATTTGCGCTTATTTGCTAAGATTAATAGAAAAATGGAGAAGTGTTGCTGCCATTTGAATTGTGCAGAAGCCAGCGCAAGAGCATAGTGCCAATCATCATCACGGAATAATATCATTTGGACCCCTTCGTCAGACATGTCAGATGTGTCAATCTTATTGCAGTTGGGAATTTTAGAGATGAGAGATTTTCCAGGCGATGGTGAAAATGAGTTGAGCAGAATGGGGCATTCAGATGCACCATCGTCAGCCCTGCAGATGCCTCGGACTCACAACCGTAATCGACGTGCCAGCGAGGGCATGATCGACCTGCAAAGAGGGACACTGCCGCCGCTACCTAATAAGAGCTCATCATTCAACGTTCTCAACGGACCTTTGTCAAAGTTGTCCATCGCTCCCGTCGTCACCTTAGTCGTCAACGATGACGAGTCGGTGCCAAGTTCTTCACAAAGGGTTTTAAGGCGTCGAGGTTCATCGCCGTGGAGCAAGACCACGAGTAACTCGCCTTCGAGTCCACAGTTGCTTCTCTCGGCATCGCATCCCATTCTTGCGCCATCGCTTCCGCGATCGATATCGCCTTGCCCGTCACCGAGCAACTTTTCGCAGGTACGCAGTCGACGATATCGGAGGGGGTCGTTGCCCGCGAATACTCTCAGCCCAACGTCCCAAAAAACGATCACAGACTGGAAAAACCCTAACAGCCATAAACATTCATCAAAAGAAATAGATAGGGTTGATCATAATTCAAATACATGTATATTTAAGCGTGAAAATGTATCTACAAATTTATTGTCAAAATCCCGATCACAGTCACCTTACCCACACAGCTATCGCCCAGTCGCATTTCGGCGTCGGAGTGACGGAGCTATCCAGCCTCAAAATTCTCGTAGCCGTAGCCAGGAAGAAAAGTCCTCAAAGAACATCGTAAACACGCAAAACAAAAATATTTCTTCCAAGGTACCAAACGATAACCAACGTCTGCGTCATCGAAATCCGGACAGTGCTGTGGTCGTCAAGGTAACACTACCCGAGACGCAACGTGTTGACCAGCAAGCAGCCGACCACGATCGCGGGTTTGTTCCGATCTCCAAGAATGAACACGTGATCGCAGACGGTGACGTTTCTACGGTATACGATCCCGAAGATGATCAGGATGATGAGGCGCGTCAGTGGATTCTGAATTGGTTGGATGGTGTGGAGAAGAGCTCAGAGAGAAGACCAGATGTAGCTCTCGATGATTTATGTCAGTACAGCGAGGGTAGAGAGACAGCAATAAAGATTTACTATGATTCTAATGAAACGTGACGATAATCAACACCGTATTTTGATCATGAATATATTGATTATATATATACATGTATATATTTGGGGAAATATTTCCAAGTGGAAATTGTTCAAAAGCATTTGGAAACTAAAAGAAGTTTACTATACATGACTATACTTAATTTTCTGTTTACAACATCAACATAATGTATTTAATATATGATACTGAGTACATGTATGAACTGCGACGTTCTTCGTCGTATACGAATGGTGATGAAGATTTGCTCTCATCAACTCTTCCATTAAGATGTACCTCTTAAAAGAGCCGTTCAACCTTTGTAATAAGTTGCTTTGTTTGACAGCAGAAAAATAGGAGAATCAGAATTGAGAGAGTTTGATAGAAATCAGACAAATAATAAGAAAGTTATGAACGTTTGGAAAGAGAGATCATTAAATCTAAATGCGAATCTCGGTAAAATGCCTTTAATTTTTGTTTTAAGCGCCTTTTCCCTAGGGGCAGAACTCAAAAGATATTGCAGATAGCATGTTGTCATGGGTCATTCGAAAAGGAAAGATCTTATATACCGATCAATACACTTTGATAAACTGACATTTTATTTATTTTTTGTGTTGGAACAAATAGAGATGTCCGCCACTACATCACCGTAACATTACCGATTCAGCCAATTCAAAAAATACTCATATGTATTGTGATTAAAACTTCAAAGAGTTCATAAATGTTATACCGCTTCTCCGATTTCGTTCAAACTCTCACCCAACTGCTTCTCTGAATACACTCGGTGAAAATTTCTGTTTGTGAGGATTTGAATATTTTAGACCGTTTCTGGCTGTCAACTTTTTAAATATTTAAATATGGTATTAATTTCATTTTAAAATATTACGAAAGTTGTATGTGCCCATTGTCAGATACAGTTAATTACTCAGATAAAGATAATTAATTACTCGTCTCACACGTACTTCTTGCTCAAATAAAGTTGAATGCATTTGTTAATGATCTAAAGATTGTTATCATGACCATCATAGAATATATTTTGGCTGTCAATTTCTGTCTATCTTTATATGCATGATAATATGAGTCTAAAGATTGCCTTTGAAATTTATTAATCGTTCGGCTTGACAAATTAAAAACTAAAAACAGTTTTATGGGTTTAAAGATTGCTTTTGAAATTTATTAATTGTTCGGCTTGACAAATTAAAAACTGAAAACATTTTTATGGGTTTAAAGATTGCTGTTAAAACTCAATAATTGTTTAGCTTGACAAATTAAAAAAAGAAAGAAAAAGATTGCTGTTGAAATTTATTGATTGTTCGGCTTGACACATTAAAAACTGAAAACATTTTTATGGGTTTAAAGATTGCTGTTGAAATCTATTAATTGTTCGGCTTGACAAATTAAACACTAAAAACATTCACGCTCTAAGTGTTGACATACTGATCCTTATATTTCTGTCGTATTTGAAAGAATGATTTTAAACAAACTTTGCAATTGCCCGTAGTTTTCAGCAGGGATGTCGCGAAAGGGTGTGTGTGTGTGGGGGGGGGGGGGGGGGGGGGGGGGCATTGGCGGATCCAGTAGGGTAGGTGGGGGTCGAAACGGCCGTGCCATCCTACTAAAGAGAAAAAACATTAAACATCGTTTAATTTCTGGGACAAAATCCGTCGGCCCACTTTCGAACTTTGAAGGACCGGCTGGTTTCCTGGGGGATATAATTCTCTGGGATTTATTTTTTATTATTTTCCTAGTTTTTTCTTAATTTTTTCCTGGGGGGGGGGGGTGGGTGGGTGGGTTGTTGGAACATTTTCAGTATATAAACACGTTCCAGTGCTGTTCAATCTTTGATTATATTTTAAGAAGTTGATCAGCAATAATGTTTTGATGTATTTTGAGGATATTGACTTCTGGAGTATTAAGTTGTCAACATTAATTTGGAAAAATGTTATATACATTATAGAATATGCTTCTAAAAATATGATTAGTGATATGTTATATTTCTTTGATATGTCTTACAATTCCACTGAAGTTTTATTTTAGAGAGAGATGATGGATATGATGATGCTGATGGTGATAATTATGATGATCATCACCATCATGATCATGTGATGATTCCATAATAATTATACCACGGGTTTCTTGTAGTGCTCAATGCATGCATTCTATTATATCTTAAAAGAAAAGTCGAAAAGAGATAGAGAGAGAGAGAGGGGGGGGGGGGGGGGGTAGACGGAGAGGGAAAAGGGTGGAATTCAAGAGGCATAGAGAGTCTATATGCAAGCTAGCCAAATGAAATAAGTTATTTGAGTAAATTAAACGATATCGCTTGCTTTTTTCCGAATTAATTTTGGTTGATATTATTTCAACGCCATTCATACAGCCTATGGGCCATCTATCAACACACAGTATTGTGCCAAATCAGTATCAGTTGAGGTAGCAATATATGGTTACTTGTTGCAGTACGCTTTCCCAACGTAGCATTGTTTATTACCTCGCTGAAAATGAGCCGACCAAACAAAGGAGTGTTCTGTGATAACTCCTTGACCAAACTAATTCTAGATTATACTGCGCATTCTCTATTTACCTGTATACTCATTCAGTGGTGTATCCAGAAGTTGGTCAGTGTGGGGGAGGGGGTGTGAATGTGTTCTGATTCTATGAAGATTCTTTACCTTTTTTTATTGTGTGTTTTTTTTTTTCTCGGACTTCAAACGGGAATGGGAAGATGGACAGAGAAGCTAGCTGTATCCTAAGGTATAGATGCAGACTCTCTCTCTCTCTCTCTATAATATTTTCTTCTCAATTTATATTACAATGCTATGATGAGTTAATCGTTACTATCTTTCTCCTTCCCTTCATGCATTCCATCGCGACGATGTATTTATCTCATTGAACTCTGATTGAAGACACCAGACACGACTCTGCTTGTATAAAAACACATCAAATGATAGCGACGCACAAAATACAATGATAATGGCCCAGTGAGCACAGAGTTTGTTTCAGAAGATGACCATTTTATTTTCCAAAGCGATGAAGCCCATTTTCATCTCAGAGCTATACACTCCTCTCGTTAAAGGTGTATGTATAATGAATGCTTAGCCTTGGTAAAAGTTGAAGTGGAAAATACAAATTTCGTTACTGTTCTCATTTTTGCATTCGACAGAGAGTAGAACACAACCCGTGCTTTAACATGCCTACGTTTTCGAGAAATCACATAATTCTTCATTTTACTAGTTTGCTTGAAAAAGTAAGTCTCAGCATGCGTGAGCATAAAATAGTTTTCGAGCTGATGAGCACACACATAGGATTGTATTCAATTTGATAAATAAATATCAAAATATCAAAATATGGAGAATTCCCTATAGACGGAGAACCGACGACACCAGATATAACAATATTTTAACTAAAACAATACGATTAGCAAAGAAAAGATACTTTACAAACCAGTTAACTGTATGTAAGAACGATATTCAAAACACTTTAAAACAAGGAATGAACGTATCCAATAACAACTGTTAACTTTTTAAAAACTCATTTTTTTTTCCAACTTTCAGTTTGGATTTAGAGAAAAACATAATACAGAACATGACTTTTTGAATTTTGTTGACAAAGTAGCGCATGCTTTAGACGAATGTTCTCATCTGGTTGGTATCTTCCTGGACTTCTCCAAGGCCTTCGACACCATCAATCACGACATCTTATTATTTAAACTTTCTCATTATGGGGTGCGTGGGAAAGCCTTGGAGTGGTTCAGGAGCTACTTATCCAATAGACGACAATACGTATTTTTGAATGATCATACATCCAATATGCAAAGCATAAATTGTGGACTCCCCGGGGCAGTTTGTTGGGCCCCTTACTGTTTATTATTTATATAATTGACTTTTGTAAATCATCCGATGTCCTTTCGTTTATACTTTTATACGTTTATACAAATTCATTATTGTTATAAATGTTTCCAGCGTTCATTGTCAAAATCTTTTTGTTAATCTTGTCGGCAATCTGAAAACTCAGGACCTTTGTCAGAAAGTTCAATTTCTTAAACCCACCCCCTTTTTTTACTTGATTTATATTGGGGGGGGGGGGGGATTGTCGGATAACCTGATCCCGACCCTCCTCCCCATTAAAAATGCAGAACAGAAAAGAGCGAGAAGGACTGATTGTCAACTTTGGAATTCACAAGACTCTGATAACAGAAACTAAATGAACGTTGTCCATCTTTCTTATACTGTGTGTTTCACAAAAAAGGAAACTCAACTACCCAACTTTCCCATCCATTACTCGAGAAATGATCACGTCAAGGTAAATCTGTATTATTCATGTCAAAGATCATATCTTCCTCTTTCATTTCATTTCATTTCATTTATTTCCACTTCCAACAACATAAAATGCATAGGTTTACATCGTACCTAGCAAATCAATGAAACTTACAATTATTGGTTACAGCGTACAATAGACATAGAAAAACCAAAACCAAACTAGGTTGGTAGCGGAGGGGACTGCTAAAAAGCTGGGCTTGTAGATTGCAGCCCCCTATAACTTATAATTGCAAAAATAGTGTATCGTTGAAAACGAACATATTTGTACATAAACCGGATAAACGAAACATAACAGGAGTGAAAGGGACAGAAAAGGAAGGGAGAAAAGAACGAGAGTGGGTATAGGACTCTTACCTATAGACACACACAACATAACACAGACCGACCAGAATACGGATGGCAGCATAAATTGAATAGGAACGTAATCGTGTACAATGTTGAGTGAAATAATTTGAAGAAGGTTGAGGGATGATGAGTTTTAAAGAGCCGACGTTTGAGAACAGTTACTCAGAAGATTTTTTTTAAATTTAAATTTAAAAGAGTTTAAACTATAGGGGCATTCTTGATGCTATTGTCAAGAATAGTCCAGAGCTTCGGGCCTGTGAAAGTAAATATGGATTTAGAGAGCATAGTTCTAGTTAATGGCAGATGAAATTCGTCAGATTGTCGTATGGGGTATTGATGTATAGTTGAAAATATTTCCGTTTTTCAATTCGTAATATTTTGGTGAGAATATTTCTGTAAGTAGTATATTTACGGTGAGACTTTTCAGAACGCTGAATTTTGTTGGCGTAATATAAGTTGTTTTTTCGATTTATTGATCTTAACATTGATTTAGTTATCCAAGGAAGTCTTGGACTCTTTTTATAATTAGAGGATTTTTTCACTAATGGAATATGCCTATCTAAATGGGACATGAAACTCGTCCTAAAAGTATTATAAGCTGTATTTGTATCATGCGAACTATAAACATCAGCCCAATCAGCACCTTCAAGACTTGCTTTCAATTGCGCTATTTTATTAGGTGTTACTCTTCTAAATCTTTCCGACGGGATATCTTTTTTATTAAAACTACAAGGACTTCGTGAAAAAATTGGGTAGTGATCTGATATGTCAGATAAAACAATTCCTGATTCAGGTAAAGGAATAACATTACAGAAGATGTTATCTATGAGGGTTGCTGTTTGGTTGGTAACCCGAGTTGGTTTAGTAATTAAAGTAGAACGTTAATGATTTTAAATATTGGCTTAATACTTATTATTGCATAGATGGCATAAATTAAACAAGGTTATCCAAATTCAACGCTTGGAAACATTTGAAGTAATGATTATTATCAATTATAAAACGGTAAAATACAGCCCCGATATAGCAGCTGAAGAGCTCCTCGAACGCTGCTGAGATATGTGACGACACACCCTGGACCAGTCCTGTCTAAGCAGACGATGTCCCATAACATCTTACACATTTTTCAGAGCCTATTTTGTCATCTCCTCTTCACTTATTTCTCTTCCTTCACTAGGGTCAGTCTTAATGTTAGTCTGTTGCCTCACTCTTAACTTCGTGTATGGTATTATTTTGATGAAAAATGCAGCGTTAAAAAAATAAAGGAATCAGTCACTTGTAAACAAAATAAGACGCCATTGTATTTTCAGCTGCTTGCACCAGGCCATGTTCGGCGTTTCAAGAGGGAACGAATACCATCCTGCTATTATTCGGAGGGCTTTTCAATTTGAAAGTGGGGTTTATTTCATTGATCATTGACCCTTCTCCTATGTATTTACAATCAAACGGTTTTAGCTATCAGAATCAGTTTCACTTTCCCTTTATAATGGTGTGAAATAAGGTCATGTTTAAATACACCAAACTCTTTATAATTTCATAAATAATTGCATTGCAATTACGTTCATTCATTATAGGACGTCGTCTGCTTAAGCAGGATCGATCCCGTGTGTGACGACATCAAAACATCGCTATATTTCTGGCGAATCCTCGGATATTCCAGATGCTGAGAAGAGCTTTTATTTGTGTTGTTTTTATAATCACCAGATACGCAGTTGACATAAAACTTATACGATTGCCATCTGTAAGCTTCCCAGTTTCTAGTGATACATTAATTGCCATATTTGTGATTTTCTTTGAATATCTACTTTAAAGGTTAGAAGGATGCAGAAAACATGATATCCAAAAATTCTTGTGAAGTATTAGTGGAAGAATTAGATATATCTATGTTAAAGTCTCCTATAATATAGCAGTCCTTGTTTATAAATAGAGGATTATGCAATAAATTTTGCAGATATTTAAAGAAGTCAGGGATACGAGTGCACTTCTTCGGACTGCTGGTTTAATTTTCCCTCTTCATTCAATTTGGCGCAAGCCATTTTTCACACTCTGGACAAAAACAGTATATGTTCACCCAAGCGTGAACGGAAATTTGTTTTGTTAGTAGCACTTGATAGATGAGACTATTGGGCATCTATTGACAAGAAATAATCTTCCAAATATTTTGAAATAATTATAATTTTTGACAGTTTTTTGAAAAGTGTAACTTTTTTTATACGCACTGTATATAGGCTATTTGTTTTCGAGACGCATTCTAAATATTCTCTTCCCATATAATTTTTCTATTATTATTTTATATGGTTTCCTTTTACCTTTCGCTGTCACCCTAATTACGGCAAAAGCCCTCCTCTTTCCACATAGCTTTTAAAATAAATAAAACGGGGGAAGGCCAGTTTTCGGGCCCCTATCGCCTATAGCCCACTCTACGTTGGGTATAATGGGCTTCCTAGTCCTCAGACCTTAAATCAACCTCAAGCCCCCCCCCCCCGGCCCCCTCCTGCCCCGGACAAAAGGAGATTATCCATATGCCATTATACGGTGATGAAAAAACCCGATCATTTCCATGGACCTGAGTCGAGATAGGTGATTAAATAAGGACATAAATCAAATGATTCGAACTTTACATAAACCTCTATATATTATCAAAGTAAACTGAATATCCTTATAGAAAGATAACCGCCATTATACCAATCCAACTTTCCAACCGGAGTCATCCCATTTGATCAAAGATCCACCGAAGACTAAAAGTAGGTTCACGAAACCGAATGCCCGCGAGACTGAAATTCATGACAATTAAGGCCTGTGACAAAGGTAAGTGCATTGAATATTTCGGTCTCGTGGACATTCAGTACAGAAGAGTTTTGTAAAGATTTCGATTCCCCCCCCCCTTTTTTTTTATATCGCGGACGTTCTGTCAACTGGTTTTAACTTTTGAAACAGGAGACTGGAGTGGGGCCAGAGTAAAAAGAGGGGGAGGGGCGGGATTCAAAACAAACGTTCGGAAGCCTGGTCGTTATTATTCAGACACCCACTGTAAGAAAAATCATAGGGGCGTTTGCCCCCCCCCCCCCTCCCCACCCCCCCCCAGCCCTGGCCCTTGCAACGCCGCCTCTGCTATTAACCAATCCAAAGGGTTTTCAGTAGTGAAAAGAGCTGTGGCCAAGGGAGGAAGATAATTGAATGGAAAGTTTGCAGCTTAAGCTGAAAAACATCTATTTAAAACATATTCACATATCATTTGACTGCATAATTAGATAGGATATATTGGTACGAACAAATTCACCATATGAAATCCGACACCCAACATGCCTTATTTGCATAATGAGCAATTCAAGGCCATCACACCAGATTAAGGCTCCTATGAATTCTGTTCATTCAATTTTGTTCAAATTTGCTCACAAGATACTTTGATGTGTTGTTCTTACTTTGAATTGATGATTTGGTCTAGATCTGTTTCTTTGATTTTTAATGAATTTTTAATCCCTCCAATCACACGCGATTCCCTAAAAAATCACCTAATTATATATTCATGCCTTTAATTATTCAAAAACTATAAGCAATATTGACAAAACCCTCCATAGGAACCTTCATCTGCATTTCAATAATCATCATTCCAAATTTTAGCTCAATCCAACAATCCTGTGCAGCATGGCATTAAATTAAAAATAATAAAGTATTAACAAAAAGTCATTTCTGAGAAAACAAAGAAAAACAAAAGAAATATATAGTTTTACACACGCTCTTTCACAACAAGGTTTGTCACAGTGAATGATAATACAATGAACGATTCATTTATATATTATATCATAATGTACATTTATTATGTATTACAGAAGTAGTTACTTGAGGTTATTCTCACTTTCAATTAGTAATTACACACATAAAATCAATTAAAAACATTAACAAATATAAAGGAAAACAAAGAAAAAGCATACATAGAAAATCAATAATAATAATTCGGCGACGTCGATGAGCGCTTCCAGGAGTGACTTCGGAGTGGCAGGAGTGACTTCGGAGTGGCAGTAGTGGATGTGGCAGTGTTGTACATGTCTACAGTACATGTACATATTTAATTATTGCACATAATGATGAAATAATATACAAAAAGTAATTAAATAATGATTAATAAAGTTAAATAAATATTTCAAATCAAGTTGTATATACAGGGAAAAAGAAAAATTAGAATGCCCCAGCTTCATAAACCACGCCTTCCTCTTCCTCATTTCTCTCATCTGCCCTACGTTTAGCCTTTCTTTGAGCCTCCTTTTTTTTTTAGTTACCTCCCTAGCCCTTATATCAGAATGATCTAATCTACTCTTATCTTTACTACCTGCAACTGACAATGAGTGAGCTCCCATTTCGAGATTCAGTATTGACAGAAGTCTGTTGCGACCGATCACTGCGCCACGATTGAATTGCATCACAGCCAGGTTGACTGCAATGGCAACACTTCGTGGACCTCTCCACAGGTGTTTGGGACACCTTTTCCAGATCAGAGAGTTAAAACTCTCGTTCTGGTTTTGGGTGAAGCCTGGGAGGCATTTTTCCATGAGATCTTTATGACTCAGTCGCTCAAAGATAGGCTTGAGGAGTTCAAGGAGACGACCATCAAGATGGTGAGCCTTGTCCTCCATTGCCCCTTTGTTCCTGTACTCACAAAAACCATCGTCTGGACAGTACTGATGACGCAATTCATTATCATCAATTTTACATTCATGATAGAGAATAGCCAGTACCCTCCGTTGCAATCTCTCTACTGCCCTAGCCCTTTCTTCTTCATCCCTAATTACCATCCCTTCAGCTGAATCCCTAACTACATTCCTATACAATTTACTAAGATGCCCTACTGTCCCTGTGTCTGCTGTAGTTCCCCATAACCTTCCCGCACCCCCCACCCTCCCCTTATTTACCAACTGTTTATCTTCCTTAGAGAGATTAGTGCTTTTCCGAAAATTATCTAAATGTTTGAACATCCTTTTTCCTACATGACCTACGCATTCATATTTCATTACTATGGGTCCTGGATTATTTTTGTCTTTTTGGTAAATATGTTCAAGCCTTTTAAATGTGGTGCTATCCCCATCACAAACTACATACCTATATCTTAAATTATGTAAATCTATTGAACGCTCCCACATTACCTCTGCTGCTTTAACTTCCATCCCCCCGCTACTACCCTTATACGTCCCCAAACAATCCTCCCCGTGCTTATCCCACCAATTCTTATATTCATCTCCTTCCCTATCCCAGTTTTTCCTATAATTACATTCTGGACAAATTTTTGAAATAACCTGCCTATCTAATACCTCCCCAGTATCCATACTAATAACCACCCCCACCCCATGATTGGACGAAAAACCCCTTTTATGCCACGTACCGTCATACGACACTGCCACATCCAGAACTCCACTTCCATCGAGGCCTGCGTTGTTTTTTAAAACGTGCTCCCGCACCTTCTTGCCTGCTTGTTCAAATTCCTCCTTGCAGACCTGTGTATGAGATACAAACAAAATGTGTTTAATTCATTATTATATTCATAATAGAAAATTGTATCTTTTTAATTTTACAAGTATTGTATTATTTCTGTCGAAAGAATTTTTAATCTAGATACAACTACCCTACCCCAGGAAAACCATATGCATGTATCTCACCTTATTAGTTTGAACATGAAGGCTATGAAGATGCTGCTGGAAGGCTTTGGAATTGACAGGGGGCGGAAGGTCCATCAGGGAGCACACATCTGCGAGTCCCTCTCGTCCGAGTCCAACTTCAGCTGCAGCGTACACAGAGCGACGGTTGATCTCGGCCGATTGACCTGCACCCTCTGCTACAGCATTAGGTGAAGACTTGAAGCAATGTTCAAGCTTACACACTGAACACTGGAGGACAAGGGTGCTGCACAGCCCCCGCCGCTCTGCATGCCTCTCCATCAGTTGAAGATAGCCTAAATTAAAGAATATTGAGAATTATACACAAAACTACAACATCGAAATCATTGGGCATTGATACGGGGAAATACATTTCATGCTACAAATACAATGTGGGCCTCTTCTTTATACAAATTATAGACCTTAACTAATATAATAGACATGGGATTAGGGTATTAAGATCTATATACATGTAATAGAAAGCAGATTAGTTGGCAAAATATCTGAGGACTGTCTACCGTGCCTAGACATGGGCAGGCAGACTTTTTTTTTAAAGTTTGCACAGCTCACCCTCACATGCATGTAATTTCCCCTTATATTTTGAGGAATTAATATTGTAGATTGTAAATTCTACTTCTAACTGAGATCACACATGGTACACACAGATAAAATAAATGATAGGATATATCTCACCTCCTTTGCAAATGTGATCTTTGAACATTTCCAGGGCAAAGTTCAGCTGAAGGACATTCAAAAGTAAATGTCCCACCATTCCCTTACTCGGAAGTCTATGGGTGGGACTGTAGCCAGAAAATAGCTTTTTTCTAGAGGCAGTGTCCTCTTTTGGCTTAGCAGCTGCCTCTACTCTCATTTTCTTCACTGTTTGGGCTGGAATGCCTTTGAAGCCCTTCCTCTTTCTCACATATCCTGTAGAACTTCGTCCCATGATGTTTTCTTTGATTTTATTGTCTGAATTTCGGGGTGGATGATTGCCTGGCTATGTGGTTGCAAGTACAATATAGGGATTTCCCCTGTCTTATCCCTACCACTAGATGGCAGTAGTTATAAAACATTGAGTGATTCAGGAAGAGCCTTTTCTGCCCTTCAAATTGGTACCTTACACATAAAAATTGATAAATAAATATTAAATTTATCGGGTTTTCAAAATCAATGATCGGCTTATTTCTTTATTGTTCTTGAACATCATGAAAAGAGGAAAATGGCCGCCGTTAATTAAAAATTAATTAAAAATATTTTCAGGTTGAAAATTGGGTTGAAATCAAAGTTTTACATATAATAGACACTGCAGAATGAGAAAAGATCAAAATTAGAAAAATAATTTTTTGGTCAAATTTTAATGTTACTTTATATACCTTGGTCCCTTAAAAAAACTGCATGCCCCAAAGTATTTCATTAGAATAACTGTAGCTGGCGCTACACTGTGGATTAATGTAGAGTACCTATACAGGTACTCTAGATTAATGTAGTGTCCCTGTATTAAAGAGTTGCGACATGGGCGTCTGACTTTTCTGGAAACAAAATGGCGTTCGAATTCTTTCTATTGAGAACACCCAGGTGCTCATCGGAATTGAATAGAAATGTTACGTAATAGTGGAAACAAAATGGCGTTCAAATCCCCAGTTGTCGCAACTCTTTAATACAGGGACACTAAATTAATGTAGAGTACCTATACATAAAGAGAGTAGCGACAACTCATGCATGATTTGAACACCATTTTGTTTCCTCCGCTATGCAACATTTCTATTCAATTCCGATGAGCACCTGGGTGTTCTCAGTAGAAAGAATTCAAACGTCATTTTGTGTCCGAAAAGTCAGACGTCTATGTCGCTATTCTCAATATAAAGGTACTCTATTAATGTGGCGTCTTGAGATCAATGGATCCAAGAGAATTTAGACATGATACGTTTCCTTTTAACATGAACACTGCCGTAATTTTTATCTATGGGGGGGGGGGGGGGGGGCTGCTAGAAGGGGTAAAACGGGCCTGCAGTCTTTTTGAAACCCAAGTGGCAATTGTGTTCCCGCCTTTTCAAATTTTCGATCCAAAGACACCTGAAGAAAGGAGATAATTACTGTGGGTTTTTTTCTTGTTAGCTTGCTTACCAGACTTGTCAGAGAATTTGGGAGCAAAAGGACACCCAAACTCTGAGGACCTCTTTTTGCTTTTTTGCTTTGCAGAAAATTTGTATTGCCTTATACGAAATTCTAGATCTCCCCCTGCAGGAATACAATACAATACAATACAATACAATAAGCATTTAGTACGCCCTTCCCATAAGGCTCGGAGTGTTTACAAAATATTTAAATTATAGAACACCTTATAATTTGTATATAAACACAAATCAGAAAACTCTTCAATCGTCCATGTGGGAGCTACCAGGTGGTTTGATGGAGACAAAATATAATGAATGTACCTGTTACAAAGTTTGATAGCCGATTTAAAATAAATATGATTTCACAGCTTTTTTAAAGGTCTTTATGGATGCTAACTGTCTAATGGTCAAGGGGAGATTATTCCATAGCCTAGATGCAGTAACTGTGAAAGTCCTGTCACCTGACAAATTTCGGGTCATTGGGTAGCTGAGCTGAAGGTTGTGATTTGAGGATCTGAGATTTCTACTAGGTGTATATACAGTTAAGCATTCAGATATGTACCCTGGAGCCTGGTTATTGATAGATTTATAAACATAAAGAACTAATTTGAAGATGATACGTTTTTGAATGGGCAGCCAGTGAAGGGAACGAAGTAAAGGTTGGGAAGAATGACTTCTGCCAACCTCAAAAACAAGACGCGCAGCCCAATTCTGCAGACGCTGTAGACGGTTTACATGAGACTTTGGTATAGAGGAAAGAAGCCCATTACCATAGTCTAGTCTGGAAAGAATAAGTGACCTTACAGCATGATGACAAGTAGTTTGGTCAATAAATTTACGAATCCTAGCTATGTTCCTCAAATGAAAAATCACACTGCGGCAAACATTGTTAATGTGTGCTGACATAGTCATGTTAATATCAAAAAAGGCACCCAGATTCCTTATTGAATCCGATGGATGTATAGAAACTTCGCCAACTGACAGTGTTAAAACTGGCAAATTTTTGTAATTGTATGGTGATGCAGCAATGAAAAATTCAGTTTTACTATCACTGAGTTTTAACTTATTTGCTGTCAGCCAGTTCCTTATATCTGATATACAAGATTGTAGTGAAAACATGGCCTTATCCAGTTCCCCAGGAATTTTAGGATCAAATGCTACATACAACTGAATGTCATCAGCATAAACATGATACGAAACATTATGGTACCGGGCGATGTCGCCAACTGGGAGAATATAAACTGTAAGTATCTTAAACCCTTCGCAGATATTGTCCTTGAACCTAACTGGCATAACATGTGTGTTATCAAGTTCGTCTCTTATATTCTTGATCTTATCTACAAAATATTGGGAAAATTGGTTGCTTAATAGAAAAGGCGAATCATAAAAAGGAAGATCAGACTTTTGCTTATTCAAAAGAGAATTAATAGTTCGGTAAACATCCTTGTCGCTACAAGAAGACAATTTGTTTTTAAAATAGTCTTGTTTAGCAGTTACAGTAAGTGCACAAACAGCTTTCTTAGCAATCAGAAATGATTCGCGATCAGGGTCGGATTTTGATTTCTGCCACTTTCTTTCAGCTCGCCGTCGTTCTTGACGAGCAATATGAATTGAGTCATTGTACCAGAATACTCTGTTCTTTACTATGCGGGTCTTAATTTTTACAGGAGCTAATTTGTCAAGTAGTTTACCCATACTAGAATCATACCACTCAAAAAATGCATCAACACCATCAGGGTGAGGTTAGGAAATGAGCTCTGAGAGTGATTTTACAAATTGATTCTTGTCAATCTTCCGGTAGTTACGGAGGGTTGATACAGTTTGCATATGTCTTGTTTTTTGTAATCGTAACTTGAAACACACTACATGGTGATCTGACATACTCGTGTCATCAGTATAACAATCTCCCACCAATGATTCGTCACAGCGATTAAAAACCAAATCTAATGTATGTCCACGATTATGTGTTGGACCTTTAACATACTGAACTAATCCAGCAGAACTTGTGGATGAAGAAAATTGAATAACATCTTGTTTGGAAGGATCATCCCAATGAACATTAAAATCTCCAAGTACAATTAATTTCCCTGCAAAGAGAGATATCTCATTTACAAAATCATCAAATTCCTTAAGAAATGCTGTATTTGTGAAGCCATTGATGGTCGATGGTGGATGGTGGAGGTCTATATATTACAATGAAATTGACAGAGTAAGAACTATTTGTAATATGCACATACTCAAATGTCGTATAAACTAAATCAGCATCTTTAGTGGTGTCTTGAACACCATGGCAATTCCTCCACCTCGACTAGCGGAGATACGAGGTACATTTAAGAAAGTGTACCCAGGAGGGGTACATTCTCCTATTATAACACTATCATCTTTGGTAAGCCATGTCTCAGTTAAAATCATTACATCAGTATCATATTCACACATATAATCAACAAGCTCAGTGGTCTTATTCCTGATTGAATGAGCATTCCACAAACAACACATTAATTTAGAGTTTACGATTGTATCAGATTTACACAATTGTATTAAATTGTTCTGATTAGGTCCTTTGGGTAGATCAGCATAACTACGTTCGGGCCTTCTTGATGGTGTGAGCACTGGAATAGGACCTAATTCATCAAGACGAGTGACGTTACTTGGCTTGCGTCTACCTCCTCTCTTTCCACGACGATGTATGGGATATCTGTTAATTTTCAAAGTTTTAATCATATTCCAAGTTTCAAGAGGAACACGGGGCATCCTGGTAACATCAGAACATGGGTCTAATAATCTCATCTTATCCATGCCGTAGATGAATATTTCTGTGTTCGGGGGGTTTTACAGTCTTAGACAAGCTACTGGGAATCGAATCACTAGAGCTTGGTCCAGGCTTAGGGTTAATGTCCATACACTTCATCAGCTCAATCTGGAAAGTAGCAGTACCATTCACACAATAGGGAACTCTTGATGTAAAGTATTTCAAGTGCTTGAGGTAACAAAGGTGTTTGTCCTCCCATCCACCAACGGGGGACTTGCGTATAAAAGCAGTGACATGCTGAGCCTGGCAAGTGGGCTGGCAGACAATCAGCATGGAGATGAACAGAGTCCAGGAGAACATATCCATTGTGAAGAATCACTAATAAGCCTCTCAGAAGAAAATAAATGGTTACACCTCCTGACAATAAGAGAGCAGTCAATCAATAGACATTCCAGTGTCTATTGTCAGAAGTGGGATCCTTTTGATCAGTAATCCCCTTGGTCATTGATAATCCCCCTCCAGTAAACTTAAACTTGCTGCAGGCAGTATCTCCATGAGCCAAAGTAGATTTCCAGAATCAAAAATGAAACATATTACCACCAATTTCTCAGAAGTTCAGTCAAAAATCAGACTTATGAGTGTTCCATCAGGATCCAAGGTTAATCAATATAAATATAAATTTAACACAAAATTCCAGTTCAAAACAGTTCAAAACAGCTATTTCCATGCAAAAGAATGAGGAGAGATATGACAGTGCTTCCATCAACTGGGGCGCGCTGTAAAGAAGAGAATCGCTTGTAAAAGAAAGTAGCTTTATATTTTTTTCTTCTATAATAATATATGTTCTATATGTTTGGCTCCATAACACTGAGTTAATATAACAGTACAGGCCCGTAGCCAGGGTTTCTAAAGGGGTGGGTCGTTTTTGGCAATAATCAATACGGACCTGCTAGGAGGTCCGGGGGCACTGCAACTCACTACACCAGCTTTGATGCTGTACAACTGACAGCGTGTGGGTAATTCTGGTAACAAAGATTAAAGGTGTGTGTGTGTGTTTTTTTTTCATGAAAAAGCGGACCTCAGCCCAAGAAGGGGGGGGGGGGGGGGTCGTCCGACCCCTCCGACCCCCTCTGGCTACGGGCCTGCAGTACCGTTGTGCGAGGTCACATGGCATGAGCAGAATATTGAGAAATACAGTCATACAATTGGTTTAAAGATCATACAATCTAAAACTAAATTTTGTGTTATTCTTTGTCAGCAGTTCGAAAAATCTTTCGGCCCGTAAAATACGTTAGTGGGGCAGAAATAAATGTTAACCCTGACTATTTCAAGCTCCTCTCTGACTAGGGGGGGGGGGGGGGTAAGAGGCCTCCCTCCCCCTCTGATCTATATATGCATGCATACTCTGATCTCGACCGCGACATAACCAATCGCTGCAAAATTTTGCACAGACCTGGAGAATAGCGTAGAGAACTCAAATCCATTGTTATTTGTATGTAAATCTTTAGTTTTGTTAAATTTATGCAAATTAAATGCATAAATATACACTTTGATAGTTAATCAAGTAAAGAAAGGCATTGGAGAAAAATTTTAATGCAAGAAGTTCTTTCTGAACCTTAAAAACATTGTAACATGAGAAAAAAAAGTTAAAAGTGATTTTAATTCTTATGTATATATTGTTTTATGAATTTCTTATGTATTTCTTTGTTTTTCAACTTTAACTGTTTTATTTATTTTTTTAAAGTCTACTGTTTCAGAGAGTTATATGAACCAATATTCAGTTAGAGTAGATGATAATTACAGCTTAAAGAAGAAATTATAGGTGATATGGGACGAACATGAAGAAATGCAGTTTCACACAGAAATTCTCCGTTTTCGGCTGACATGAATTCATAAAAGGTCACATGATTCGGTAACGGTATGACCGATCTTCGTAAACATATGCAAAAGATGCGCAAGACTTGAAAGAAAAAGTCAGAAAGTTGCGTGGCGTGAAATGCAGCAGTTCGAAATGCTCGGCAAACATTGTCGGGACAGTAACCCTTACTGCACTGTACGGTACAGTGCAGTAAGGGTTAAGCCAATATGTAATGAAGAAAACTGAGAGATCAATGCTGGGGCGGATGGGGGCATGCCTAGACCGAAATTTTCTGTCTCTCGTTCGTTAGCCTCTTATTTGGATAGGGTCGGCCATTCAGAGCTACGAACGAGAGACAGAATTTTCGGTCTAGGGCATGCCATGCACGTCTCTTTAAGAAAAAAAGCACAACACATAATGATAATGATGATAATAATGAAAATAAAATTTGTAATAATATTTATGATAACAAAATGAAATAATAATGAAAATTTAAAAAAATAATAGGTCTAATAATAAGGATAATGATGATAATAACAATGATGAGGATGATGAGGATGATGATGTCAGGTAAAGCGCAGGCATCTGCCAGCGCAGATAGCCCATTTTGTTTTGTTTCGTTTGTATTTTTAAAATGTTTTTCCTTGCTTGGCTCAGTGTCAGAATTTTGTCAAGGTCCGAATGGTACCGAAGGGGGCCATGGTACCCACTGTTCATCCGCTAAAAACAGTAATAACTTTTAAAAAAATCTTCAGAAAAATAAATAAATTAGTCTTTCAATCATTTTGATCTAATTTGAAACATACAAATCAGTAGTTTATGTGTGAATTATATAGAATTAGCCTGTCCAAACACTCGCTCGCAAATATCCATGAATCATGAATAAAGTGAACCATATAGCATATGCGTAGGAGTCGGGGGATGGGGGTCGCCCCCCCCCCAATTTTTTTAAGTTCCGATATTCGGGCACTGAATAGGCCTATGCGACTTTTGTATATTTTCACTACAGAAAGTGGTAAAAATTTCAGTGCTTGCTCGCAAAATTTTTAGAACCTGGAGAGTTGATATTCGGGCAAAAGGTGTCAGTTCTCTCTCAAAAGTAAGATGTAGTGGCTTCCACAAATTCGAAGAATGCCCTAATGAGAAAGTGTTGTGTTGTAGATGTGGGGAAGAACATTCCTCAGCATATGCGGGATGTAAAGTAATGAAGGAGGAACGAAAAATAGGAAGTCAAAGTAACATTTAATATATTTTATGCAGAAGCTGCTAACTCAATAGACCTGTTTACTAAGTGATTCAAATTTTATGCATACTTTTGAAACAAAGGTTGTTCTTGACAACCTGAAAGCTTGCCAGAGGCTTGTCAGACATAGCAACAAGTAATGTATGCAAACTGGATTCCAAGTATTGTAGTTCATTCATTAATAACAGGTTAATGGAATACCTCGTTACTAGGTCCCCAGGAAAGAAACATCCATATATTTGAATCACTTAGTAAACAGGTCTATTAGACAAACTGGTAATATAGGATTTCTCGTTCAAATTCGTAAGCTTGCCACACGAATTCATTTTATGTGCATTCAAATTCACCGATTCTGCCACCATAGTTGTGTTTTATCATTCAAATTTGTTTTTTAGCATTCGATTTCATAAAACTGTCATTCAAAAACATTTTGTTTGCATTCGAATTAAAACGTGTTTCGTCTTTGGAAAATTTTCATTCAAATTAAAGCGAGACGATTCGCGATTACGTAATAATGCCGTGAATTTAAATTCATTTCTTTGCATACAACTTCACACGCTTTGCAGACAAAATAAACACGTAAAGGCGCTGTCACACTCTAGCGTATAGAGCCAGCGTATGAGGAACGTATCGAATATTTCGAAAAATTGTTTATACGCACAACTTTTCAGTGTATGAGGTCGATTTTCGGTTAATGACCGTTAGAGTAACGTGAGCCTATCATACCGTCAGCGTATGAGTAGCGTACGCATAGCGTATGTCAGCGTATGTGAGCGTATGTGATGTGATGTGATGTGTATTTTAGTTGGACGTATACCGACGTATGAGTAACGTATATCAGCGTACCTCCGACGTATGAGAAACGTATGCGGAACGTCAGCCTAACGTATGAGGAGCGTACCCAGCGGGGGTATAAAAGGTGGCAGCGCGCGAATTTCGTCATTCCGCCAGTAGACTTCAAGCTGTCAAGATGTCAAAACGCCCTGCCAAGAAAGTCAAGCCAGCTGATGTTCCTCCTCCTTCTCCACCTGATACAGATTTGGAAATGTGAGCCTTTATATACCCCCATGCGCTGCAAATACGCATGTAATACGCATGGGATAAGTTGGCTGTACGCTCAGAACACGTTAGGCATAAGTTGAGTACGTTAGACTGTCGTTAGAACTACCATCATAACGTTAGCCATTCCATAGACACACGTCAGACACACGTCAGACACACGTTCATTATACGCTCCTCTAACGCTAGGTTTCCTGACCCACTCAATTTCAGCGTATGAGAAGCGTACTCGACGTATGAGTAACGTACCTTCAGCGTACCTCTAGCGTGTTCAGCGTATGAGGAACGTATGAGGAGCGTAAAATTCATACGTCGGCATTCGCTGAAAATTTTTGTGCATGTTCAAAAATTGTTTTGGCCGTCAGCGTACATCAGCGTACACCGACGTACCCCGGCGTACAACAAACGTATTCCAGCGTACCCCTAGCGTGTTTCAGCGTATGTCAGCGTATGCCCAAAAAGTCCATGCGTTCCTCATACGCTGGCCGTCGCCGTCGCGAGGCCTGGCCGTGGCTCGGCCGCGGCCAGGCCCCAACCAACACAGTGGGTGGTACTCGCCTCACCCAAACGATTCACCCTTTTACATTACACGGCTTGGTCGCGGCCAAGCCTGGCCCCGCTTCCGTGAATGCGCCGTTTGTGGCGCTCTACTTGTAAACAAATAATATTGACGATGATAAAACTATGTCGGGCGTGCGGGGAAAGAATGAAGTCATCGCTCAAAATGTGACGTTGCACGCACCTCATTAGCATAAACGGCCACGGCCAGGCCCCGTTTGCTTTTACACTACCTCGGGTCGTGGCCGAGCCGCGGCTCAGCCCGGGCTCAGACTACCTCCTGAGCTGGTCCGAAAACTGGCCGCGGCCTGGCCTCGGGCCTGGCCCCTTTTGCTTTTACATCACCCAAAAGTCGCGGCCAGGCCGTGGCTGAGTCGCGGCCTGGCCGCGACTTTTGGGTGATGTAAAAGGGGTCATAGTCACATCACCGACATGTAGAATTAGCAAAGTGTTTGGTGTGGCAGTTGCGGATCTAGCCTGGTAAGACACAATACATTCCAGGGGTCCGCTTTGTTTGTGCACAATGGCGGACCCCTAGAATGTATTGTGTCTTACCATGCTAGATCCGCCACTGTGTGGGACATTACATGCTGGGACATCGCTTTATTTTCATGTTTGTTTATTTGTTCATTTTTTGTTGTTGAAAATTTATTCGGCGGTCATGATCTCTTTTGGGCCATTTATATTTGTGTACATTATATGTAGTCTTTCTACCACAGTTATAATCACAATCACCATCCTATCGTGGGGGTGGGGGGGGGGGGGCATGTCCCCCCTGTCCCCCGCCTGTTTTATACCCACTAACCCTTAGGTGGTATCCAAGGAGTTATTTCTTAAACACATCACCGGATATTGATAAAGAATAAAGCTCACTTTTGTTAGATGAGAAAAAATGTGCATATACCATAATGTTTGTAATGATAGGCGAATTTGAATGAAAACTGTTATGTTGAATGACCAGGTGTGAAGTTGAATGATCCGGACGTCCGCTTTCCCAGCGTTGACGACTTTGAATGCAAACTGCGCATTTGTAACCGGTTGTTAAATTGAATGATACAAGTGCAAATTCCATTGACCAAAGAAGTAATTCAAATGAACGAAGTGCCATTTTGAATGACATTGTCAAGCCTACATTGGTATTTCGTGAATTTGAATGACCCATGTATCAAAACGAATGAAAAGCTTACGAAGTTGGCCGAGAAAACCTATAGTATAGATGGAAAGAAAGAAAGTAAAGAAACAACTTCTAAAGTTCTTGATAATAATGTTAATAGAGAACATATTGATACTCAAACTGTATCTAATACCTCGGTAATTAAAGACTCACCTGAACCTGATCAAACTAAAAGAAATTGTCAACAATCACTAAAAAGAATGAAACAAGGCCACTAGAAAGAGTACATGTAATTCCTAAACCAATCATTAAGATTACACAAAAAGATGCATCTACTCAAACAAATCAAGATGTAGAATGTCAAACAGAAATAGTACCACAATACCTACATGCAGATCAATCTCTAATAGCTCTTCTTATTGGAACTTATAGATATGGGAAGCTAAATCAGGAGTGGAAAGAGAAAGTGAAATTAAGACATTTGATAATATCTTTGATAAAATCAATTCTCTACAATCAACTAAAGATATACCAAAGCAAGATCCCAATGATTTAGGTGTCAAACAAAAGCATTTAATGCAATTATCTGAAATTCCTAGAGATTCCATGGTGGAATAATTATGTATATAAATGTTCTATTTATTTTGTAATGGTTTTTATTTTACAATGGAATGCTCAGTCTCTTATGGTAATGAATGGTAATGAATTTAAACATGCCTTAAATGTATGGGAGAAAAAAATCGATATAGGATCAGGAAAAATTGAATATTATTAATGTGTATAATCCATGTTTAAATATTGATGAATCTTTTCTAGCATAAGAGATAGAAAATTATGTTAATGAAAGAACAGTTATTTGTGGAGATTTTAATGGTCATAATACCCTTTGGGGTAGCAAGAATACTGATACAAATGGTCATAATATAGAAAATTGTATGCATAATCATAATCTTCTTTGTTTAAATAATGGAGAGGGTATAGGATAAATGTTTCATGGGGAACTATGTCATGTATTGATATTTCTTTAACATTAAGTTCTTTAGGAGCTAAATGTAATTGGTCTGTTTTTCAAGATACATGGGGAAGTGATCATTACCCTATCTTGACAGAATTTAATGAAAAATGTTATAAATCATTTGCTAAATGGTCAATAAAGAAAGGTAATTGGGAAAATGTTCACATAAAGTGTGAAGAATATATTAATAAACCAGATTCGACAAATGATATCGAAGTAATGTATAATACTTATATAAATCAATTAACTATAGCTATTGATTCATCTTTTCCCCAAATTCTGGACATATAATATGTAATCTACAAAAATTCCTATACCTCTTGGTGGAATGAGGAGTGTAAACAAGTAATCTTAGATAGGAAAAAAACTTTAAAAGATTTTAAAAAGTCTTGTCATCCCGATGATCTTATAAGGTATAAGAAAGCATGTGCAAATGCACGGAGAATAATTAAGAAAGCTAAGAAAGAAGATTGGAGGAATTTTTGTAGTAGTATAAACGTCAGACATCCTCTAAACAAATTTGGGATGAAGTAAAACGGATAAATAAAGTTAAAAAAAAAAGCTCCCATACCTATATTGAAAGATAATGGAGAAGATTTGATAATGGATGAAGAAAAGTTATCTTTGATAGTAAATTAGATTGGCATGAACATATAAACTACTTAATAACTAGATGTAAAAAGAAAATTAATTTATTGAAATGTATAAATGGTTTAAATTGGGGAGCAGATTGTTGTTCTCTATATTGCATTTGTACAAGATGCTTATTAAATCAATTTTAGAATATGGAAGTGAAGCATTTAATTCTGCAGCCAAAGTATATAAACAAAAGCTTGTAAGTATTCAATATCAGGCTTTAAGGATTTGTACAGGAGCTAGCTATGGTACAGCACTTAACACTTTACAGATTGAATGTGGTGAACCCCCTTTACAACTTCAACGTGAATATTTGTGTCAATTGTATTGTAATAAGTTAAGTATGCACCAAAATCATCCAAACAAGCAATTAGAAGTGGACTGTTGGCAAAAGCATTATTTTGTTGACAAATGGAGTAAGTATTTATCTCATACCCCTTTTGAAGGAAGAAATAGAAAATCTTGTATAAATACTTATTTGTTGCATAATCCTTGTCCATTTTGGTTATATAATGAACATTATATCTCTAAAGATATATGTAATGCTGTTAAGGATATTGTAGATGATAATGAGAAAAGGTTAACAGTTAAAGAAAAGATACACACTTTATGGATAGGATCATTACATGTATACACTGATGGACCACTTAATCCCCAAAATAATACAGTTGGTTGTAGTATAAGTATTCTAAATGTGTAAGACTGAATAATAATACATCAATTTTTATTGGCATTGGGCAGGAGTGGATTGAGGAAACTCGGCCTTTACATAGTTGCATTTTTATGGATTGTTTGAGTGCTTTGCAAGCAATATCTCAGTTTAATCCAAGTAATAAACTTGTGTGTGATATACGACATATGTTAATTAATATTGAAAAGTTAGCTTGTATAGTTTGTTTTGAATGGATACGAGGTCATTGTGGAATAAAGGGAAATGAAATGGCAGATTTAATAGCTAAACAAGCTACTAAGAAAGATGATATCGATGTTGCACTACCTCTAATGATTTCAGAAACTAAACATATTTTGAAAAATGAATTAAAACAAGTATGGTAATTAGAGTGGAATAACTCAAAAGACTCTATTCTTAAAAATATTGAACCAATTGTTTCTTTTCAAAAGAAATTATTGAATTTGTTAAGATGGCAAGAAATTATTATTTATCGTCTTCGTCTTGGAGTTATTAGAGATTTAAAGGGTTATAAACATAAAATAGGAAAACATCCTGATGGATTATGTGACGAGTGTTTAAAATATGCTGATAATGTATTGCATTTCTTATTTTCATGTAAGAAATATAAAGGAAGCAGATTGAAGTTGCACAATTCTTTAAAATATACAAGCAATCAAATGACAGTAAAAAATATACTCAAAGATAAATCTAATATCATTTACATCATAACTTTTTTGCAAGAAAGTGGTATTAAGTTATAATTTACTTAAAATTAATAAATGACTGACTCGGACTATTAAGTGACTGGCACACAGGACTGAAAAGTCAAAAGTGTCATTAATATACTAAACAAACAAACAAACAAACAAGGAACTTGTATATACGATGAGAATATGCACAAAAACTAAAGACTAAAACAGAAACTAAGACATATTATAGGAAACGATGGCAAATGAAAATCTGATAGATATTTCGCAGAATTAGGTTTAGAAGTAAATGACATATAGGTTTTTTTTTTTTATAATTTGTAAACAAATCTTTCGGCATATTACTCCCAGTGTTAAAGATCGTATGCTCGATCTATAATGAAAAACACAAGTCAGAAAAAATTGGAACCAGCGGGATTCGAACCTGTCATCTACTGCTTGCCGGGCAGCGACTTAACCACCAGGCTATTCTGGTTCACGGCCAAGTCACGACGAACTAGAATCAAATACCCAAGATCCTCTTCTTTCTGACTCATTAATATTCAAACGGTCCGCCGTGGAACAATGGTTAGTAAACGAAGAAGCTTGACTGGGGAGGAATTTTTTTATAATTTGTAAACAAATCTTTCGGCATATTACTCCCAGTGTTAAAGATCGTATGCTCGATCTATAATGAAAAACACAAGTCAGAAAAAATTGGAACCAGCGGGATTCGAACCTGTCATCTACTGCTTGCCGGGCAGCGACTTAACCACCAGGCTATTCTGGTTCACGGCCAAGTCACGACGAACTAGAATCAAATACCCAAGATCCTCTTCTTTCTGACTCATTAATATTCAAACGGTCCGCCGTGGAACAATGGTTAGTAAACGAAGAAGCTTGACTGGGGAGGAATTTTTTTATAATTTGTAAACAAATCTTTCGGCATATTACTCCCAGTGTTAAAGATCGTATGCTCGATCTATAATGAAAAACACAAGTCAGAAAAAATTGGAACCAGCGGGATTCGAACCTGTCATCTACTGCTTGCCGGGCAGCGACTTAACCACCAGGCTATTCTGGTTCACGGCCAAGTCACGACGAACTAGAATCAAATACCCAAGATCCTCTTCTTTCTGACTCATTAATATTCAAACGGTCCGCCGTGGAACAATGGTTAGTAAACGAAGAAGCTTGACTGGGGAGGAATATTTTTTATAATTTGTAAACAAATCTTTCGGCATATTACTCCCAGTGTTAAAGATCGTATGCTCGATCTATAATGAAAAACACAAGTCAGAAAAAATTGGAACCAGCGGGATTCGAACCTGTCATCTACTGCTTGCCGGGCAGCGACTTAACCACCAGGCTATTCTGGTTCACGGCCAAGTCACGACGAACTAGAATCAAATACCCAAGATCCTCTTCTTTCTGACTCATTAATATTCAAACGGTCCGCCGTGGAACAATGGTTAGTAAACGAAGAAGCTTGACTGGGGAGGAATTTTTTTATAATTTGTAAACAAATCTTTCGGCATATTACTCCCAGTGTTAAAGATCGTATGCTCGATCTATAATGAAAAACACAAGTCAGAAAAAATTGGAACCAGCGGGATTCGAACCTGTCATCTACTGCTTGCCGGGCAGCGACTTAACCACCAGGCTATTCTGGTTCACGGCCAAGTCACGACGAACTAGAATCAAATACCCAAGATCCTCTTCTTTCTGACTCATTAATATTCAAACGGTCCGCCGTGGAACAATGGTTAGTAAACGAAGAAGCTTGACTGGGGAGGAATATTTTTTATAATTTGTAAACAAATCTTTCGGCATATTACTCCCAGTGTTAAAGATCGTATGCTCGATCTATAATGAAAAACACAAGTCAGAAAAAAAAAAATTTCTGACTTGTGTTTTCCTCCCCAGTCAAGCTTCTTCGTTTACTAACCATTGTTCCACGGCGGACCGTTTGAATATTAATGAGTCAGAAAGAAGAGGATCTTGGGTATTTGATTCTAGTTCGTCGTGACTTGGCCGTGAACCAGAATAGCCTGGTGGTTAAGTCGCTGCCCGGCAAGCAGTAGATGACAGGTTCGAATCCCGCTGGTTCCAATTTTTTCTGACTTGTGTTTTTCATTATAGATCGAGCATACGATCTTTAACACTGGGAGTAATATGCCGAAAGATTTGTTTACAAATTATAAAAAAATTCCTCCCCAGTCAAGCTTCTTCGTTTACTAACCATTGTTCCACGGCGGACCGTTTGAATATTAATGAGTCAGAAAGAAGAGGATCTTGGGTATTTGATTCTAGTTCGTCGTGACTTGGCCGTGAACCAGAATAGCCTGGTGGTTAAGTCGCTGCCCGGCAAGCAGTAGATGACAGGTTCGAATCCCGCTGGTTCCAATTTTTTCTGACTTGTGTTTTTCATTATAGATCGAGCATACGATCTTTAACACTGGGAGTAATATGCCGAAAGATTTGTTTACAAATTATAAAAAAATTCCTCCCCAGTCAAGCTTCTTCGTTTACTAACCATTGTTCCACGGCGGACCGTTTGAATATTAATGAGTCAGAAAGAAGAGGATCTTGGGTATTTGATTCTAGTTCGTCGTGACTTGGCCGTGAACCAGAATAGCCTGGTGGTTAAGTCGCTGCCCGGCAAGCAGTAGATGACAGGTTCGAATCCCGCTGGTTCCAATTTTTTCTGACTTGTGTTTTTCATTATAGATCGAGCATACGATCTTTAACACTGGGAGTAATATGCCGAAAGATTTGTTTACAAATTATAAAAAAATTCCTCCCCAGTCAAGCTTCTTCGTTTACTAACCATTGTTCCACGGCGGACCGTTTGAATATTAATGAGTCAGAAAGAAGAGGATCTTTGGGTATTTGATTCTAGTTCGTCGTGACTTGGCCGTGAACCAGAATAGCCTGGTGGTTAAGTCGCTGCCCGGCAAGCAGTAGATGACAGGTTCGAATCCCGCTGGTTCCAATTTTTTCTGACTTGTGTTTTTCATTATAGATCGAGCATACGATCTTTAACACTGGGAGTAATATGCCGAAAGATTTGTTTACAAATTATAAAAAAATTCCTCCCCAGTCAAGCTTCTTCGTTTACTAACCATTGTTCCACGGCGGACCGTTTGAATATTAATGAGTCAGAAAGAAGAGGATCTTGGGTATTTGATTCTAGTTCGTCGTGACTTGGCCGTGAACCAGAATAGCCTGGTGGTTAAGTCGCTGCCCGGCAAGCAGTAGATGACAGGTTCGAATCCCGCTGGTTCCAATTTTTTCTGACTTGTGTTTTTCATTATAGATCGAGCATACGATCTTTAACACTGGGAGTAATATGCCGAAAGATTTGTTTACAAATTATAAAAAAATTCCTCCCCAGTCAAGCTTCTTCGTTTACTAACCATTGTTCCACGGCGGACCGTTTGAATATTAATGAGTCAGAAAGAAGAGGATCTTGGGTATTTGATTCTAGTTCGTCGTGACTTGGCCGTGAACCAGAATAGCCTGGTGGTTAAGTCGCTGCCCGGCAAGCTTTAGATGACAGGTTCGAATCCCGCTGGTTCCAATTTTTTCTGACTTGTGTTTTTCATTATAGATCGAGCATACGATCTTTAACACTGGGAGTAATATGCCGAAAGATTTGTTTACAAATTATTAAAAAATTCCTCCCCAGTCAAGCTTCTTCGTTTACTGACATATAGGTTAAACCACTTTTGCGCGTGTATATACCTTTGGGTTGGAAAAGGAATCTAAGAATGGAAAAAAATAACTCTGAAACTGATTTCATTTTAGGTGGGACCATTCACTATGAACATGACGAACAAAGAAGCGGACAATTTATGCATCTCCTCATTGTACCCTTCACAATTGCATTGGTTAACACAAGAACATCCATTCATTGCTATCCTGTAAAAATATGTAGAACATGTGTCACATAATAGCAGTGAAGGGATGTCCTTTTGTCTACTAGAGCTATTGTGGAGGGTAGAATGAGGAGCTGCATAAATTGTCCGCTCTCTTTGTCATCGTGTTCATAGTGATTGGCGGATCCAGGGGGGCACTTCCGGCCCGTGCCCCGGGCCCCCTTTGGAAGAAAAGTATGCATTTTGACCATAGACGGAGTCCACCATTTTCTCGATTGTGCCCCCCCCCCCTTTAGAATGAAGACCTTTTTTTTTCTTGTCAGGAAATTATGGAGGGGAACTGGACCCCCAATACATAACTTTAAACATATATGTATATATATATATATAAATAATTCTTCCCCACAATGTGTAACCGCACAACAAGGGTCCCAAGTCCTTGTGTTGCCATAAAGCCATTATGGTAATAGCCGGGAGGGCGCATTGTTATACATAATTTGTATATATGTTTGTATATAATGTTTAAAGTTATGTATTATTTTTGATATCATATGGAATCAATAAAAGATTACTGAAAAACAACAAAATAGTGTCAAAAGATGTGCAAGACTTGAAAGAAAAAGTCAGAAAGTTGCTTGGCGTGAAATGCAGCGGTTCGGGGTGAGAATAACGTGAATTATCGAAATTGGAACTGCCCCTGTAGCCTAACATGGTTATGAAATCCTGACTAATTCAATAGGACTTCAATGAGGAAACAGCCCTCTTGCATAAAAAGTTGCGTTTAAGCGCAACTCGAAAAATTAAACGCAAGTCCCAAATAAGCGATCCTCGGATTGGTTGAAAATGAACGGTTGCGTTTAATTTTTTGCCTTGCGTTTAAATGCAACCGATTATGCAAGAGGACCCAGTAGGTATGCCTATAGTCACTGTCGGGTTTAATGTTGGGGGGGGGGGGGCATCCGGCCCTGGGCCCTTTTGGAACCCAAGTGTCCCATATTTCTATGAAATGACGACCTTTTTTTTTTGTTATAAATATAATTTTGTCGGTTGATGTTTTAAATTTAGGCTAAGTTCACAAGTTGTTCCATCAAAAGACTGCAATAGGCCTATTTCATTCGTGGGTAATCAGGAATTTTCACGAATCACGATATTTTGTGTCAATATTCGTAGAAGTACATAATAGGACCAAAGGCTTGGTATAGCCGAGAAGGTTGAATAGTTCTGCTTTGTTGGTTCTATTTCATTGGCTGATATCAGCGGAAAAATGCATGCGTCATGTCTTGTTCTCTTTATTAGGCTTTGGGTTTTCCAAATATGGTGTGTCGGATGACAGCTCACCTCGACCTCGGTACTATTCATGAGGTATTGCGTCATCGTGTGTATTTCGCAATCTTTTCTTACTACGACGACACGTACACAAACATACGTTTGCTAGACAAGAATGATTATCGATCAAAAATATTCTTCACTCCATGGTTTTCTGATTGAATAATTAAGTGATTCATAACATATGATTAATATGTATGACATGTCTAGATATTAATATCGCAAACTGATTGCATTATTTATTTCACAATGAGCTAAAAACGGGCAAAAAACAAGCATTTCAGATACATGTATCGATATCACTTCTGTGATCAGAAGACACCGCACCATGCACCCAGACCGCACACACAGGCGCGGCCCAGGCACACTGCAGACGCTTAATATTATTCGCAGTTTCGTTCGCGCAAATTTTGGGGTCACGTATCACTCGCAAGCAAGATGGCACCGCTTACACTTGGAAACCCTTCCCTCTAGGCTCTTTTCGGAGCAGAGTAGTCGCTGAGCAGGGCATCAGCAGCACGAGGTAATATTTCATGTGCCTGACTAAAATCACCCTGGAATCACTTGTGAACTCTCATGTCGATCTTTGCTCAATTTCTTTTAAAAAATTGCTTTTTGTGTGCCGATACCCAACCGGACTCCAAACTTGCAAAAGAGCCATCGTTGTGCAATCCAGTGTGAGTGACAACGTTACGACGCAACGCATTTCAACGCTACAGATTGACTGGTAATTGCGTCACCGTCGTCTCATGGAAGGAAAATAATATATTTTCTATATCACAAATGTTGTGAAATGTAAAGACACAAATCGTTTTATTCTTCGTATTGGATATAACTTGAAGAGTTGACGTTCTTTTCTAGCTGGACTAGATCTTTATTTCCATTTCTTTGTGAACTCGAAATTGGCCGGACCAAATATTGAAATAATAGATTCACAAAGCAAGCTGGCCTTCCGTGATTTTGTCAAATGAAAAAAAAAATCGCTGCAGCTGAAATTAAATTTGACAAATATTGCCATCTTGAACTTTTTAATTAATCAACAATTTATGTAAGATTATGGTTTAACCATTAAGTGCATCTCAGGGTTGTTGAAAATATATTTCAGTATTATTCGTGTTTTGTGCGAGAAATTTAGTATTTTTTATGAATGAACTTGAGACTTGACTGCGTGTTGCAAGTTGCGCGGTTACAACAAAGGACGCAACTAGTTTTAGTTTTTACGCTTGTTCTATATCAACCAATTATTGGCGCACCTCTTGACTTCAAAGAATTGGACATTTCATTGCTTTTTACTTTCGTCATGTTCGTCATTGTATTTTGCAACTATTGGTGAATATTGTTACAAGCATCTGAAATATTTTAGTGATTTCATACTAGAGAATATAGGAGCTATTGTGTTTTTACTAGTGAACTTGCTCTCTCTGTTATTGAATGTCCTTTATTTGCTGAACTTGAATTGGAATCAGAGAGGAATCAGAAATAGAATTTTAGAATTCTAACTTCATGAACCAAATAACTTCTGCCCCTATTCCGATCAACCATGGTCGGGGTAAAGTTCAAATATTTCAGGACGTTTCATCCAATTTAACTAGTGGTGGGCAGCTGAGCCCTCAGCCACAACTTTCTCCCAGTCCGCCAAATTTTGTGTCCCATGAGGAACATGTAATCTCAAGAATTGGAAATTATGTTCTTCTGGAGGAAGTAGATCCTAAAGTATTCAAATGTGTTGATACTTATAACAACCAAGAATGCATCTGTAAGGTAAGCTAAAAATAAATTTTATTTTTCTTTATTTTGTTGTGTTTTCCCCTTTTTTTCATTCTAACAGAAAATTTGGTGATGGACTGATAGGCCTAGACCTACTAATTTTTTGTTTTCATTAACAAACGAATGAAATATGAAACAGCAGTGCCAGTAGTTTGACTGCACTGGTTTTTCGTAACAATGAGTTTATTATAATATTTTTTGTTATTAATGTACATTTTATTATTATTTTATCATTAATATTTCTATTCTATTCATTGGAACCATACAAAACACCATGTTCCACAAGATATGATTTTTCCAACATGTACTTTTATTTAAATACAAATCTATCTACATTAATGAAAAGTCGTGAAAATGCCAAAGATTGTCAGACTGATTGCATTGAGCAATGGACACATAATATGCAATTGTGACTAAAATGTCTAAATTGCAAGTATGAGCAATAGAGAGAGGAATCCTGTGGTGCAAAATAATGCCAGGACAGTGACTCACTCTCTTTGAATCGTGTAGGTTGAGTGGGAGTGCCTTAGATACCACAAGGATGGACACACACTGTACTGCTATAGTAGAGTTATAATCCATTGATACCATTGCACACATCTACCCACCCACACATGCAATGGACAACATGCAATGGTTAACGTAGTACTATCCACGTCTCTGAGTTTTGCTGTCTGTGGTGTCTCTCTTTTTTCAAATCTATTTCCTTTTCACCGATTTTCGGTTGACTCCTGTATTGTTGCATTGTCATTTTGGAATTCATTGAATTGAATGCTTGGTTGCACTCGGATATTTACACAAACTGGGACAATTTACATACATACATGTACATCCTTCGAACTGTTCATGCAGTGACTCTGCAATATTGCATCATGTAATTTTTGTTTATTGTGTTCATACAAATTTTCAAATCAAAATGATAGCTGGTTCAGTATACCGTATGTTTGATTACCTTGGACTACATGTAGAGCTATATTGCAAAGCCTTGCTTAAAACTTGATATTGTAATCCCTACTTAGTAATACTTAGAGTAGTTTGATTTTTTTTCTTCACATACATGTATTTGGCTTTTCAGTTTTGAGGTAATCAAGATTTTTTTGTCATTAGAGATTTATATAGAAAACATGTCACATGAAATCACTCCAAAGCTACATGTATACGTGTATGAGACATTCAAAGGGTTAATGATTAAAGAATAAAGAGTATTATTAAAGGACAAAATGTGATTCAACTTCATGCTGTATGAAAAGGGATACATGTATAGGTCAATTTTACTGAATAGAGTGCAATTTCTGTACATTCAAACATGCAAATAGCTAATCACAGAAGTAATATCTAAAGCCAGTATTTTACCAGCATGGAACATACAGAACAAAATTTATTTTAGTGATTGGTCCCCATTACTAACAGTGAGTGTTTATAAATTTGAAATTTTGTAAAGCTCAGGTCATTAAAATTTTGCTCTATTCACTATATCCTAAGCCCATAAATGAAAAAAGAAAAAAGAAATAAAATTGTTTACAATGTTTTTTCAAACTTAAGTGGAGGCCGGATGCTGTAGATCTAGATTGGATTTGGCAGGATAACAAGTCATCACATGTTGTGTAAATAAAGATACATGTAGTAGTAAAGATGATGCAATCACCTGGTGTAATATGACAACACCAATTACTATGCATTTACTCATCCTGGAAAGCACTCGAGCTTGGCATGGCTATCCACCCACGCCTGTTGAACAATGTAACATGTGACCATTGATCAATAATGCACTCTCGGTCAATGGTCTAGGAGACAAAGACTTGCCCCTCTGCCACTACAAGCATTGTAGCCCCTGTCGATTGTTCCAGGGTTTTTGTGAATGAACCGCATTCGGGCAGGGCTTCCAGAGAGGAAGTCCTTTGTGCCAAGGCCTGGGACTTGTCATACTGATAGTACATGTACATGTATGTCACATGGTCATTTCTTGGTCTTTGTGCAATCCCATATGTCATGGGCTAGCTTCAGAGTAATTTCTTTGTGCCTTGACTGTGTGTTAAACTTTAAGCAGGTGCCAGTTTGGGGGATTAAGGGCAATTCCGTGCAATGTGTCCTGTACAACATATGTCTTTTTTCCACACTTTCCATCATAAAATGAAGAATCTGTCATTATGAACATTGAATAATGGTGCTTCGTGGTATTCCTACCTATTGTCATTGCCATATCAAAAAAAAATTTGTTTATGGATGAAATATGAATGTCGTATGGGACACTCTACAATGTACATGGAATTGCCCTTAATCACCTTATAAAAAAAGCTCTTTCAACAGCTCAACTAGTCTTATAAAAGTTTGAAAGTTGCAAGTAGGCCTACACTATAGCCTGCAACATAGTGCAACAGTTACACAAACTACAGTATTGTGACCTTTACAGAGCCTATAGTGCATGTAGGCCTTTGCCTCTGGATGGATTGGGGAACATGTGGGTCTGAGCCAAAAGTCCTGTCAATGCGACGGGACGGAATTCAATAGGAATCTTTCTCCTTACAAGAAAATAAGAAATGCTACCTGCTGCATACCTTTACTTATATAATAAGTTTACACTGAAGAACAATTCCACTACAAAGTACAAACACAAGAATGATCGTAATTCCGTTTCCTTGGTAACAACATTTTTTGTTAGCGCGACGGGACGGAACGATAGAATGGTGAAATTTTGTAAGACAGATTCAAAGTAAAGTTCTATCGAAGTTACGTATCCTGATTTTTTTATTAGTATGATAGAGCACATGACATTCAACCATGAAGCTAAGATTTTGGCCCAATCAATTTTTTAAAATTTGAAAATTGATGAATGGGTGTCGCGCGACGGGACGGAAACTTTTGCACCATGTACAAAATGAATGGGGATTTAAATTTTTTTTTTAAATATTGTCCAACTGTACTTTTTTCTTTTAAACTATGGTAGAACTACAATGTTAAGGCACAGGGAAGTGGCAAGCTTTATTGTTATTTCAAATTAAAGAGGTAAAATCACTAGAGAGGATGGACACTTTTGCACCATGTACAAAACAAATGGGGATTTTGAAAAGAAATTTTTTGATATCATGAAATAGTTCTTTTCTCTAAAAAAATGTGGTTGAACTAAATTGTTCAGGTAAGAAAACTTTTAATCTCTATTGTTTATTCAAATTAAATGAATAAAAACTTGCTCGGGTTAAAAAAAGTATGTACTTACATCAAATGACATACATGGGACTGTACTTTCCATGCAAAATTTCGTCCTGTCGCGCCTAAAATCCCTTAAATACCCACTAAATGCGACGGGACGGAAAAAAAAGGAACACATCACAATCCTCGAAATATAAGGGAATCAGTTTTAATGGTACAGAAGTGATGGTACGATAGTTCATTGATACTTTATAAGACCTCAGTCTATAAACTCCACTTTATCCTACAAAAAAATAAAAAGGGGGTGTCAAAGTGCCCCAAAATACAATTTTGCACCAAAAAGTTCAAATTTTAACCCAATTATAACAGAATATTGCCACAACTGGCATTGGGCATTAAATAATATTGCATATATATAGTATTCCAACTCCAAACTTTATTTTTCAAATGCCCTTTCACTTTTCTTTCACTTTTTTTTAAATTGCTTTTTCTAGTAATTCCGTCCCGTCGCGCTATGAGGGCGCTCTTTTCCATTTTTAAGGTTATTTTTTAAAAAACGGAACGCAATCATGAAGAGACATACAACATTTTCATAAACTACAGATTCTCAGCTTTCATGTGATATACAAGGGCAGACACAAATCTTAAATTGAAAATTTAGGGTTTATGTTGACTACTTTTGGCTCAGACCCATGTAGAGTTTACAGATCTACATTGTATAATCAATATCATACTGCAGTATCATGTACATGTACAACATGAAACAGAAGAGTACAAATGTCAATATTGATTACAATGTAATCGTTATTCCTTCTTATTGAACTGTCTGTTCAGTTCATTTTCTGTTCTTGAATTTGTCCTATTTTCTGGTTCATTCAACCCTCGATCTAATTTGATTTGAGTGCCCTTCAAATTTTGACAAAGTTGTCCTGATGAAGGAAGTCAGGAAAAGGGGCTACATACCTGGGCGATTTATTCGGGGCAAGTTGCCCACTTATCCTTTGCCCATGCATACATTGAGCAATTGTTTCATTGGATCATTAGAGACAACTCTGGACCAACTGAACTTTAATCTGACTTCTAATCATGTGGTGAATGGGTTATTGTGCAATGGATAGGATGTTATTGCGCAACATGTGTCGTACTATTTACAAAGGGATTACAATGATTGCACAAAATGATGTGGTCAAAAGTAATAAAGGCAAGGCAGTGATTCTAGTTTTTGATGGATAGTTGTGATACGTGAGTAGGTTTTGTGGTTCTTGTACATAATGTATAATTTCAAAATTTGTTAATATGAATATTGATTGTGAAAGTTTTGGAAAGTCTTTCCTCATTCTAATTTCTTTGGCAGTTTGACACTACTTTGACTAATCTTTTGTTGATACATGACAGTGATTGCAATCCTTGTTAAGTTGACCGCATAGTCTTGTCAAGTAGTCATTACTTACTTCACATAATTTTCCCAGATGTTCAACACTACATGCTGTTTGATCTTTTTGTAAATGAGAACTTGAATATTTTTAGTCATACTAGAGCACATTTTCCACATTTCTTACACAGTAAATTGAAGTGTATGCAAGTACCAAGTATGTACACGACATGTAGTAACTTGTAAAGAAACCTACAGGCTGGTAATTTACAGACGTTATAGCTTATAAATGCTGTGTTCTGTAATTTTCTTTATATAATAGTGACCAGTATTTACAATTTCAGCTGATGTAAGATTTTTGTTTAATCTCTCAATTCAGGTTGTTGATGTGCATCAATATAGGGAGGCCTTTGCCCCTACCTTTCACCTGGGCTATCACCCTCACATCAGCCATGTGGAAGAAGTATTGCAGGGCCACACCCAGGCTTACGTCATCTTCCCCACCACCCATGGGGACATGCACTCCTTCGTCAGGAGGAAGCGCAAGTTACGGGAGCGGGAGGCCGCCTCCCTCTTCCATCAGATGGTGCAGGCCGTGGCTCACTGCCACACCAATGGGGTTGTTCTGCGGGACTTGAAGCTGCGCAAGTTTGTCTTCAAGAATGAAGGAAGGTATGTACACATAATTTTATGCCACACTTGATAGAAAGGCAACTATGAAATGATTATCTCATGAAGTTTGTCCACATTCCCTGGCTTCTTACGATGAGTAAAATGAAAATTACAAATTTCCGCCTTTGACAATTTACAGATTGTCAGTTATTTATTTTTTTGGCTGAGCTAGTGTAGTGTAAATAGGTGTGATATTATGCATACCGTTATAAACAAAACTTTTTTTTTCTAATTTCTGCGGCTATACTGTATAAAATTTCTGTTTGGTTACCAGTCCGTGACCTGAAGCTGTGCATACTTTTATATTACCAACCTACATTTGGTTTATATATAAAAAGAGAGATGAAAGACTCTAATGCAGATAATGTAAAAAAAAAATCCCAGGGTTTGGGTGTCTCCTGAAGGTAGGTTATACATGTATGCCTCCAACATTCCACCCTGTGTATCACATCCTCTGTTCCGCTTTCCCTCAATGTGAGCTTGGTAAAACCGAGAGTTCACCCCAGGGTAGGCTGTCATCTGTATGCTAAACTGGGAATGTAGGTTATCAAAATCACATGACTAATAACCTGTCATGTGACTAGACAGACCAGTAAAAAGTGGAGAAGGCCAGAAGTGGTTCATGGTAGTATAGGGAGATTTGCAGACTGCAGAGTAGATATGTTGGTTCTTAAGGTACCATGATCATACTGTTGTACTTGTTCTATTTTATTTACCTCATAAATTACCAAGAGTTTTACAGAGTGACCATACCTGGATGGTTTAAATGTTGATGAAAGGAAATGGCTAAGTGACTTGAAAGTTGAAGTGACAGTGTATTTATAAGGAAGTGATGAAGATCATTTACACTATCCCAGATGAGGCGTGCAAGAATGGGAAGATACATGTATCATTCACTTTATACATGTACGTGTACATGTACTTTGAATAACAACAATGTATTGTTACAGAATGAAGTAGATCTTTAATATCTGGTACAATTTAAGGCAATAAATGTTACCCTTTTTCTAAATGTTTAAAGGAGAGTGGCACAAATGTAGGAAAACATGTCATTGATGTAGAACTGGGTACAAACAAATATCCTACATGTATATGACTGTGTGTCATGACTTTTAATTATCTATGATGACAAATATGCTATTCCCATTATTTTTTAACCCACAGAACTGAAGTTGTACTAGATGGCATTGAAGAAGGCCACATCCTGGCTTCACCAAGCGATGATAACTTGAGTGACAAGCACGGTTGTCCTGCCTATGTTAGCCCCGAGATACTCCTGACCAGTGGAAGCTATTCTGGTAAAGCCGCCGACATGTGGAGCCTAGGTGTCATCCTCTACACCATGTTGGTAGGGCGTTACCCCTTCCATGATTCAGACCCTGCGGCTCTCTTTACTAAAATACGTCTCGGACAGTACAATGTACCGGAATCCCTCTCCACTCAGGCTAAGTCAGTGATATACAGCCTAATGAGGGTGGACCCTAGTGATAGGCTAACAGCGGAGGAGGTACTTGAACACCCCTGGTTTCGAAGCGCCAACCTGCCACATAAGTCGTCCAGGAAAGCTGAACCTAAAATGGTTGATCAGCTTGTTCCTGATTATTTCACAACAGACGATGCCGTAGCGTAGCATTTGCATTTGTTGTTTTTTGTGCATTTAATTGTTCAATGGTAGGTTATGATTTTGTTTTTTCTGTTGTCAAATTGTCATATCTCACAACAAGTATTACTGGTGCTGAATGTGAGTTTGAGTTTTTTTATTTCCTGATAGTAATATTTTTCTATGTGAATTGTATTCCTTTGAAGTCACTGAGGTAGGATTCAAATATACCGGTACACTCTAGAAGTCTCCTCTGTGCACTTTTTCATTTAAAGAATTAATTGTGGGCAGAGATATTGATTGTTAGGGAATATAGTGTAGGCAGATGTCAGAATAGTTTTCCATTGCTGTGTTACAGACTTGACTCATTCCTTCATGAACTGGTACCTGGAGATGAGCTACCAGCAAAAGTTGATTATTCACATAAATTACTTTAGTAATTTAAGTTGTGATTCAAGTACCGGCTTATTTGTTGATTGTATTCCCCGAGAGTTGTAAAACATAATGGCATTCTGAAATGAGGTTTCGATGTGGGATGAGCATTTACTATCCTTGGGCCTCATTGAAACATGTTGGAAAATCCATAAACGATTCTCCTGAGATTGCATGCCATACGCTGTAATCATTGTTGCAAAATTCAATAGCAATATTAATGGGTGAGGGTAGTGTGTTTTGAAGTGTTCTGGATTTTGATGACCCCCAAAAATGATTCACTGAACATATTTTGCTGATGCAGATGTGGATGTGCCATGGATCTCCCTATGTAATGGATTGAGGAGACTCAAGAGTTAGTGCAAATTCTAGTGGTTGGTCCATAAAATGTGTGTTTTTGCAGCAGCTAACCTTTGTTGACTCTCTATCCAGGAGAGATGAATGTAGTATGAATGATTCCTTTCAAGCAAACAACACACATTGAATGGTGACTGGTGTAGAAAAGAATAATGCACCCTCCAAATTCCATAGTATTTGAAATTTGTGTCATAGTGCAAGCTATTTTCTGAGATTGCAGTATAACATTTGGATTATTTCAATTCTGTTTATTCTCTGATGAAATTTCATTTTTTAGTGAATATTCACTATTGATTTCAATTCCTAAAAGATTCTTTTTCCAACAAAATAATTCAATAATATGGAGATGATGTGTTTTTTTGTCACCTAAACAAGAAGAGTGTACATGTAGTTGTATTGCACAAAAAGCACTTACATGTAAGGCAAAATACAAGGCACAGATTCTAGTGTATTTCTAGTATTTCAGTAAAATTAAATTTGTATTTTGTTACAAATAACAATAAGACTGGGGTTGTTTGAAAGAGAAATACTGTTATCAATACAATCAACCTACATGTATTGGTAATTGAGTATGGATGTGTGCAGGCTTTGATCCCAAAGATGTGAATGTACAAGTATTGTTTGCATAACAGTTTCAGGCAGGCTCTGAATAAAAGTACTGTGTTGTTAATCAGTGTGACATCGATTAATGGAAAAGTGTTGTACTGGAAGATTGCGATGTGGATGATTGTCTGAAATACATTTTAAAAATGCATGAACCATCATTTCTGTATATGTTAGCATATTTTTGTGATCAATCCACTTCATGAGATATTTGTGAGATACAAAATTTTGTTTACATGTACGCCCTACATGCGTGCTGTATCCTATGTGGATAGCTTACATTGAAACAAGAATGTCTAGATCACTCGAAGGGTCAATCCAGTTACCCAAATGCTTCAGGAATGGAAGCATTTCTACATCCTTATTAGATAGATGATGGCAATTAATGTTAAACATGCTTTGGTGAAGATGAGTTACGTGAAAGTGCAATTCCTCTTTTTGATTCTTGTGATATGAATTTGGTAATAATTTCCCATGCTTTAAAAATTCAACAAAATTGAAAAAAAAAGTTATCTTATTTGACTTAGTATGTTGCACTGCATATCAAAAATATATGACATAAATACAAATGTCATTGAATAGATGTTTTTTTAAAGCTCATTCTTCCCAGTTTACTTTTAGGAGTAGAATTTAATTGGTGCATTGATAAACCAACAAATTGTGTAACAACATGACCCCCAAAACTTTCTAGATTAGAGTTAAACAACTGTCCATGTTAATTTTCAAAAAAGCATGTATCTGTGGTAATTTTGCTGATGATGGAATTCAGTTTAATTTTTTGGTGAAAATTGCATTGAACATTGGATGAGCAGTGGAATGATATTTGCACTGAGCAGCAATGTTTGATTGCTATGATCCCACCTAGATTTATATGTAAATCCTATACGTAATCCTTATAGTAATCCTGTTATGTTGAGGTACGTCTTTGTTGTTGCCTGTACATGCAATGGGAAATGTATCACTGCCACAACAGATGCTGTATATTCTCAAATAGTATATGATTTTATATTGACATGTATGATTTTGTGTCAAGAATTTTATAATCTTTATGATTTTGTTATAATTTGTACGTGTTTTGTTCCAAGAAGAGAGTTTAATTGTTTCGTAAATTTTTAAGTGTGGATCTATTTTAGTTCTGAAGCATGCAATGACACGTGGCTATGTTATGTTGCAGTCATGCACGGCTTTATTTCTGGTAAATAATCTTTGAGTTAAGCCTCGGTCACAAATACATTAAGAACTGCTACGAACGCCATACAAACGATTTTTAGACCATTTCGACAACAAAATTCGTAAGATGGCCGTAGGTTTGACGAAAGAATAACTTGAGGCATTCTTACGAAAAACGTACAAACTCGAGGGCCATTGTATAACCGAAAATCACTTCGTTTCTCAAAGTCATAAGTTGTTCTTGCGAATTAAATTGCGTTCATACAAATTTCTTAAGAAGGCCGTAAGAAGCTATGCCCCATCTACAAATCTCTACGAACTCCAGAATTCTTACGAACAGTGAGATTTGTTCGTACGAACCTTTGTGACCGTAGCTTTACTGCCTGAATGTTTCACTTTAGATATTCTAAGTGACCTTTATTGCCCAAATAACCTATCACGGTATCATCCCCGAGACACTGTCAGTTTTTGTACCATGTGTAACTCTCTACATAGGTATGGAATTGTATCATTCTGATTATTATACCAGCCATTTTCCATTTGTATCAGAGGTAGTTTAATTACACCCACACACACATACAAAAGTCTTAAGATTATAGCTTATCAAACTTGTACATGTAGTAGAGTCACAATACTGTTTTTCACTATCCAGAAATGGGGGGGGGGGGGGGGGGGATGGAAGAGAAGCAAGAACTTTGACATTTTGACATTTCCAAGTGTACATTTAGATCATACAGGATTATACATTTTCATGTAACGGTCATCAACTGATACATTATGAGCATGCTTGTGTAATATATTCTGTGCTCTTGTCAAGTATTCTTGCAGGGACCCGAAAATTATGCCATGTCTTTTGCCAAAGGACTCCAACCCAGTGATGATTATCATACAATCCTGTTGTACTACCAATATTTTAGGTCATTGCATATACCCTTTTCATATTTTTCATTCAGAAACAATGAAAAGATTTTCTTCTTAGAGAACATAATCACCAAAGTTTTTGTTAATGGCGTACCGGTACTTGACTTGTCCTCAATCGTAAAGCTTTAACAAATCTTGGTACGATGTTTCAATGAACCACTAATTAGACCGTCATACGTGTACAGAGTATACTTCTTGCGTGCATGGCTTTCCTTTGCCTGCTTGGAGAATACATTTATTTCAATCTCCTGTATATCTCAGATATTGTTTTGGATTGATATTCAGAAATAATAAAAACCAATGTGTGATGAAAGATAAAAGGATTTCAATTATTATTGCAGTCAGTATCAATACAGATCGTTAAATTAAAAGTTTAAGGTCTGGATGAATGGGGCAAGTTTTAGGAGAGATCCAGAATATGCGAAGGAAATCGAAGAAGAGTAGAGGGGGAGAGAGAACGGTGAGAAGAGGAGGGTAAGAGAGAGAGAGAGAGAGAGAAAAGAGGGAGAGAGAGAAAAAGAGAGAGAGAGAGAGGAAGGTAAGAGAGAGAGGGAGAGAGAGAAAAGAGGGAGGCAGAGAAATGGGGATTTGGGGTATACATGTATAGTAGGTATCGGGATTGGGTGGGGTGACGGAAAGTTGATCAGACTTCCTGATGTTGGTGGTGTTAAAATTTGAGAGTAGGTTTTAAAGTCATCATCATGATCAAGGACAAGAAATTTGATATTCTTTTTAGCTGCAGGAAGCCAAAGGTATACCCTCAAAACTGGACTTTGGATACATCATTTTTATATGAGAGATTTTTCCGGCTTTTTTTCAGCCTGCAAGTATTTTTTATTAGCAAATTAATCCTCAATTTTGCCGAAAGTAGCCAAAATTGATCCCATCCCTTTCCCCCAAAATCATCACTATATAGAATAAAGTGGTAGCTGTTGAGAAAAAGATATAGCTTTTGTCAGCTTATTAATTATGGAGGTTTATGTCAAGCAGCACGTTACTAATAAATAATGTCGAAGCCAAAAAAACCATGGTCATTTTTTCTAGACTTTGCTTTAGATCTGGAGAGATCTTTTGTTGATTTCTGTATCCTCGTGGTTATTTATACATCATAATTTGAGTCCGCGTGATAAGCCTACCCAATGACGTTAACAACAATGCTAACATTGCCAAAAGAAGGTTACGAAATATCTGGCATTGCGAAATACAGTGCAAACCTTTGAAGTTCCTGTTAGCAATAAATAAGGTGAGCCGCAATATTATTGGGGGGAAAGCTGGAAAAGGCACATGAATTGACAACTGGAAATCATTAAACTTTGGCATTTAGCTGTGTGGGGAGAATAAATTAATCGTCCCCCACAGTTCATTACTAAACGCTTATATTTTAGATGGCTATCTGGTATTGGTGTTTTTTCGTTTGTTATGGATTTACGTTTTATATGGATAAACTGATTTGATTTGTATCGAGCGTCATTTTTTTCTAAGGATTGGAAAGAAAAAAAAACTTCAGAAAGAAAGGAATTAAGAAAGAAAGAAAGAAAACAAACAAACAAACGAACCGAACCAAAACAGAAAAAAGGCATTATTATTGGATAGATGGTATACTGATTGACATGCATTATAAAGAAGAATACATACTGTATACCCCTTTCCGCAAGAGCTATATCTAATACCTCGAGTTTTCACACGTGAAAGTTATTCTCGGTATATAAAGGAAATGAACCAGGGGGATTGGAGACAATTCAAATATTTTAAGGATAAAAATAGGGAAAAAAAATAGATAAACAGATAAGACAGGAAATGGGAAAGGAATCCCTATTGTCATCCCCAAATGATTATGATAAATAAAGAGAAGGTTTTACAAATTCAGCGTAGAAACAAGGCTTGAATTGGCATGATTACAAAACTAAGTTAGCAAGATGCATATACAATGAAGTAAACTATGGAATAATCCATGGTCCCCTTCTGGGGGCTAAGCAAATAATAATAATAATAATCACAGCATTTATAATGCGCCATCGATCTAGTATGACTTAGAAGTACAATTTTTTTTGCACCGGGTCGGGAGGGGGGGGGGGGGGGGGGCTGTGTCAAATCTGGACAGTCGGCCCAGTGAGCTGTAAACCCATCGAAAGTTGTATTATTTTCCCAATGCATTAAGACAGCATGTAGGTGGGGGCGTATCATGACCACCTTCGCCCTATTATTTTGGATACGCCAGTAGCGTGTGGGTGACTGACGACCGGCAGTTCTCCCCTCCCTTATAGTTTTCCCGATCTGTATCTTTTCCCTTTGCTTATCGCAGCTATTTATCACTGGGAGAGGGTACCGCAGGACTGAGGTCTCTCTCCCGCCATCATCTTTTTTGTTTCCGAATTTCCAAGCAGTTTTGCAGGCTCTTTATTCTAATGAAAATTTTATTGTATCGAGATATATGATTGAAATATAATAATTACAAACAGACCACCTCCCTGCCCGACTATGAGTAATGTCACAATTCTCGAGGGATGTAGCCCCGCCTCGTATACCTGTGTCTATCCTATTCTTCGATCGCTTATAATACTGTACAGTTGGTTTTGTAAATGTGTAAATACACATTATTACCTTGCACTATTCACCCTATAACCTTTGTCTCTCCCTCCCCATTCCCCAGGCCCAACCCTCTATCTCTCATTATCCCGAGCTATCCTGCCTCGATCTTTTGCCATTATCTCTCTATGTCTGTCTCCCTCGCTTCCTAACCTTACAGTCATATTCTCTCTCAGCCCCCCCCCCCCCCCCCCTCACCTTTTCCTGGCCTTATTTTCACTGAAAAATATGCTTTCCCAACAGTTCCCCTCAACTTTCCTGATATTGTTCGTATTCAAAACCATGTACATGTCCCGGTATTCGACTAAACAAGACAACCGGATATGATTAGTGCTCTATGGCTGCTCTGATATGCGAAGCGGAATAGGAAACGGGTTTAAAGTCTATGTACAATACCAAGGAAGCTTCTCGAATGCATGTATTATGCCAATAGCATAGGTTTCAGTCCCCCCCCCCCCCCCCCCCCCTCCTAGAATTTACTACCATGCGGACACCCGTCACCTCAACATGCGACAGAAATGTGATCTGTTATGTGTTTATGAAATAACATTATAATAAAGTGGGGTTTTTTTTCTCTCCCATGTTTCGCTCCCTCACAAATCATAGAAACTGAAAAGTTGAAATTCGAGCAAGCCAGCCCCTCTCCCTTGCTTTTACGAAATTTCAACTTCACTGGCAACTCAAACATTTCATCTGAGCAGCTTCGATGAACCATTGTTAATAATGCTTTAACATGTTTAAAATCCAACCACAACGGTTTAAGAAAAAAAATGGGGGGGGGGGGGGGGGTCAAACTTGTCGGCAAATTTGGTACACCAGTCCCATTCAAAATGTTCTCGAAACGCCCCAAAATATAAGACATTGACACAATTCAACAATTCTACAACAGTCAAAATGTCCATATTTCCCGATTTTATTGTAAAAAAAAAGCATAAACGATTAAGGTAGCCTATACATTACATAATTGTGACACAATTCCATGAACAGACTGTGAATGTAAACGATCTCACGCTTCATTTCAAAAGCGATGAGAACCTCGTAAAATCAAAAATATAATTGACAGAGAAACATGTAGCCCTAAATAATCTTATAAACTTGGAAAATCAAACAAAGTTAAAAAAAATAGACCAACTTTTCTATAAATTAAGTTTAATACGTGGTATAAATAAATATTGGTGGCGTTTCTAAATATATTGAGTGCTTTAAACCCCAGAGATAGTTCGGAGATTGTTCAGAAATCTAATATGATACACGGAGAGAACGCTCAAAAACTTATTATTGGTGGAACATGTCAATTAGACTTGTCACTAGCAATATAAAAACTTTTAAAAAAGAAAGCATTCGACGGTGTAATCGATATTTATGAATCATAATCAAATATATCAGAATGATTTCACTTTGGGATATGGGACGAAGGATGTATGAAAAAATGGATAAAAAGGAAACCAATAATGTCCACAAGAGAACTTACATGGAAATTGGGAAAAAAGTACATTTACATGCGGAGGCAGTGATAAGCGCGGGGTGGCGCGGGGTGGGGTGGTAAAGGGTAAGTGTATAATAGCAGCAAAAGAACGACTTTGGGATAATTCATGGAACGAACGAATTATTAAAAGGAGGTCGAAGAAAGCGAGAGAGAGAGAGAGAGAGAGGGGGGGGTCTTCGCTATTTGGGGGGAGAGAAAGATATAGAAGCCTGCATGATGACGAGGAATGAAGAGATAAGGGAAGAAGTACAAAAAGGAGGAAGAATAATAAGAGGAAGGAGAAGAAATTAAGCAGGAAAATGGGAGAGAGATAGAGAGAGGGAGAGAGTTGGTGGTTTTGAGGAGGGGAGGGGAGGAGCGAAAGAGGAAGCTGATGGCAAAAGACAAAAAGAAAAAGAAAAAGAAACTAAGTTTAGACAGAAGAAGAGAGACTGTAAAGGTGGAATTAAATCATTCTCTATATTTATTTTTTTACAGACGTCATTGTGGGGGTGAGATATGGAAACAGACGAAGGAACTATTTTGTCATGAAAGTAAAACCAAAAAAATGAATAAGGGCAACAGGATTATAATCATCTATACAAAGTTTAGACACAGATGGTCACCATCTTTGTTTTTTGCATCACTTTTAGATTCTGATTACTAGTAAATATAATGATTTTGCATATTTTCACTACCCACTGTCATGGGCAACATCTTCACGGAAATTAGGGGAAATTATATAAAATAAGAAGGAAAAAATGATGAGCTTATTAATCTGGACATGATGAAAGAAGCCAGTGAAAGAATGAACTATTAATCCAGATGATAATGGACCTTACGGGAGAATAACATTGATGAAAAACATGTTTATCTTCGATGTAAAGATTGGTCCTAAAATTGTCAAGGAATGTCAAAAAATATCAAAATCAAAAACAAGCACATGCCCCAAATCAGCAAAAAGAAAATAAAGATAATGAACACAGGTCCCATGCAACCCCATCACAATATATATAAATAGGAAATCTAAAATCATTTGGATTTAAAAATTCGTCAATAGAGACTGTGAGGTACCGGCCTTTCATAAATTACAGTAAGCAACTGATAATCTCATTCATGTTCCAAATTTTTACATTTACCTCTAATCCTTCAGATTTTGATTGACTTCAAATTTTATGCCACATTTGCAGCATCCTTTTTTTTCTATAAAACTTTTACTGCCATTTCGAGGTATAATCTGGGAGAATAAAAAGTCTTGTAGGACTTACATTAAAATAACAAAAGATGTATTAAAGAAAGTAATCTACAAAGAGAAAATGTTATAACTCTCATGATTAAGCCACATAGTACATGCACTACCAAATAGTCAAGAACAAAAAAACGTCATTGATACGTGTCAATGAATCATGAACAAATCCATGTCTGTCAGTATTGTGGCCTTTTTATGTAAATTGTAAAACAGTTAGATTAAAGTAGTACAACTTAATTATATCAACAGAAAATATAATATATAAAATGTTATCATGACAACAAAATATACAACCTCTAGCTTACCCTTATACAGGCTAAAATAATATTGCATTCTTATACAGATTTTACCATCAGTCCTTCTATATTCACAACAATACAAGTACTATATTTGAACCTATGCGTGGGCAAAGTAAGTTCCTTCTTTCGTGAATGTAGCTCTGTGACAGAGCTACATTCCCTAACCCTATAGGACGGACTGTCCTATACAAAATGCTGGCCCTGATAAAATATTCCCCACAAAGTATACAGACATATGGGTTTTGGAAAATACATGTACATTTGTATAGGGAAACCACTTTACATATGTATCTACATATTTTAATTGATATTTTGATGTATTACCAATTGTATTTATATATGTATTTTATCTTGTAAACTGAACAATGTCAGCTTTTAGCTGCATGTTTAATGATTTTTTTTATGACAATAAACCAATTCAATTCAATTCAATTCCCAACAACATGAAGCAGGACCCCTTTCAAACTATCCAGACATGTCAAAGTCAAATTCAAATACGGAATTTAAAATGCAGCTATTCTAAATTTGATGCAAGAAGCTGATAACTAGTGTGAAATATCTACAATACAACTCTATGCATTGCAATGTGCTTTAATTTCCTTATTCTAATTTCTCTTGCTAAAGTCATAATTGATGTTGAATCAATTGAATGACCTACATATAGATTACTACTTCTCTCATAGCTCAAATACTAGAAGCCATGCAGGTAATTCCACACTTTCAGTTTCTCCCTTTCACTCAGTAGGCATATGCCTTCTTTAGAATATTTCATGTAGTTTTACACTGTTTCCTGTTGGATAAATAAATTCTTGATATTCTTCAATACACAAATAACGTCCAAGTCTTATGTGTTTATGTCATTGATGCTCCTTTTTTATTTCTGTTTTTGAAAACATAATTGATCAATTTTAATTTCATAAGGTAGTGCATGTGACTTAATGTAATAGAATTAATAACAATATGGAAAGTGCTGTAAAAAAAGATGTTCAAACACTTCATATTTTAGAAATACTTCATCTCTCATGAAATACCCTAGATTGTGCTATAGAATGACAGCAGCTTTATAGAATACACAACTCATGATACATTTCCATATAAGATTTCAGAAGTAGAGTACCTTTACTTCACTTTCTGGATTCATTATCACAAATATTTTCCCACTCCATATTGTGAACTGGTCAGTAATCACTATGAACATGACGAACAAAGAAGCGGACAATTTATGCTGCTCCTCATTGTACCCTTCACAATTGAACTGGTTAACAAAAGAACATCCATTCATTGCTATCCTGTAAAAATATGTAGAACAGGTGTCACATAATAGCAGTGAAGGGATGTCCTTTTGTCTACTAGAGCTATTGTGGAGGGTACAATGAGGAGCTGCATAAATAGTCCGCTCTCTTTGTCACCGTGTTCATAGTGAATGACTAGTGGAAGAATACATTGAACATGATAAAAACTACTTTCGAAAAATAAACTCATGGGCAATTTCAAAGACCTATTGTACTGCCCATAGAAATCAGGTTTGGATTATGTAATACGCCATTGTAATGTTCGCACATTTCTAAAGGTGATAGACAGGGCTATTAAAATTGCCTTCAGTTGATTTTTCCGAAAGTAGTTTTTATCGTGTTATTGTCTTTTTTTGCAATACATGTAGTGTACATGTACATCTTGATCTCATGAAAGTTATTCTGTGTCCAGTTTTCACTAAAACTAGTTACACTTCTAACACACATCTACATACCTCCAGAGGTGGGGACCTCATATATTCAGGGTGGTTAGGCCACATTACAAATTTAGGAAAATCTGACAGGAGCTTTAACCTTAAACCCATTTGCCTGTATTCTGATAACAGGTTTAAATCACCCTTGGACTAAAGTTAACCCTGGGTTAATTAAACTACACTTGAAACTCGCCTCCGGTCTAAGTGTGGTTTAACTCGGTATTCTGATAGCCAGGTTTAGTTAAACCCTTGTTTCATATTTAACCCTGGATTAAATGCCCCACCCAGGTTTAATTGCCATGGGGAATCTACTGCACATGCTCAGTAGAGCTCATCTGAATATTCACAGACATGCATGGTAGAGGCCAATTGTGGCCAACAGCAGCAATCCCAAAATGTTTGCGTCAAGTTAAAATTGTTATTCTTATTAGCCTATTGCCTCATTAATAATGAGAATAGATCAAAAGTACTGTTTCCAGAAATTTACAAACTAGATCTAGGATGGAATTCCTTTTTAACTGATTAAGTATTTTTTTCATGACATGGTTTTCAAACTTTGGGAGGGGGGGGGGGGGGGGGGAGGGGGAGTTTTTACCCATAGTTATTAAGCCTATAGGAATGAGAGAGTTCGGGTAGCGTTTCATTAAACGTTTTGTCAGTGATTTTTACTGACAAATTTGCTCTCAGCCAATCAGATGCAAGGATTTCAGTAGCTTATAAAACTTGTCAGTAAAAATCACTGACAAAACGCTTGATGAAAAGCTTCCAAGTAGTCAACGGGTCAAATCAATGTGCAAGTTCTGGTGTGAGGTGTACATGTTCATTCAAGATGCCTATTTTTTGTAAACATAATGACAAAGTTAAAAGGCCACAATGGGATCCCTTATCAAGTATCACTCTCATACAAATGACAAATTTCATGTTCTTAAATGAACAAATAATGTTAGAACATATAAATGGATAACACAAAGACCTACAAAAGTAATGATGTGTTATAATGCTTTCCCCAGGTCAATTTTCTTCTGTATTGCTCTTGCTGAATGGTAGATCATTGAATCAATCAGTCCTGCAACTGTATACACAGAAACAACACAGAAACAACAGAGAAAGAAACTTGAAATAAAAAGAGAATACAAACATTTTGTGTGTCTTCATCTCCTAATGTTAAGTGTAGTATCGATGATTCAGAATTATTATTATTTTACTTATTTATTTATATTAATTTGGCAACATATTACCAAACGACCTGCTGATTATAATACCATAGAAAGGTCAGTTGCTAGTTCCAATATTCTGGGAGAATTTATGAATAAATTTATGAATTTATGAATACACATTGTTTTATAGCCACTGGTATGGATTATACAATTTATGATTTGGCCTGTAACACTGATTCTTATTAGGCTCTATTTACATATCAATTAGTAAATGTACATGTACATGCAACAATTCAAAGTCAAAAATAAATTTACAGGATCACATTGTAATTAAACTAAGCATCTTTCACAAGTCATCATGTTATAACAGAGTTGTACCATCAGAAACCCACATGTATGTTTTCTTAAATCTAATATTTAAAGAAAAAAATAGAGTCAATTCAGCTATAATCCAAGGCCCTTTCATTCTCCAAGTATCCATTTTACTTCAAACATTTCATACAGAACTACATGTACATGCTCTTGTAATTTGGGCATGATCTATCAAATATATATTGAAATCTATTTTTTATTTATTTTATCTACTTATTTATTTTTATTTATTTATTTATTATTATCATGATTATTTTATTTATTTATTTTTTATTTATCTATTAATTTATTTATTTTTTATTTATTTATTTATTTATTATTTTTTTTTTTTTTTTTTTTTTGGGGGGGGGGGGGGGTATTATTTTTCCTGCCTACTATAATAGCTGAACAAAAATGCGCCATAGCTCCTCAAATTCTCACCTGTAAAAACTCCTCCAATAATAGCACATACTCCAGTCAGGAAATGCATAAAAGATCTGAAATGAAATACAATGCAATAATACTACATCTTTACAATAATGAAAGTATAATGCCCAACCAAAAGGCATTTATGATCTGAAAATAAACTACAAAGCATGTGAGAATCAAGAATCGCTTCTTATCAATGCTGATGTGAGTATGTCGATCTTCACTGATTAAAAATGTGTTATGCGCTACACAGGAACGGAGTATTATTATTATTATTATTATTAATAGAGTCTATATCTCTCAATAATTTCCACCTTATAACTACGATCATTCTTTTTTGAATGATTTTTTTATTCTGTGATCCTGTCTTTGTAGATGCTTTCATCTATAATTTGCATTAAATCTTAATCAATAATTTTTGATAAAATTTGTTGAATCAACAACTCACCTGTGCTTTTCAGTGAATTTGACCATTAACGGAGAGAGCTCGTATAGTACAAAGATGCCTGGTAAACCATGCTCCCCTGTCGAAAATGATGTTGTTACCTGCTTCTCATGTTTTGTAACAGAATACTGATTGGTCCTGGTTATAGATTTGTCTAGCTCGGTATATGTTGTAGGAACGATTTTGACAAAGTACTGAAACATAGATGAACCTGTAAGCATCATAAAACAAAACAAAGCACAAAAAATAAGTAAAATAAGTAAATGAATAAACAAATAAGTATAAAAATAAATAAATAAATAGATATATAAGTAAACAAATACATAAATATATATACCTATATCTAACGAAAAATCAAATTCTGCAAAGTCTAAAAAATCCCACATTTATAATCTCATGTTTTATTAAAATCAACAACTGCAACAAAAAACACAACAGCAACAACAACTACTTTTCCAGGGAGGGGGAGGGGTGCACCATAAAGGGACAGTCCACCCTGATTACAAGTTGGTTTTAAAAGAAGCAGAAAAGTTACAGAAACAGATCAGTGAAATTGGCAACTCTCTGACATATCTTGCAAGCTTATCTCCCATTTGCCCTGATAAAAATCACATTAAATTTCCATTTTCTCTCTAATTATTTTTTTTTTATCATACATGCACCCTAGATATATAAATCATTTCACTTATGCTCTTACACAAAACCTGTCTGATACTAATCTATTCCCTCATCAAAAACAAAGAAAATAAAGATGTATGAAGTTTTGTGTACGGTGTACTTTCCCTTTAATAGTGGATACCAAAATATCTCTGACAAGAAAAAAAAATGCCTAAAATTTGTATACAAAAAGAAAAAAAGTTATCAAAGTTATCAAAGTGACAAAGAGACAAACAAAAAATGTTCACCAATTTAACTGCTTGGATATACTTGTCATTTACAATGTAAAGAGATCTTACACGAGCGTGGGGGGGGGGGGTGCCCGGATCAGCCAATTTTGCTTTCAAGATTGTGGTTAAAAACACTCCACTCGAAATGCAAGGATCGTGGGTATGCCCTTGAGCAAGCCATTTTATCTACATTGCTCTTTGATCCTACATAAGATAAATGATGTTTGGCACGTATTAAAAATACGTGTGTGCGCCACTGAGTTCAGAGTTCAGTGGTGTGTACGAGCGAGTCGAGTGTGTTTCTTTGAAAAAGAAGGGGGAAAAGCGATATCGATAACTGCGCTGTTGATCGATTACGACTGGGGCAACTTCGCAAGAATCGAAGGGATAGCTTCGAGAAATTTCAATAAAATTGTGCTTCGACATTAACTGGTGAGAATCTTAAGTTAAATGTAAAATGCTAATAATAACTGCTAACCTTGTTACACTATTTGCGGTGGATCTTTGTATTTTCAAAGCCCCCATAAGAGTTTTAAAGCAGTTGAAAATGAGTATTGGCAGTCTGGTCGTACACAAATATGAAGGAGTGGGACCGAAGCGAAATGAAGATAGACATGTGTTGAATACCAACGTTAGTAGAAGATAGATGTGAATAGATGTGGATAAAAATGGGCATACAATGTCAATGACGGTAGGAGTCTCCGTTAACCGTGAGTACGCATCTGCTAACAAATACCGCGAACGATTTCACTATTGGGTATTGGCTGAACCCTGAAATTCTGAATGGGCATTTGCCATGGCAAATTGGCATGATGCCATTGCCCTTACTGCGGCCGCCCGAATACGTAGTGTTCGGGCTGCGATCAGCAGTCCTTCGATTGCTTGGATGTCTCTTAATTACAAGGTCGTTTGTCAAAATGATAGCCATGAAACATGACATTATTTGATTTTAGACTACTTTAGTTAGGCCTACTTACAATACTTTACGTTCATGACGATTGACTGTCGTCTTTCTTTTCAATGAGGATCATACAAAAAAGGCCTATTTATCTCCAAAAGCCTGTAGGCCTACTAAAAACTTCCGTAGGTCGGTGTTTTGCTTGCAATGCGCATGCGTCAGACAAGAATGGAGCATTATGAATATTTATAAGACGAGTGGCAGGCAGGAGCTCGAGCGAATAGAGATCGCCGGATCAGTGGATATATGAATATTCATTATTCCTGTGACGAAAACTATGCCGTCGTAATAAATATTCATAGGCGCATGCGCAAGTGCCTATTTTCGCTTCTGCTTCAACAACATGGCGAATGGGACTGGTTTCGAAAATTGAGAGTAAAAAGTGACATTCATCGATTCTACACATTTTTTAGGAAAAGCTGATTTGCGGAAGGTCTGTTTAGGTAAGTGGCATCGTATATATGATACTTTAATTTCAAAAAATAACTTATATGGCTATATTTTCAATGGTCATTTGAACATTGGTAAATTGTGAGACCCACCGAATCGTACTGGTTTCACTCAGGACGCTGCCACTTCGTGGCAGCGTCCCGGGGCTAGCATATCACATTGATGTGTAAGTAAGTCTCTGGACATGCTGGAAGTGGAAAGAAAGTTTAAAAAAAGGGGGGAGGAGGGGAGGATCAGTTCATCAAATTGCCCACACCTAAAACGTCACTAAGGACAAAAGCCAATAATACTACTTATTTCCTATCGCATGTACTAAATCATAGTATTGGGGGGGGGGGGGGGAATAAGATAAATATTTTGAATACTTCCTTTCAAATTCAGCTCTTAAAAATCTCACTCTTCTTACCTAAAAAAGGCCTTGGTGACAAGGTGACAAGGATGTATTAAGAATAAGATGCAGCTGTTTGGATATTTCCAGGAACAATGTAAATTAATATAATAAGGGTTAAAATGAAAAGGAACAGATGTACCAGTATGGTGATGTGACCATATTTTGCACATTTTCATGCCCTTTTTTTAGTTCCACTTCCAGCACATTGCAATCCGACATCAGATTTTGAGATTTGCGATATCTCCGAAATTCTTGATGGATTAATTTTCTTGCTGGAATCATTTTTAAATTCAGGATTTTACTTTCCATTTGGGATAAATCTATCTAAATAAATTATTTATAGAATATGAGAAATAATTTTAAAAACTTAAAAGGTGCTTGAAATATGATCACCCCATCATATATGTAAAAGTGCAAGTGAACATGAAGAGACATGAGAGACGATATTGTATTTCAGACTTGTGAGTCCACTTCAGCTCTTAATTCTTAATAATTGATAAAAACTACAAATTTTGTTGCTCCATTTCCTCTTTCGATTGGATTGACTCAACAGAAAATGCTGTAATTTAATTGACAAGTTCTTTGGCTGACTCAACCTTGGCTTAGAAGCCACTCATCATTTTTCTTTTATTTCTTATTTCTATTTTCTACTTCACTTTAAGGCACAACTTCGCATCCAACCTGATTGTTAGGCCCAGGACCAATGAAAACTGAATTTTAAGTGCACATTAGTTCTCCCTGAAGCAGGTGCAAGCTGAATGAATGAATAATTATAGTACAGTTAACCTTGCATGACTCGAAGTAGCATAAGTCGAACTTTGCCTAAGTCGAATAAATTTTTCTAACCAAACTATGCAAAACGTGTTATTTATATTTCCCAAGTCAAATTTTGGAGAAGTCGGAACTGTTCTTCGTGGTCCCAACAGATTCGATTTATGCAAATATTTTTTTTTTTGGACATTCTACATTTTGAAAATCATTATTATGACACTGTCTTTAAAAGCTTTAAACCAAATTTTAAAAACCCTTTGTTTTCATGATGTGATGTGAAAAAGACCTTTCATTTTTATTTTGACAATTAGTCTTTTCGTTTTTTTTTTTTTAATTATCTTTTGTTTACCCCCTCCTCAGTAAAACATCACAAACTGACAATGCCGGTCTCTATGCAGCCTACATCGGGTCCTTCCTGCTTTGACAGGGTGAAGATGGGTTTCATGATTGGATTCGCTGTTGGAATGGGGTCAGGGGCACTGTTTGGAGGATTTTCAGCTTTGAGGTATACACTTGTAGAAAACTTTCAATATTCCTTTCTTTCATTCAGTATAACAGTGACTTGTCTGTACTTGACCGATACATGTAATGCAGCTTTTGATAAAAGTTTCATATTTATTTCCTCAAGTTGGGATAATATACACATATTTATTTACGTCAGGTCAAATTTGCAATCAAGACAGTTAACCCGTTGACTACTGAATTCTCTCATTTCCACAGGCTTAATACAGGCACCACCTGGTTTCAGTTGGCAAGGGGTTAATAACTAGATAAAACTCTAAATACAGCAGAGTTGTGAATAAATTTGGTTGAACTTTATTTTACTTCAAAACCAGACAAGCTAGAAGATGACTTGTTTGTCATATAGTCTTTGCACAAAGTTGAAACTTTTGTTCTCATTCATCCTGATCTTATGCAGGTATGGTCTCCGAGGTCGTGAGCTGGTGAATACAGTAGGAAAGAGTATGGTGCAGGGAGGAGGAACGTTTGGACTGTTCATGTCAATTGGTACAGGAATCAGATGCTGAGACATTGCAACAAGATGGAGGAAAAATCTCGCCATCTTAGCATATGGACTCTGAAATCATGAACTGATCTCTTGGAAGGGATGCTATGACTTTGATATTTGTATAATTTCATATGACAAGGAACCGACAAGTTGAATTGAAGATGCAACAGTTAACAATTGTGATTGGAATACTTATCAGTATTTGAAGTGCACTTGTAGGTTTCCACACAATGATTGATTTACAATCCTGATAAGCAATATCTTTTTCCAGATTTCTGTAACCAACAAGACAAGCACTTGTGTTTTCAGAAACTTGATCCACAAGCTTGATAACCATTATCCTCTAGAGATTTTTAAAGTCAACAGAGCATTTTATGCCAATATCACAAAGAAGTCTTGAAAAGATTAAACTGCATGTAGAAGGCTATATTGAATAAGCATGTATACAATGTTTCATTGAAAACAACAAAATAATGCATTAGTTTCTATCTCATGAAGTTTGTTGGAGTAACATGTTATCTTTAAATAAAAAAAAATCTTGAAATACCACAATTTTGCTATCCTTTTCTACAACACGTGAAAAGCACTTTCAGACTAAATACAGAAAAGGTGTTAACTCAATTTGAATATTCATTTCATGTGATTTATGTATGGACAGACTGTCAGATAAAGAGACACCTTGAGGAAGGATTATTGTAAAACCACAAATTCTGAGAGTGATTCAAAATTCAGATTCATGAAAATTTCATGCCACAAAATCATTATGAATCATAATTGACATAACACTAACTTTTTGCAAATTGCGAACGTTTGTCGTGAAAATGTCTGTCATTTAAAATTTGCGAAAAGCTTTACGTTGTGAACGTTTCTGGTTTTACATTATCCCATTGTCATGAATTGCCTGATGTCGTAATATTACAAAACTACCTACATGTATGTTCTATCAAGTTCATAGAATAACAAATTCTAGAAAAGATGTGAACTGTTTTATGGAAGTATAAACTGTAACATGATTATACAATGTACACACTGCTCAGCATGCATTAAAGATTGAATAACAAAAAATTTTGCATCTACAGTACATGTTAAAAAGGATATATTGGCACTCGAGACTAATGATGAACAAATGTAGTACATGAAATGTACTAAAGTTTCATTCAAAATCATGAACTATAAAAATAATTGTCTGTCATTGTTATATAACAATTCAATTCCACTTCTGCAAACAATGTCCCAGGACACTAGATAAATAAACCTGTACAATTGCTCAGTACAAGTGCTCCTAGTGAATTGTTCCTTCCTTTTAAAACAAAACTTTTCTCTCTTTCTAGGAAAATTAAATTGTCCGCGTAAGATTTTCTTTGGTTTGTATTCTTACATTAACAAATTTTTCTTATGACATGTCATATTGTGAGCACCGCAATAAACATGGATGATTCTTTTTATTATGAAATACACACAATACAGTGGAACCTCGTTATAAAGAACACTGTTTCAACAAACTCTCGTTATAACAAGGTAATTTTCCTGGTCCCACTCCTTTGTATTTTATTATTTTTTTAGTCCTAATACAGCAAGGTTTCAATATAACAAGGTAATTTCCTTGGTCCCAAGGAGTTTGTTATAACAAGGTTCCACTGTAACGGATTTCACGCATATGTTCTGACATTTACAGTATGTACACGTATATACTTTACATCACTGGCTGTGTGAAATGATCTTTTTAAAATTTACATGCGTCATTCTAGGGCTGGCACTACCCCATGCAAATATGGGTGTCAGAACATAGGGGTGTCGTACCATAATGAACCAATAGTGTACATTTCTTAAAATGCATAAATAAACTGTACATTAATGTACAAAATAGTAACCAATTGCACAGTGTACTTTGATATCCTGTTATGAGTTGGTAATACATGTAGTGGCAATTTATCATGATTTCATTGTGTGAAATACATGTATGCAAATGATTCTGTGAGCCCTTTTTAAGGGTTTCAAAAGTGCTAACAAATTGTATTTCACTCTTATTGGTTAAACACGGACATAATATACTGAAATACTAAATCTTTTCGACATGCACTCATCAGAGTAAATTCGCATGAATGAGCAGAACGCCAGAAAATGAAACAATATACTAGAGCCGAAGGAACAGTGGACGCCAAATGGCGCGATGTGATTGGCTGTCACGCTAAACAAGGTTAGGCATAGTAACAGCCATTCGGTCGAGCAAGATGCTAAAATAACGCAAGTGTTCTTACGAACTCCTGACGGCACAGAATGGGGTCAGTAAGCCGAATATATGGCGTTCTGCTCATTCATGCGAATTTACTCTGATGAGTGCATGTCGAAAAGCTTTAGTATTTTAGTATTTTATGTCCGTGTTTAACGCTATTTTCCGATTTTGCAGTACCAAGCACTTACTCTTATTGGTATAGTACAAATACATGTAGATTGTTTACTGTGATACACAAGTAAAGGGGGGGGGAGAGACTTGCACCCCTAACTCTTTTTAAAAAGTGCACTTTAAAAAAAAAAAATTGTCAATAGGTTCTACTGCAAGATATTGATGAATGCAAGACAAGGAAAAGAAGGGAGAAAGATAAATAGCTAGACACTTGGTGCTTCATCAATCAGTGGACTAAGTTAAACGGAAGGTTGAGTTCAGGGAAAGGTAAAAAATAATTTGTGAGCTTTCTCATTCTTTTTATGTTAGTTTGGAAGATTATCATAAAAATGTCCCTGAGAAGTATTGCTCTTCAAATGCCCTCACATTCAAAATATGACAACAAACAGCTGTAATGTTCAGGCCGAACGTATGTGTGTAATCACATAAATGATAATGCACATTTCTGTGTGCAGTGCATGTGATTCGCAGCAGGATCGAGTCATTAGGGACTTTTCGATTTTGCACGTTCACTAGTCGACTGCGACGTGCGGTAATTCAATGGACTGCTTTGTGTTTATGCTATACAAAGCCGGTGAAGCGAGGCACCACGCTTTGTGCAAGAGCAGCTCACACGTCCACTGCCTTGAGGACGACCAGGATTTCCACCCAAAACGCGTACGTCCACAGGGCAGTGGACGAGTGAGCCGTTCTTGCACAAAGCGTGGTGCCTCGCTTCACCGGCTTTGTATACCATAAACACAAAGCAGTCCATTGAATTACCGCACGTCGCAGTCGACTAGTGAACGTGCAAAATCGAAAAGTCCCTATTGGTGATTTCAAGACCTCACAGCATACACCAATTTTTATGCGCTATATAATCAACCTTTCCTAATTGCTTTCACAATTCAATCTCATGACCAGAACTCAACTTTATCTTTTAAACAGGTCTAACTTAGTCCATGAGGTTAAACCAGGTTTAACTATTAAAGTCCACCTTTATGACAATGAGACAAAGCATCTTGCTTCAACGAATAGGTTCTTTCCTTCAGTATTCAACTTCAATGACAGATCAGGCTGCAAATGGTACTTCTAAAGAGCCATATTCTATCTCATACTTGCCAACATTTGGAATTCAGAAAACGAAACGCACATTGGCAGGGTGTCCAGTAACTCCATGGAGCCCCACCGCCACCGCCGGCGGTGGTGGTGGAGCTCCCTGGAGTAAGGGGTCCAGCGGCCTGCCTCACGGCCCCTGGCTGACACTTTTTTCCGCTCATGGTTGCTTTTAGTTTTACAGATTTTCTTCCGAAATCGAACCAAATCATCTACGACTATTTAGTGATACATACCGAGAACTACGGACTCAACTTGCAGTGAGCATGAGCGACTCTCGATAGCGCTAACGTGTAACGTACGTTAATGGTATGCTAATTACGCAGCGAATGCATGCATGCTGTGCATATGGCTGGGGGATATGCATAGCACTATACACACAAGTGCGCTCATTATTACAGCGTGGCGCACAACACCACGGCGCACGCATGTTGTGCAGTGCAATCCTCTCAGCACTTGGATGCTATGGAAAGCCGCCTGGTATTAATACTATTTCCCCAAAATCGGAACGTTTTTTATGGTTCTAAAGACTTAAAAACGGAAAGGTTGGCATGTATGCTATCTAACTCAGCTGCTCTGTGCACAATGCTCACACATTATGTGTGTACTTTGCACAGACCACGCGGCATATGCAACATTTCATCACCCAGTGAGAATTTTAGAGGGCGCACTCTGGCAGCCGGACAATGTCATCCCTTTAGCATTCATGAGTATCTTCTCTGCTACAGTAACACGAGGCACCTTTGCTATCAATGTGGGGGGTTTTGTCATTTAATGAGCAACTTCTGTGCCACAGTAACACAAAGCAACTTGCTATCAATGTAGAGTTTTTCCCCTTTAATTACTCACCTTTAACATTCAATGAGCAACTTCCACTCCACAGCAACACAAGGAACCTTGTTATCAATGTTGGGATTTTCTTTTAATTACTCACCTTTAACATTCAATGAGGGAATGAGCTCCTTCTGTGCCACATTGATAGCAAATTTGGGTTTTCCAGTTAAATACATGTACCCACCTTCAACATTCAATGAGCTACCAGTGTGCAATAGCCTTTAACACAAAGCGACCTTATACCAAAGGGCTAGGTTCCTCAGTTTCAGTACTCCATTTTTACATTCACAGGGTGACATCAGTGCCCCAGTGTTGAAACAAAGGTCAGCTTTCTATCAAAGTTGGATTTTCCATTTAAATACTCACCTTTAACATCAATGACCTTTGTATTGTCCAGAGGATTGTCCATACCGGGATACTCCATGCCGAAAGACAATGTTTTAATATGATGGGTCATGTTAAACTGAAAAGGGGAAAGAAACAATATGAACACTTATTCATATGCAAACTTTACATCGAATGCAATGGGTTTGCATCAGAAGTAAACTTGAATGACAATAAAATTTCACATGATCAAACCATAATTACATTTAATTTTCCAAGACAAAAAGGAAATGATACTCATCAAACAAATATGGTACAAAATGTACAATATTTGCGTCATGGAAAAAGAAAAATGAGAAAATTCAGCAAGTCATCCAAATGCTTCAAGCACTAAAACCTGTGGACTCAAGTATCTGTATGAGGAATGTACTACAGTCACAATAAGTTTTCAGCAAGTTTTGGTTAGTTTGTTTTATTCTGCTTGTCCAAACAACCCACCTACTGCATGATTAACAAGTCATATTACTTTACGCCAGTTTCACTCAAAATGAAGTTTCATTACAATACATCATGATAAGCATTAATTCTTCAGTAAAATGAATAAATAGCTGCTCAATGTATCTAAAACATTTGTGTAATTTGTGAGTAAGAAGATTGAATTATGTAACCACCTTTCCCCCAGAGTACGGCTGTAAGTCATGAACATGGACGTGATGCTGTTGGAAGCTCTTCCCTGGTGCAAAGTGAAAATTACCAGCAACCTGAAAAAATGGAATTCATTGGGTCATTACAGATGTGTACCAATCAGATCCAATTTCTTTACGTCTGGAAATTGACCTTTAATATTTAACTTATGGGCCCGAATTCACAAAGGAGGTTTGGTTTAAACCAGGGTTTAAACCCCCTCCTGGGTTTTTTAAGCGTACGTGCGCACGGAATCCGATCCAATCATATATGTTCTTTGAGCGCGCGCATGGGCAATGTGCACTTATTTACGCTTATTTTAGTACGCTTACGGAGGGTTAAACCCGAGCCAGTTTAAACCTTCTGTGTGAATTCAGGTCATGAAAGACGAGCGGGGATCAAACCCTGTGTCGTTGTATGGGCAGACCAAAGAATTGACCAATGGAACATCTTACACCCAGCTGTTTATAGCGTACTTGTAGCTCGACTTCATGTCCGACTTTCTTGTCTCTCACCGAAGATGGGTTTAATGGAGGAGAATGTTGATGATATAGCCTCTAAGGCACAACTTAATCCTGCAGTGTAGTGAACATCATGTACTCAAATAAATTACTTACTGAAACTGCACACATATTTAACCAAAATTTATGCAGTTCTGCGATTACTTCAGCTGGAAAAACATGGTAACTAAACTAACAAATTTGATTGACAGTGTAAATCCCATTTAATGTAGAACATCTTACACATGTATCTTTTGACAGAAGAAAAGCAATATGACACTGAATTTGACATACATGTATTTCATTAAGACTGCCCTTTGTACCTATAGTCGACTTTACAGACTATGCCACAAGAAAGACATTTCTAAATTGTTTTTGTACATCCTCTAGGATCCAAATTTTCCATTGGTTATTTGTTTGTAACATGTAGAAACCTCTCTAATTCAATTCCTTATCATCCTTGGGGAATGAGGGAGAAGGATTTTACACAAAATCTAAACAAATTTATATTTTTCAAATCAAAATGTTAATAACAGGACTTACCTTGTTGACCTCAAGATACCCATATACTTCACATCCCTCTTCCTTCTGTGACTGCATCTTCTCTGCAAACCCTTCTCTCTCACACTGCTCTATATTGGAGGGATCGTTAAAAGCCCAACCTTTCCTTCTGTAAGCCTCCTGAACCCTTTCACAGTCATTGCAACATCTGGAAGAGAAGGACAGTACCGTAAGCAAACTTATAGACAAGACTTTAAAACTTTATGATGGGAACAAACACTTTTTATACATGTTCCTAAAAATCATATTCTACCTGCACAGAAACATTTGACAAATCGCGTACATGTATGCGTTTGTCTCACTACAAAATACAGTGGAACCTGGTTATAACAAATTCCTCGGGAACAAGGAAATTACATTGAAACCTTGTTATATCAGGGCTAAAAAACAAGTTCAAGTTCAAGTTCAAGTTCAAGTTCAAGTTCAAGTTTATTCAAAACCAAACAAACAAATATGAGAATGTAATATAAAAAACAATGGTATAAAGGACATGAATATGAGATTGAGTGGTTTAAGGACCCCATGAGAAGTTAAGTTTGTGGGTGGGGCCCCCTAACAACAAGGTAATAATACAGAATACTTAATGACAACACTAAATACAACATATATACATGTACGATGACTAATCTACAGAGTATAACATAATACAAGAATATATTTAACTACACACACACACACACATGGTACGATGACTAATCTACAGAGTATAACATAATACAAGAATATAATACAAAGAAGTGGGACCGGCAAAATTACCTTGTTATAACAAGAGTTTGTTATAACAGTGTTCTTTATATCGAGGTTCCACTGTATTGTTTGACATTAAAAAACTTATAAAAATAATTCAAGCATTTTAAAAACTTCTTCAAATTAGCAAAACAATATGAAATATGGAATATGAAATATCACTGCACGATCATCTGGGTACTAAACAAATAAAAATTGTATTTCATCTACTCTTGTATTTTTTCTTTCAGATGCAAGACTATACATGTATATCTGAAAATTCTATCAGTACAGTAAAAATATTGTTGTTGGGCCAACTGAAGAAGAAAATCAGATTCATTTAGCCTTAGAATAATCCTTGTCCTTGGTGACTGAAATTAAAAACATTGTGCTGTTACATGTGTAAGCAGCATGAGTAACGGATAACTTACTTTAAGCCAGATGTTTCTGCACCGTAGCAACTCTCGCACCGGTTTGGATCTAATTCTTTCAACTTTTTCTTTCTTTCATCCTCTTTATCTTCCTACATTAAAACAAAACAGAAATAAAACAAGATGAATGCGACTGCATCTCCTATATGCCACCACCTAAATTCAGTTGATGGCTCAAACTGTTCTTGAAATATTGTGATAACCAGAATAAAAAGCCTCTAATTACATGTTAATTGACCTCTTTTACATTTGACCTTACACCTTATAACCCAAAAGTCTGATCACTTTATCTCCTCCTAGTCATAAATACAAAATAGTTGACACCTATCTAATGACCTCTATGACCTGTCACCTTTGACCTACGTGAACAAAAATCTAATCAGTTCGTCTCACTATGGTGATGCATACTAGTTACAAGTATGAAGTTAATGAATCAAATGGTACTTGAGATATCAGGTTAACAAGGCTAAAACATGCAATTTCAGAATTGACCTTTGACCTACGTATCCCAAAATCTAATCAGATCGTCTTTCTATGGTGATACATACTAGTACCAAGTTTGAAGTTCATACCTCGAATGGTTCTTGAGATATCGTGTTAACAAAGCTAACACCTGCAATTTAATAAATTGACCTGTGACCTTTGACCTACATACCCCAAAATCTAATCAGATCGTCTTCCTACGGTGATACATACTAGCACCACGTTTAAAGTTCATACCTCATATGGTTCTTGAGTTATCGCAAGAACGAGGCTAACACCTGAAATTTCAGAAATTGGCCTGTGACCTTTGATCTACGTACCCCAAAATCTAATCAGATCGTCTTCCTATGGTGATGTATACAAGCACCAAGTTTGAAGTTCATGCCTCAAATGGTTCTCGAGTTATCGCTAGAACGAGGCTAACACCTGCAATTTCAGAAATTGACCCCTTTGACCTTTTTTTTTGACCTACGTACCCCAAAATCTAATCAGATCGTATTCCCATGGTGATAAATACTAGCACCAAGTTTGAAGTTCATAACTCATGTGGTTTTTGGTTATCATGAGAACGAGAAAGCAGGACGGACGGACAGACGGATGGACATACAACCCAAAAACATAATGCCTCTGCCTCTGGCACCACCTTTGGTGCGCGGAGGCATAAACATTAAATTGCAAATAATAATGCCTAGAAATAAAACATGAAAGGGTTCTTAAAGCTATTGAAAGAAACAAAAAACAAAATATATGTGAACCAGTCTGTCGGACTCGGGTATGGGGGAGGGGGGGGGGGGGGGGGCATCCCCTATAAAAATGGTCCTTGGCAAAATCAGATTTTCTGACCTTCTTAAACTTCTTCTTTTCTGACCTTCTTAAACAAGTTTGCATATTTGACCTACGTACCCCAAAATCTAATCAGATCATATTCCCATGGTGATAACCAAAAACCACATGAGTTATGAACTTCAAAATGCCTCTGCCTCTGGCACCACCTTTGGTGCGCGGAGGCATAAAAATTAAATTGCAAATAATAATGCCTAGAAATAAAACATGAAAGGGTTCTTAAAGCTATTGAAAGAAACAAAAAACAAAATATATGTGAACCAGTCTGTCGGACTCGGGTATGGGGGAGGGGGGGGGGGCATCCCCTATAAAAATGGTCCTTGGCAAAATCAGATTTTCTGACCTTCTTAAACAAGTTTGCATATTTGGTAACCCCCCCCCCCCCCCCCCCCCCCCAATCAACATTTCCAGCAACACCCCTGACACTACAGCAAAGGTTGGGAAGGGTAATAAAAGGGATGGGAGCTAGGAAAAATTTGAAATGTATGACCATAAAGCTTGTAGCTCCATGGTATGACAACATCGAGTGTACAAGTACAAGAGACATTTAGTACATACAGTCTGAATAAGCAGGAGAAATGCATTTCAAATATTAAGTATTGCTATGTCAGGTAAACCTTAAACAAGCCTTTTAGCTGTTATAAAATAACCTGCATACCTATATCACATTCCCCAAAAAGTAAAAGCCTGCATATCATTAAAGTTCCACTTCTAGGTGAATCTACTTACAAGGAGGGCTCAGAACTTGCAATAGTAGCGAAGTGTACTAAACTAATGAATATTCATAATTTCTCGGAAATTAGTATTTCCATGGTAACACTGATAAATTGGAGTTTGTTGTTTTTGTGAATCCCTCAGCCTGGCCAACAAGGATAATTCTAGCAGTGTTTTAATGTACTAAAATAATTCTGCATATAAATGTAAAATGACTGGCAAAAAAACAAAGCAAATCTTTATCGTTAGAGATATTCCCAAAACCTTTACCCAATAACATTTACATTTGATAACTTGAGGGAACTTTGCAAAACAATCTAATATTAGAGGAGCCCACTTTGTGTCATGTCTTGATATTGGAAAAAATAAAGAGATTTGTGACAAAACATCCATCATGCAGTCATATAGTGTCAATTTTCTTCATTTTTGAACATGGAAGCTTCAACACAATTCACACATGTTAGTCCTTGCTATGTCAGGAAATCCTTAGGCAAGGTACAGAATTATACAAGCAAATGGGTTTCTGATCAAAATACCATATAAAATATATTATATACTTCATTCACTGACATTACTTATTACTATGGCTTCCTGAAAAGACCCAGGCAGTGATCATTTTGCAAAGTTGCTTCATATGCAAATAAGCTTATGAATATTCATTTAGATTCCAAATGCTGAACTTACAGGATTTTTGCAGATATCATATTGATTTATTGTTTTCTGTATCAATCAACACTAGAAGGTTGATATTCAAATGTTAACATTTAACAGTTGTAAATATTTTTGGAGTATTATACAACTCTATTAACACAATTTTGTTTTAAAAAGTAAAAGGATATCACTATTTAACAAAACACTAACCATTACAAAAAATAGAGAAAGTTTTAATAATAGTTAACTCAAACCCATGAAATTAAAGAGTTAATCTATTTGTTTTCTTTCAACATTCTCCAGCAGGATCTACTATTGAAGTCAATAGCAAGGTCCCACAAGTAAATAAAAGACAGTAGTAATACATTTAATTTATACACAAACAACATTTGCAGCTTCATTCTGTATATGATATAATCATATCTGTGTTGCTTATGTTTTAAATGACAGAGACGAGTTCTGGTCATGTGATTACACGGGGAAAGAAACTGCTTGAAAGTACATGTATATACAGTTAACAACAAAATTATTCATACCCCTTGGAAAATTCTAGTTTTTTGCATTTTTCCTAAAAATGAATGGTTAACTGAATTTAATTGCACATCACTTGAATACATTTAGTTATCATCTGCAAATGAATGCTGTTTCTGGTTTCACCTCATTTGCATAACAATAGAAAAGGTGAATTATCCAAACTGGGTGATGTTCAAAATTATTCATACCCTTGGTGATCTATTGACTTTGTCAATCAGTATGAATCCAGTCCTTGTGATTAATGCTCGTAACACTTTCTTCACACTGTCACAATGCTTCTGGAGGTCTAGACTGAGATATCAGGCCAATACCTGGTCTCCAATGGCCCAATCTCCTTGAGGATGTTGTCCACACATGCCATCACCTGGTCTTCAGGGGATTCGATGGATTTTAAGCAGATTTTGTGTTTGCAGGTGGTGTAGTTTTAGACGTCATGAGGATAGAACTATGATATTGATATTTTCGTTAATATTCCTTACATTTTAATGACAATTCTGTATCTAAGTTGAAACAAAGCACTCTTCTTGGAGAGACTTCCCTAGAGGCATTCACTGTTGCACTGTCAAGGGAAGGTATTTCCTGATACTTTTTTTCCATTACTATTAAAGGAGAATCAACCCCTAATTACAAATTTACTTATTTTGGAAGGTGTAATATATTCCTACTTATTGGCCTAAATCATTTTCTAATAAGATATCAGAAAAGGGTATAAATAAAGATATTCCAACACCCGGTATCGTCTCCTACTCATTTCCATGGGGGCTGCCATTTTCTTGCTGATTTGGAGTTGTACATGAACCATTGAGAAATGTTCCAGTCAAGAAGATATTTTGAATCCAAGACCTAAATTGCTTTTCTTCATTACCTACAATCCCATATGTGACGAAAAATATAAAGTGGGTGTTTACATGTATTATAAAAATTAAATCTTTATAATGATATTTTTAAAATGTCTGGTTTTGCCTAACAAAAATCTATTTTCTTGGATTTGCCAAACAGAGCAGAACATAATATATGCAGCATGCATTCTGACTTTTCAAGTCCATTATCCGAAAGCAGGTGAATGCATAGTTTGCCGCTATAGATGCTCAGGGAAGAAGCGTCCATAAATTTGAATTAATTTGCTCCGTCCCATACGTCACAGTATCGAGAAAATAGATTTCTATTAAGCGAATATCGATTTTCAACAGAAATATATAAGGAAATCTTCAGTTTAAAAATAAATTGACATATCTATTCTATATTTTTAATCTCAAACGGGTTTTTAATTTTGAAAAAGGCAATTGGGCATTTGGATTAAGAAAATCTTAATGTACACATAAAAAAAATGGCAGCCCCCATGTACTGCTAGCAGACGATACATATTGCGAGCAGATGATAAATTTTGCTCAGAAAATCTTGATTCGTATCGATCTCGTATATTTTGACGCGAAGCCATATAGTCTAACAAGAAGGAATAAATAACACCTTTGAACACTATCGTCTGTATTTTTGAGGTTAATTCTCCTTTAAGAATGTTTAGGGAGGCCATGGTAGTTGTCTAAAGGTTGGATGGTGCCAATTTTATCAGTTTATTCAGTTACACTTATTGACACATTTTTTATATGGACACCTGCAAGTGGGTACTCTAGTGAAGCTTTAAATACTGATCTTTATGTTCCAGTGCACTGTCATGCAAAGTGGTAGCATTTTGTGCACTGCAGCTGGTAACATGGAGGGCATATGGTATAAATTTGGTTTACATTCATTTTGATATCAAGGATTGTAGCTTTCATACCAAAGATACAACGAATATACCATATGAAGATTGATATACAGTAACAGTCAATGTGGGATGTGTATGGTACTCAAAGGTTACATACTGTTATTCATGGTGACCTGACGTTAGAGTCATGCAATGACTTTAATATCACCAACATGGCCTTCCTGAGCACTCTGATTAAGAATGGGGCCAATGAATAAAGGTGAACCCTCCCACAGGCAGTGCAAAAGGGAAGGGCTCTTCAGGAATGGTGCTTTGCTTCATAAGTAGATACAGAATTTTCATTAAAATGCATGGAATAAATGACCGAAAATTTCAATATCCTAGTCCTGTCATCATGAAGTCGATAACTGCATCACCTGTAGGACACGAAATCTAATGAACTCCCTGAAGGTCAGGTGAAGGCATGTGTGGACACATCCTCAAGGAGATTGAGCCATTGGAGAACAGGTACTGGCCTGATATCCCAGCAGAGACCCCTCCGGAAGCCTTGTGACGGTGTATTAAAATAAAGTGAATTACAAGCATTAATCACAAGGATCGGATTCATACTGATTGACAAAGTCAATAAATCACCAAGGGTATGAATAATTTTGAACATCGCCCAGTTTGGATAACTCACCCTTTTCTATTGTTATGCAAATGAGGTGAAACCGGAAACAGCATTCATTTGCAGATACTAAATGTATTCAAGTGATGTACAAGTAACTTCATTTAACCATTCATTTTTATGAAAAATGCAAAAAACTAGAATTTTCCAAGGGGTATGAATAATTTTGTTGTTAACTGTATATAGTGCATCCCAGAAAAAAGTTAACAGTCAGAAAAACTATCCTAAAATGAATATTTCACAATATCTAAGGCTAAATTTCATACCTGTGGATAGCTTAGGGTCTCTCCTATTAAATGACACCTAAAGATCTGGCGATATTTCACATATGTATCAGCAAAGTTGAGAGTCATGAAAAGGCTTAAAAATTTTCATATTTTGATCAATAATAGACAATTTATTATTTAAAAAAAACAGGTTCTGTACTCTGTATGTACTTACATATTTCATCAAGATTTTTATACTTCAGTGAGCAAATAGCTACTTTATTAAGTGTTCTGAAATGTTACTTTTGGGGAGTTTTTAATTCAAGTTGGCTTTCTCAGTCAACCTCAAAATTGTTCAGGGAATATGTCAGGACATACAGTAAACTAGCCTATTATTTCATAAATTGCCTTTTAATGATTAGGATATAAACATTTCTATGCCTTTACAAAGACTTTCAACTTTGCTAATACCAGCCAGAATCAAGACAATTTTTTTGTCAACCATGGACTATGCACCATTTCACAACAAAGGCTTTGATCACTCAAGCGTAAAATATTGTGATATGTTTTAGTGTCATTTCAAAGGAGAGACCCTAAGCTTTCCATAGGGATGAAAATTTCATGAACGTATTTTGAAATGTTCATTTTGGGAGACTTCTTCCAACTGTAAACTTTTAACAGTTCTCAAATTTGTTAATGCCAGCCAGGAAAAATACCAATTCTTGTCAAGTCTGGATTTTGCACCCTTCTGCAAAAGTCGCTTTTGCTCACTTCAGCTTATAATATGGCAAGATTATTTGGTGCCACTTGTTAGAATAGACTCTAAGCAATCCACAGGTAAGAATATTTTCCACAAATACTTTGAAATATTTATTTGGGGAGACTTTTTCCAACTGTCAACTTTTTTTTCTGGGACACACTGTATAGTACATGTACATAATATAATAATTTGTATATGCTGTAAGGTTTTGGAATCACCAAAATGAAAAGAAATTGACTCGATCTTGCTGAAAGTTACATGTAGCGTACACAGAAATGTGTATAAGGGGCTACACATGTTGCATGAATGTTCGGCCCAAACATTTCAGTTGTTTCTTGTCATATTTTTTGATATGAGGGCATTTGAAGAGCAATCCTTTTCAGGGGACATTTCTTCCATAATGAACTTCCAAACTGATATAAAGATTAAAGAGAATGAGAAAGCTCACAAATTATTTTACACCTTTCCCAAAACTCAAACTTCTCTTTAAAACAGATGTCCACCCTGATATAAAGTTGGTTTTAAAAGACTTGCCGATTATACCAAATTTACCAGAATTGGACAGCTATAAGAAAGTTATCGAATGTTTTAGATCCCACCAAACACGTCTTTCGCCAGTCATCTGATGCGCATGGGGGCCGCCATTTACAACGAATGACGTGTCTGCAGACAACTGGCTAGTCTAGATTGTTTTTTTTAAATTTTGTTCATTGCCCTACGCTGCTCTTTCTCTACACGCATATCCCACACAAGGCGCAACTCTCTGCTAATCGTGCGATCCCAAAAATTTCACACGGAGGGTGGAATTGCAAAGGACTCTTATAGTTCGGATCGTGTGATACGGAGACAAACAAAATTTTGGGGCAAGTTTTATTCCGTTCTCTGAATACTTTTCTTAAATATTGCTCTGAATATTTAATTATATTTTTCAATTTTTGAAAAAGCAAAGCCACAAAATCTGTGTGTACCAGTAATTAATTCAGAGCACAACAATTGCCACTGTGTGTTGCAGTTGAAATTCCAGAACACCTTTTTAACCAAGAGTCATGAATCATTAATGACACTGGACCGCAAAAGGTTGGGAGAAACGACAGCTGCAACACACAATGGCAATTATTGCGTTAATTGCTGAATTAATTACTGATACACAAGGATTTTGTGCCTTGATTTTTCAAAAAGCGAAAAAAATCTAACTAAATATTCAGAGCAATATTTTAAGAAAAGTATTCAGAGAAATGTGATGAAACGATCTTACATCCCTCAACTTTATCATGTAAAACCTCAGTCTGATACAATGTATAAGTTTTGCGTTATTAGCAATCAAAAGTGTCCATAGTTTTTCTAACACCTAGTAGTAGTGGAGAGTCGCACTCTGCGTGGGATATGCATGTAGAGAAGAGTAGCGTAGGGGAATAAACTGAATAAAAAAACAAATCAAATCTAGACTAGCCAGTCGTCCGCAGATACATCATTTGTTGACTAAGTCCACTGCAAACATGGAAAATGGCAGCCCCCATGCAGGTGCAGCAGACGACGGGCGGAAGACATGTTTCGGGGAATCATCATTCTATAACTTTCTTCATAGCTGTCCAATGCTGGTAACTTTGGTATCAAATTGATTAGGAAGTTATGCTTCATATAATATCATTAGAAAAATATTAAGGTTGGATTTCTCTTTAAAGAATCACATCAATGCAAGAAAATTCCATCAAAATAAATATTGGCTTAATACTTATTATTGCATAGATGGCATAAATTATACAAGGTTATCCAAATTCAACGCTTGGAAACATTTGAATTAATGATTATTATCAATTATAAAATGGTAAAATACAGCCCCCGATATAGCAGCTGAAGAGCTCCTTGAACGCTGCTGAGATGTGTGACGACACACGAAGGACCAGTCCTGTCTAAGCAGACGATGTCCCATAACATCTTACACATTTTTCAGTGCCTGTTTTGTCATCTCCTCTTCACTTATTTCTCTTACTTGACTAGCGTCTTAATGTTAGTCTGTTGCCTCACTCTTAACTTCGTGTATGGTATTATTTTGATGAAAAATGCAGCGTTAAAAAATAAAGGAATCAGTCACTTGTAAACAAAATAAGACGCCATTGTATTTTCAGCTGCTTGCACCGGGGCATGTTCGGCGTTTCAAGAGGGAACGAATACAATCTGTGATATTATTCGGAGGGCTTTTCAATTTGAAAATGGGGTTTATTTCATTGATCATTGACCCTTCTCCTGTGTATTTACAATCAAACGGTTTTAGTTATCAGAATCAGTTTCACTTTCCCTTTTAGAATGGTGTGAAATAAGGTCATGTTAAATATACCAAACTCTTTATAATTTGATAAATAATTGCATTGCAATTACGTTCATTCATTATAGGACGTCGTCTGCTTAAGCAGGATCGATCCCTAGTGTGACGACATCAAAACATCGCTATATTTCTGGCGAATCCTCGGATATTCTAGATGCTTAGAAGAGCTTTTATTTATGTTGTTTTTATAATCATCAGATACGCAGTTGACATAAAACTTATACGATTGCCATCTGTAAGCTTCCCAGTTTCTAGTGATACATTAATTGCCATATTTGTGATTTTCTTGCAATGTGATCTTTAAAGAATCAGATCAATGAAAGTTAGAGCAAATTCCGCTATGAAATAAGAAAGTTATGAATTTCTGAAGTTGTTATTAATCAAACACATATTGGCAACTCTCTGACGTATCTTGCAAACTTCTCTCCCATTCGCCCTGTATTAAAAAAATCATAAATTTCCATTTTCTCTCAAGAAATTATCAATAAAACTTGCACCCTAAATATAATCATTCACATATGTATTATACAAAACCTGTATGAAACTACTATATTCCTCCATCAGCAACTTAGAAAATAAAAATTTATGAAATTTTCTGTACTGAGCAAATGGGAGAGGAGCTCGTAAGATACGTCACGGAGTTGCCAATTTGTGTTTGATTGATTAAAACTTCAAAACTTCAAAATTTTCTTATTTCTTATCAGATTTTCCAGGGTGGACTTCCCCTTTTTAAAATAAATATTTTGGGGAACTCCTAGGTCAAAAGTACATGAAGTTGACTCCCCTTGTACTAGCCAAAGTTTTTGGCAAGGCATAACTACAGAAATACCATTCTGTGGATGACTCAAACTGGTTAAATACAGATAATCTGCAAATAAATACAAATTTATAAAACCATACTACTTCCGATTCTATATTTCCCACACTGATTGCTGTTTACTTACTTCTTTCTTTTCATCGTCCTCTTTCTTTACCAGTTCCTCTTTCTCTGGCTCGCTAATGGGATTCCCTGTCTTGTCCATCCGTCGCTTGAAGATATTATGGTCTACATCAAGCTGCTGTGCCCCTGATATATCCATTGCATCAATACTAAGATCTACAGATACATGAAGTGATTAGATAAATGATCGGATCAAAAGCAATAAGCATCTCTGAAGTGCAACTTTTACAAAAATATGTAGGCATGAACGAATGAATGAATTCAGAATTTCCAAATTTCATCTCTATTTTGCCAATGCCAAAGAAAGAGGTTGACATATTGTTACACAAGAGAAATTCCAAAGTTGGAGGAGCATTGTGGTGCATACCGTATGACATACAAAGTCCTGATATGCAATCACATGCCTTGCTGCTATTCAACAACCCATTCCCCATAACACTAGTTTACCTCCAGCACAGGTAGTAGGACGGTCAATAACCTACACTAACAAAATTCTTCACTTCAACCTAATTTCATCCCGAACTCTAGTAGCCCAATTTCAACCCCAACCCTAATCCAACATCTTTGACAAAGGCCCTGCAGCAATTGTCGTCGGAGCATATGTTGGAGCACCCCAGCAAATGGGTACAAAAAAAAAGATGAAGAGAAACAATGGGTATGCGATCTAGAGCATGACAGGATTACTGCACTTCACATCACATGATAAAGAACTTGAATTGAAAACTCACAAGCACAGGGCATTTTAAGAAAGACTATATCCATATTGATCCGGAGTTTCTCCCCTCTTGTTGCATCCACATAGAGCTCTGGAATGACCTGCAGAAAGACAAAATATATAAATAGAAAGGTTAATATATATATACTAGTATATGCATTGTGCGCTTTACCTATTTTACGAAGTTCACCTTCATGATAAAGGGATATCTGGAAGAGTCAAAGGAAAGACTTCCTTTCGTACCCTCTAACCATATCCGTAACTTATCACTAACCCTAACTCTAACCCTATCCTTAGACCCTAGGATTCTGTTATCCCTAGACCCTCATTCTAATCCTAACTATGTATGTATAATTTTATGGTGGGGGGGGGGGGGGGGGGGGTGTACAAAGGGGAGTCTTACCGAGCCAAAAATTGTAGGTTTACCCAAGATGTACCATGTACACCATAAATTGATCAAAATCTGACCACAGTTATCATCAATGATGAAAACCTGCTGGTTTTGTAGATCTTATGAGCATGTTAACAGACAACCCCCCCCCCCCCAAAAAAAAAAAAAAAAAAAAAATCACAATAAAAAGCAGCAAAGGTTTGGGAAATGAACTGCAAGCCGGAAACACATTTTTGCCATGTTTGTTGCAGATGCATTCTGTAGGGAGAATATAAAGGCTACATGTACTCTCAGCAGGAAAAAATTGCACTAATTCTTATTACTGTTGGTGTTTTTTTTCTTGTAATTTTCACTTTCTTCAACTCACCTACGTTTTTTAATTTTAATTCCTATCTTACTCATTCAGCACACTTTAACCTTGTACAAAATTATCCCTTGAAAGCAAACAAAATTATGATGTCATTAAATTGCTCACCTCCTTTGTCAGGTAGAAATTGAGCTCTGAGATGAACAGCGTGATCATGATGATACTGCTCACTATAGTCACTGAAAAATAACAAGAAAATAAATAGGTTTCATTTCCTTTCAGAATTGGCTAATCCCACACCAAGTAATGACCACTATAAAGCGGGACGAATACAAAAATACTACTCATTTGCTATCGCATGTACTAAAGGTATGGGGAGGGGGAATAAGATAAATATTTCAAATACTTCCTTTCAAATTCAGCTCTTAAAAGCTCACTCCTACCTCCAATGGCCGTTAGGAAGAACTTCTGATATTTCCAGCAAAATCCAAAGTCAAAATCATGTCCAAAATCGAAGAAATCCCTCCTGATTTTTTTGCAATCCCATGTTTTTTTCAACCCGCTAAGGTCTTAGACTAAAATCGGCAAATTAAATTTTGTCCACAAAGAAACTCTGTATCGCATGCGCCCATCGATCTCTGTGATCTCGCACACAGAAAAATCAGGACTTTTACGAGTGCGCGATAGGGACTAAATTTTTAATGACCAATTTTTTAATTTTTTAATTTTTTTTTTTGGGGGGGGGGGAGATGTCAGCGTTCGCGGCGATCAAGAAATGTACACAATGACTTCCGATACCCTGTTTCGCCAAAATTGACAGTAAGTTACAGATTTCACTTTTGGAATTATCTTTACCAACATCAGTGAGTTGAATTTATTGTATTTCATTGATATGTTGCTGTAGGTTTTTGTAAATTAAATGCTGATTTTGAGTGAATGGTGGTGACTTTTGTGCAGTGGTGTTTGAAAAAGTAGAGTCTTGAGTGAGGTGAATGACTGCCTAGATTCTACACACGAAGTATAGCATTCCGCTATGAGTGGCTCTTCCCTGTTCATAATCCTAATCTAAAAAACACTAAAGTAGTAGTAGTACAGATACACTCGACGACTCGTATTTCTGACTCTGTCTCTGACGGCATGGACGGTGAGTGTAATGTCAATGAATGTAGACTTTTGTAGTCGAGCTTGATTCGCCTAATTCACGATGCTTTCAGTCAGTGTCAGTTTCAGTTTCATTTGCAAGAATATTGGCAATTATCTTCTTGACTTTGTCAGTGGTATATCTTAAATTATTTCTGAATTTTGTTTCTCCCAGATTCTCTTTCAGTTTCACATCGAACTCAATTACAATCAGGACAATAGTCCGTGTTGGAAATGGAATAACCTACAAGTACAACTCAGTCTCAGACAAGTACAACATGCTACACTACACAGTCTACAGTCCCATACATTGCAATTTATGTCAAAATATTATTTTAAGCAAGATGAGAAACATTGTTTTACCCGCAGCTCCTCCAAATGTTTTGACTCTGAAATCCTCTAGAGTTTTAGGATAGGCATCAAACTGCCTCAAGCGATTCCAAACGTCCTGGACAGCCATTTCCTGATCATAAACAACACTTATTATGAATATGAGACAGATTTCACAGTTCCCTCAATGTCAAACAGAAAAGTGACACGATTGATTAACATACAATGACCGTAGAGGGCCGGGGTATAGTAGAGCGGACCAGAGCCAAAGCTGAGCTCTGGAGCGGATCGGAGATGATGCAGCTAGCTATAGCGCAAATTTTTTTTCAATATTGTTGCACGGTGGGGGGGGGGGGGGGGGGGGGGGGGGGGGGGGGGGGGGGGGGGGGGGGGGGGGGGGGGGGGGGGGGGGGGGGTACACGAGTGTATGTCATGAATATTTGATAATAAAAATGTTACCTGTACAACCCAGGTCGAAATTCCAATAGAAACCAGTAGAAACCAGTGAGGACATTTTACTGGTGTCTAATGGTTTTAGGATTCTAATGGTTTCTATGGGAATTTGAACAGATTCCAGCAGAATTCCCACAAAATCCATTAGATCTCACTGGTGTGAAGACCAGTATAAACCATTAAAATATCAATTGGTCAGAAGATCGGCACGAAAATACAGTGTCAAATTGATATAAACCAATAGAAACCATCAGATTCAACTGGATAAGACCAGCAAAAACCATCAAAAACCAGCTGAGACTATAAATTCAAACTGTAAGAAACCAATAGAAACCAGAGTAGTCCAGGCGCCGCGGAACGTCTTGGAAAGTGGAGGGGCTTGGGGGGGGGGGGGTGGGGGCTGCGTGTATACCACATTTTTGGTTTTAAAAAGGGCTGTTTTACCAGTAACCAATTAGAATCAGTAGACTCTACTGGTTTGAAGAAGGGTGTCAAAATTACAGAGTCAAACCAATAGAAACCATTAGATTCAACTGGATTGAAGACCAGTAAAAACCATCAAAAACCACCAGAGACTCTGTGGTTGATATGAAGGGTATAAAATCAGAGTCAAACCGTGTAAGAAAACAAATAGAAACCAGTGTAGTCTACTGGTTTTATAAAGGACTGTATTACCAGCAGAAACCAATTAGAACCAGTAGACTCTACTGGGTTGAAGAAGGGTGTCAAAATTACAGAGTCAAACCAATAGAAACCATTAGATTCAACTGGATTGAAGACCAGTAAAAAACATAAAAAACCAGCAGAGACTCTGTGGCCCGGCTCTGTGGTTGATATGAAGGCTACAAAATCAGAGTCAAACCGTGTAAGAAAACAAATAGAAACCAGAGTAGTCTACTGGTTTTAAAAAGGGCTGTATTACCAGTAGAAACCAATTAGAATCAGTAGACTCTACTGGTTTGAAGAAGAGTGTCAATATACAGAGTCAAACCGGATTGAAGACCAGTAAAAACTATTAAAAACCCAGCAGAGACTATGTGGTTTATATCAAGACGTGTATAAAATCAGAGTCAAACCGTAAGAAACCAATAGAAACGAGAGTAGTCTACTGGTTTTAAAAAGGATTTTATTACAAATAGAAACCAGTGAGAACCAGGAGTCTTTACTGGTTTGAAGAAGGGTGTCAAAATACAGAGTCAAACCAATAAAAAACTTTCAATTCAACTTTGTGCCAGTTTTCCAACTTGGTTTATGTTTTTCCAATGCCATCTGTTAATGGAAACGGCAATTTTTTTTCTCTAATGCCTTGGTCCAGTTCGATACCATGCGCAATAGACCTGTTTACTAAGTGATTCAAATTTATGGATGTTTCTTTCCTGGGGACCTAGTAACGAGGTATTCCATTAACCTGTTATTAATGAATGAATTACAATACTTGGAATCCAGTTTGCATACATTACTTGTTGCTATGTCTGACAAGCCTCTTGCAAGCTTTCAGGTTGTCAAGAACAACCTTTGTTTCAAAAGTATGCATAAAATTTGAATCACTTAGTCGAAAAAAAAAAAAATTTCGCCAGACCTTCAAAATGCGCTCAGTGGAGAAGGGGGGGGGGGGGGGGGGGGGGGAGGGGGATGGGGGTATTCATTATAAAAGAGGGGGGGGGGCACAATCGAGAAAATGGCGAATCTATTCACTTTACATAATGAAATAATTAGAATTTCCTCCTGTCTTTTTTACTGGAATCTATTTACTTTCCATATTGAAACCAGTAAAAAAGATATTCTGCTTTTCTATTGGAATCACTTTCCATATTAAAACCAGTAGAAAATGGACCAGTATAGAAACCAGTATAAGGTTTTACTGGTTTTATCCTAATGGTTTCTACGGGAATTTCGACCTGGGAAACCCGGAGAGAGGGGAACAGTGGGGGGGGGGGGGGGGGGGGGGGATAGGCATATTATCGATATACACAAGGATAACAATATTACATTCTGTAGAGTATAATCCGACATATACAATCTGGTTTTTATATAATTTTCCTTGTTTTGTTTTGTCGTAAACTGGTCTAAACTGGCCAACTCGTCATACGTCGTGTATGCAACGTCATTACGACGTCTTTATAACTTCTTGTGAAGACGTCATATTTCTACAGTACAGACGACGTAATTTACGTCTTTACGACGTCTTTCAAAGACAATACTTTGCCACGTTTGTAATCAAAATTAACAACGATAGTACCACGTCTCCATGACGTTTTTCAAAGACCATTTTTTAGCCATTTTGTATGACCAAATAAAACGACATTTTTAAAGTTACAGAACTTTAATGATTTTAAATATTGGCTTAATACTTATTATTGCATATATGGCATAAATTAAACAAGGTTATCCAAATTCAACGCTTGGAAACATTTGAAGTAATGATTATTATCAATTATAAAACGGTAAAATACAGCCCCCGATATAGCAGCTGAAGAGCTCCTCGAACACTGCTGAGATATGTGACGACACACCATGGACCAGTCCTGTCTAAGCAGACGATGTCCCATAACATCTTACACATTTTTCAGAGCCTATTTTGTCATCTCCTCTTCACTTATTTCTCTTCCTTCACTAGCGTCAGTCTTAATGTTAGTCTGTTGCCTCACTCTTAACTTCGTGTATGGTATTATTTTGATGAAAAATGCAGCGTTAAAAAACTAAAGGAATCAGTCACTTGTAAACAAAATAAGACGCCATTGTATTTTCAGCTGCTTGCACCGGGGCATGTTCGGCGTTTCAAGAGGGAACGAATACCATCCTGCTATTATTCGGAGGGCTTTTCAATTTGAAAGTGGGGTTTATTTCATTGATCATTGACCCTTCTCCTGTGTATTTACAATCAAACCGTTTTAGCTATCAGAATCAGTTTCACTTTCCCTTTATAATGATGTGAAATAAGGTCATGTTTAAATACACCAAACTCTTTATAATTTGATAAATAATTGCATTGCAATTACGTTCATTCATTATAGGACGTCGTCTGCTTAAGCAGGATCGATCCCGAGTGTGACGACATCAAAACATCGCTATATTTCTGGCGAATACTCGGACATTCCAGATGCTGAGAAGAGCTTTTATTTGTGTTGTTTTTATAATCATCAGATACGCAGTTGACATAAAACTTATACGATTGCCATCTGTAAGCTTCCCAGTTTCTAGTGATACATTAATTGCCATATTTGTGATTTTCTTTGAATATCTACTTTAAGACGTCTTTTAAAGACAAGATTTGGCATCCTATATGCCGACACAGGAAATGTACTACTTTTGGGGAGCAATTTTTGTCATAGCCATTAACAAAAGCTGGGAAGTTCTGGCGGTGATCAGTTGGCCTATGTGATACTGAAAATAATATCAAATAAAATGAATAAAATTATATAAACAAAACTGCCTTATTCTAATGTGTTGTCATTGTGAAAGGAAGGATGGGGGATTGGGGATAAATAACCTAATTTTTTTATCGGAATTTGTTAACACTTTCACTGACCTATAGTTGTTCCTCCTATTTCTCTGCTTCTATATTAAAACCTATTTTCCGTGTGGACTTCCCCTTCAACAGGTCACAGACTGACATCAAAATGGCATCTATCAGTAATGACGAAATATTTTTGCCAAATTTGTAGGGCAATTTTTATGACATTTACGGCAGTATAATTTACAAGACCTTTTTCCAGTTTTGTAGGACAATATTATTACGTGATATTCAATCATTTACGAGACATTTTCTGTATTTGTATGATCAGTAGATGATGATAGCCTATGCTATATTCAGACATGTATATATTTTATATTATCAGTTCTTTAGGGGATATTTTGTCACTAATGCGACCGTGATATACAGTAATAAGCCACTTCGGAGATGCAATCTGAGCATGAGCAGATAAAGGTCATCTGTACCAAATTCTAAAACCCACTGACACTAATATTCGATATGTGCTCATGAATGTCATGTAATCATTATTCAATTATGCACTAATGGTGCATTCCATGATATCCAGGTGGAAGTATTCTTTTTAAAGGGGGAAACAAAAGCTATTCATGAGGCACCTCTATCACTCCCAGAGTTATTTTTCTGAAGTGCACATAAAGGGACCCTCCATGTCTAAAATATCTGTGGATATTTGGGGTCATTTGTACCATGCGCTAACCCCGAACTGGCTTATTCGTAGAAATGGCACGATATTGAAAAAAAAATCAGGGGCTGATAAATGAGATAGTACTCTATTCGAAAATGCATGGTGGAATAGATAACATTGATGAAGTTTAAGCGTCACAATGTGTGTAGGTCCTGAAAAGGACTGTTGGGTTAGAGCATGTTAGTTATGTAGAGCAAGGAGGTACTAGCCTAGTAGAGCAAGGGGAGATGAGGAGACATGCAATGTTCCGGACAGCTCAACTGTCCGTCTCCCGAACACCGTAAACCTCATCAATGTTATACAATCTGATATAATTTCCTTCTTTTTTTCTTTTTCTCGTCTTTTCCTTTCTTTTCTTTTCTTCTTTCCTTTTCAACCTCCTCCTTTTTTGCTTTTTCTTTGGTTGGAACCCCCTTCTCAGGCATTTTAACCCCTTATTTTTTACCCACTTATCATTTTATCCACTATTTTACCCTTTTTACGTATTTTTATTTTCGGTCTATCGGACCTTCTAACCATCGGACCTCTACTGAACCTTCGGACTATCGGACCCTTTTGCCGATTCGGTCTATAGAACATTCTATCTATCGGACCTTCTGACTGTCGGACGCGTTGGTCATTCGATCTATAGAACCTTCTGTCTACTGGACCCTCTCGTACATTCGGTCTATCGAACCTTCTATCTACTGGGTGTCGGTCTATCGGACCCGCTAACTATCGGACCATTCTAGCTATAGGGATGACCCGCCCGCCCCTTCCCCCCCCCCCCCCCATTGCATTGTAATTGTGTATACGCTACTGGGTACATTATTATCATCTGCAGTACATGCACAGCAGTGAAAGGTTGCAGTTCGTGATTAGCGTCGTTTCGGCCTTCACAGTATTTTTCGTAGCCAAATAAATGCCCAAATAAAGTACCATCAGTGTACATGTAGTTACTACACTCTTTCACTGAAAGAGTATAGCAACTACACTGAATCTTTGTAGAGAGATCATTTAAATATAATTTTTGATGTGTTTCAGTTAACATGTATTTCCGTGGGGGCCCAAATTACTCTTTTAGGCCCTATATAAGGGGTCAAATCTTATAAGTAAAATGGGGTGACTATTTCTGGACAGGCTCCCAGACTAAATCAAATTTGACTTCACATAACTGAGATGTTAAAAAGAGTAAAACAATTGCTATCATTAAAAGTATTGAAGAATATGTATTTTGCTTATATGATTTTACCTTATATTGATTGCATGTACATCCTGGGGGAGCTGTGCAAAAATCCATAGGGATAAGCTCCAAAAACTGCAAAACAATATGCTAGAATTGTTTTGAATCATTATTATATATCTCAGTATTTCTAATTGTTATTCACGCTCAAATGGCAATCAGCAGAGAGGCGTATAAAATATCAACACTGCGTTCTTGTTTTAAAAATACAAAATAATCTAATACCGACTTACCTAGAATCACTGATATACATGTATAAACGAATTGTAAATTATAGGACACGTTATTCTTTAAAATGCCCCTCCAACTATATCCCGTCCAAGGACAGCACATAAAAGAAATTCAGTTTTGTATCGTGATGTTGGAGCACACTCCCTGGTGATGTTTCGCGTGTACATCCATTTATAAGTTTAAAAAACGATGCAAAGTTTATGAAATCTCAATGGAATGATAACATTACTACTCAAATATGTACTATCACTCTCGTAGTTTCTTTTTTGTTTGTCAGTTAATTTACCATGTTACCTAATTGTTATGCATTTGTTAAACTGCAAGGCGCCTTTGGAAAGCAATTTTGCATATTTAAACTGAACAGGCCAACCCTGACAGTATAAAATAAAGAAGACAAAATAAATAAATAAATGAATAAAGAGCGGGGTGAACTGGGACACCACCTCTAACTCAAAATATAATTAACCTTTTATAAATTAGTGTGAATCACACGAAAGGTGTTAATTAATGTTCATAAATATATCCACAGATCCACAACTGTACTGCAATTTTCCATGTAGGTTTAATTTTCTTTTTGACCACCTTTTAAAATATTTTTCATCTTTCAATGCCAGACATTTTATAAGTATCACTTGGCTATATAGTGAACACCCCGCATACAGCACATCAGTCTTATATGACCCTATAATTTGCACTAATATTTTTTTCAACACTAATATTTTGCAGGCATTTCTTCTTGTTGTTTATTTTTTTTAATACCGGGGTTTACCCCGGTTTACATTTTGTGCATGTAAGGAAAATGAGCTTATATCAGTCATAATCCATATAGATATACATTAAAATATCTTTGGGTTTACATAAAAATTGTAACAATCATATTGGTCAATTTCTTTTTACAGATCATTCATACTACATCAGACAAACTTGTGTAACAATAAAATATATAAATATTATAAACAATTATTTATTTTTGCGAAAAATCGTGGAAATATATAATTTACAAAACGCTCATCATTTCATCCAATATTTTTTTTAATGGGCATGAATCTTTAAATCAAACTTTACAATTGACTCTTAAGCAAGTTGTTATTAAAGTGATTATGTTACCTTTAACATTCTCAGCAGTTATCTTAGACAAAAGGCAGTGGCGGATCCAGGGGGGCACTTCCGGCCCGTGCCCCCCCCCCCCTTGGAAGAAAAGTATGCATTTTGACCATAAAGGATCTGCCGTTTTGTCGAATATGCCCCCTTTTAGAATGAATTTCTTTTTTTTTGTCGCCACCCCCCCCCCTCCCCCCCCCCCCCCCCCCCCCCCCCCCCCACTGAGCGACTTTTCGAGAAGCTGGCAACTGACCAAAAATACGGGTCTACCTTTTCCAAAAGTTGGAAAAATCCTGGATCCGCCTGCAAAAGGCCAGGACAAAAAGGTGATCATTTAGTTTTAGCATTTTCAAAAGTTTTGTCCCATTTCTCCCCTACTGTCGCACTTCACCCCAATTACTGTCACAGCTAGTTAATTTAACCCCAATCGTGTCTCACTTCACCCCGTTCAAGTACCTCATTTTTAATGATTATCTGCATACATTACCTTTTGTTTATTACCAATTGTTTTGTAGCCTACTATATTGATATAATTTACCATGGAAAATGGAGAGGCTACAATGGTTTTAGATGTTACAAAGCAAAGAGAGCCAATAAAATCGACTCCTGATCCTTTTACCCCTTTTAATAGTTTTGACATGAAGTAAGTAAAGAAGAATGAAGAGTGAAGAAAGCCATGTATGTAGTGCAATAACAAAAGTCATACTGTAATCTCAACTTGTTTTCAGCCTTTGTGTGCATGGACAAAAAAAAGTTTTTAATAAGCAAAATTGTGTAAAAATTCCTGAAACACTGTATAGCATTATTTTGTGTGTGTGTGGGGGGGGGGGGGGGGGGATATGTTACATAAAATAAGAATGGAAGACTGATGCGACATCATCTTTTCCTCTATCATGCACGAACATCAAATTGGCCACACAAATACGATATGTACTGTGCATGTAAGCTACTTTCACGCGAGAAGGATCGGAAGACGGAGATCCATTGATTGAGTCCTGGCTGAGGAATTAAAAACAATGTTGTTAAATACATATATATTCGTGGTATTATCATCCGTAATCTTGCCGCCTTGCTTAGGTGAGTGAATACAAGTAGATCTGTGAAAGCTAACTCTGTAAAAATCTATCTCAGTAGGTTATCTGGTTTCTTCGGCTGCTTCATTTCAGGCGGTGCATCACTCAGTGCAGCGCTTCCGTTGACTTGATCCCAGTGTTAATGTTGTTGGGTCGGGCGCCTGCTGCAGTGCTGGCGTGTGAGCCAGAGCTAACTTGTTAAAGACGTACTTGTTTGTTGATGTACTGACATGACTGATGATGTACGTGATGGTTTATGAATCCACTCCAAGTAATAAAGTGGTTATATTGGGCACATTGACCACTAGACAGAAATAACCGTCTGTTATGGGGAAATCTTTAATATTTCTGACATTTCTCAACCTTCCCCATAGACAGACGGTACGACCGTATATCACCAACAAGGTGGACGATCAGCCGACCTGAGCCTTAGGTCGCGTTGCCGTTACGTATACTGCACGAGTACGCCACTGAATACATGCTATACACACACAAACACACAGAGAACCACTTCCGGTTCCGGATATGATCGTCCACACACTACGAGATGTGTGATCATTCAGTTTCTATGTACGGAGGTCTTGTAGTGGAGCCAGACAAAGTCTCAGCGGAACAACCAACGATACAGAGAGACTGAAGCTTTTGGTCTAATTGACCACTAGCTTGTGCTGCAAGCTAGCTGCCTCCGGGGGGGGGCACTCACATATATATGTCACACATGTATGTGCCGCTGTGACGTCCCCCATTTTCAACCTTCTCGGGTCGCTCCCATGATATGCGATTTTCAGATTTTCACTAACCGACTCGCTCCCTACAATATGAGAAAACAATGCGCACAGCCCATTGTCCGGGAACGGTCGCTCCCTAGCCTCCCAGGCCAGCGCAGCGGGGAGCTGGGCGACCTAGTGCCCCCTAACTGAACGCGGTATTACTAGTGCTAGCGGCGGCTCAGCGAGATCAATCTGCATGCGACATCGAGCCAGTGCAGTGGCGCGGCATGTACAGCATTAAAAACAGCGCTGCGACCGCTGACTCGGTTCATGCACCGTATGTGTACCAGAGTTGTGAGATCGCGAGCAGCTAAAATTAGCTCTGCCCATGAGCCCGTTCTCTCCTTAGACCCTCAAAAATGAGCTTCCTCAATTAACCATTTAGCTCCTTAGCCCCCTGTTTTGAGATTGGCAGCGGCACACCCACATCCAAAAACAGGTTGAGTGCCCCCCCCCCCCCCCCCCCCCCCCCCGGGCTCTACGGTACGGTACGGTAGACCTACCCTCTTTTTCTCCAGTGACTCCAGCTTCAGAACTGCAGACCGACTCTTGTTTTTTTTAGCTCCCTGTGTTTGGCTTCCAGTTCCACAGCCCTCAGTTCCCAGTCTGATGACAGGGATAGCTGTCGGCCGCAGCATTTTATTCTTGGGCGCAAATCCTAGCTGGTCATACAGCCCCTGGCCTGAGGGCCTGACTATCGAAGTCCTCCTCCTGAAGTGGTCACTGCAAACAGTACTGTGAGCGGAAGGGCCATCCCACTGAGCTAGCTCGCGTCAGCTTGATCCTTGAAATCCAAATTTTTCGAGTTGCATCACCTTTAGGAAAGGTGTGCAGACTGACACCATCGCTGGTGCCTTTGCTGCACCCAGCAACAACACATCTCCGCGGCATTTTCTTGAGATATGCACTCCTATCATGCCTATCCAAAATTCCCTGCACTGGATATACACAGACAAGCGTCGTCCGCTAGCTAGACGTTCCCGATGGTACGTCACAGGTCACCTGACAAGGCACGTGACTGGGCCCTATTTTTCGAGGGGCGTGACAGACTAGCTGATAAACGTGCGATTTAGGCAATTTCAACGAAGCTTAGAGAAGTACACAGATCTTTTTAATAAAAAGTATATGCGATTTCTAGCAATATTGACACTATACTTTGATATTATCATGAAATGTAATTCTAATTGACTCGCCCTTTAAAGGGGGAAACAAAAGCTATTCATGAGGCACCTCTATCACTCCCAGAGTTATTTTTCTGAAGTGCACATAAAGGGACCCTCCATGTCTAAAATATCTGTGGATATTTGGGGTCATTTGTACCATGCGCTAACCCCGAACTGGCTTATACCGACCTCTTATTCTTAACGATGTTTCCAACGACTACGGGAAAGGTTCTTCATGAAACGTAATGAAAATTCATCAGACTACTACCCAAATACTGGGGAACAAGATCCAGGTACTGACGAGCGATAATACTTGCGCGTTCTTGTAGAAATGACGCCACAATAGAGTCATCTCATTTTACGCATAGAGGGAGAAGTGCGTCTTATGACCGACCCCTGCACAGTCAATGGCAATTTATGAAAAGAGATTATTTTAATGAAAATATGAAAAATTAACAATATATTGATAATACTTACTTGTTTTTGTTCCTCATTTTGCTCTATTTTGGCTGTTCTCAACGTTGTTAGGCATTCTACGCATAGTCCCATGCGTTGATTTGCAAGACGCGCTAGATGCCATGATACGCTTAATGGTCGGTATTAGGACTGGTCGGTATTAGGTGAAGTGATCATACACACGTATATCACCAACAAGGTGTACGAACAGCCGACCTGAGCCTAGGTAGCGTTGCCGTTACGTACTATACTGGACGGGTACGCCACTGAATACATGCTACACACACAAACACACAGACAAATAATACAAATACACTTCCGGTTCCGGATATGACCGTCCACACACTGCGCGATATGTGATCATTCAGTCTCTATGTACGGAGGTCTAGTGGAGCCAGACGAAGTCTCAGCGGAACAACCGACGATACAGAGAGACTGAAGCTTTTGGTCTAATTGACCACTAACTTAAGCGGGACGAATGCAAAAATAATACTCATAATTAGTATAGCATGTGGGATAATGGGGGGAAAATAAGAATAATTCAAATAAAGTACCTTATTAATTATTTCCTTTCAAATTAAGCTCTTCTTAAATTAAAGGGATACTCAACCGCGAGAGGGCACCGTGATCATTACCTGATCATGACGTTACCCCGCGGTGCGCAAACTTCGGACAGACTGGTCGCTCCACCTGAGCTTGAGGCTGAGCTCTCGTTCGAGATGCAGTTGAACTTGAGGTGCAGTCCGAAATGTAATCCCAGCAGTCCGACAGACGCGTTCGACGCACAAACTTTGTGTATGAGTGAACGGGGCTTACGCAATCCTGACTTTCCCCACGGCCGCCTGGTGGTGTATCCGTTTAAAAATCTCACTCCTGCTTCAAATGGCCAAAGTCGTTATTATGCCCAGCCGCCATTAAATCCGCCTGAACAAGTGAATAATTAGTCAAGTTTCTTGGTTTTCAATTGTTGAAATTCAGTTATTTATAACGGAATAAACGCTATCGTTATCGATTCATAACTGAAAAAATTATCACCAAGAAAGAGCGGGATTCGAACCCCGGGACCTTAAATGCGAGTGCAGTGTAGAAAGAGAATACTCTGACAGTCTGCATGACCAGATGCCTTTACCACTAGACCACGAGCAATTGACAGCGAATCTGATCTTGCTGCACTATATACCTCTGCTCCATAGATCTAGGTCTATACCTCCGTTCTGTTTTTTTTGCTATCCTAGGTAGGATTCTTGCCAATTTGAGGATTACTGGGCATATTAGCTATAATTATAATAGCCCTTCAAATAACTGTTAGGAAGCACTTCTGTTATTTCCAGCAAAATCCAAAGTCAAAATCATGTCAAAAACCGAAGAAATCCCTGCCGATTTTTTTTAGATCGCATGTTGTTTTCATTTCGCCGATGTCTTGACTAAAATCAACCAATAAAATTTTGTCTACAAAGAAACTTGGTATCGTGTGTGCAAATGAACTCTTCGATCGCGCACACATAAAATCAGGACTTTTACGTGTGTGTGACAGAGACCAAATTTTAACGACCAGATTTTTTTTGGGAGATGTTAGCGCTCGCGTCGATCAGGATGTGTACACAATGACTTCCGATACTCTGTATCGCCAGAATTGACAGCAAATTAGGGATTTCATTTTTGGAATTATCTGTTCCCACAACGTGACATGAATTTATTGTATTTTATGGATACATGCATGTATGTTGGTGCTGGTTTTTGTAAATTAAATGATGATTTTGAGTGAATGTTGGTGACTTTTGTGCAGTGATGTTTGAAAAAGTTGAGGTGTATGACTGTCTAGATTGTAGTAATGCCGCTCTGAGTGGATGAATCCCTGTTCGGATTTGTGTAGTGTGCTGCATGCCATTGACATTGTCATGATGGTCAGACAGGTCAGTGATCATATTGTGGTTTAGGAAACCACTCATCATGCTCAGCATTCGTTATCGGGGGTGGGGGTAGCCAGGATTAGCTTCGTGAGTGTAAAAAAAAAATAAATTGCAGATATAAATTGGCGGCTGCGTGCGATGGCGTGCGCTGTCGGCGACATATAGTTTCAATTATGGTTGTATCGTGCGCCGTCGCACGCAGCCGCCATTTTATATCTGCATGACAAGAGGAGGCATGGATACATAAACACTGGTGAGTTCTCAGAAATTTCTTATGCTCTTTTAAAAAAATTTTTGGTAAAAATACATACGATCAAAAGCACATACTAATTCCAAAAGTTTCCCTAGGAGGAAATGCTGTGGTGAAGGACCTGTCGGTTGCGGGAGTTATCAGGAAAGTGTTATTTCAGGGCATTTCCATGTCCTGCTAACCCGTGCGCAATTAGATTGCTGGGGGAAAAACGCCTGGCTTCGTGATGTAAAAGGCGTATAGCCAATTTTTTTTTTTTTTACACTCACGAAGCTAATCCCGGCTCGGTGGGGGGAGCAGACACCAGCAATCTGACTTAATTATGCGCCAAGCAAGGCCATGATCAGATAGACCAAAAAATTCTGTCTCGCGTACGTTAGCCTCTTCTTTGGGTAGGGTCGGCTCTTCACATAGGGACAGAAGCAGGCCATTCAATCTCCTGTGCAAACCGACTACACACCGACGTATACTGCAACGCTGTTATTTTCGCGCTGAGCGACCCCCCAAAAAATTTGCTGGTTCTTAAATTCGTGCTGCACAATTACATGCTCGTACATGTATGTACACCCACTCCATTCATTAATTTACACACATTCAAATGCATATATGGCATGCGAAACTGCACACATGTGCTCAAAAAGAATTGGACACAGACACATATTAATGTGCTGAAGCGCGCAAGTCACCCTGCATAGGAAATCAGGCTAATACATGTATTTTCGCGCGCCCGCCGAAAATAATGTGAAATCCGTGAAAATTAATGTACCGCGATTATTTCTGCATTTACATGTACAGTAGTTGGAAAAATCGCTATAATTTTTCCTCATGCATATATGATTAAATTGATTACACATTAGGCCTAGGCTCTACTCCTTCAAGAATATGTTCAACTAATTTGACTGTATAATCCATTTAATGCTGCTTTTCAGGTAATTCACGGTCCAAGGTATTCTCTGTTTGAAAATCTTGCAGCCGTAGTGTGTAGTCGGTGTGTAGTCGTCGGTTTACACAGCAGATCGAACGGCCCGCTTCTGTCTCTAAGTGAAGAGGCTATAACAAACGATAGACAGAATTTTCGGTCTAGATCAGATGATGAAGGGTGAAGGACAGGCCCACTCGTAGGTCGGAAATGACCAACACAGCAACAGCTAAGTTAATAATCTGTGACAATAAGACATCTAAAATACCAGGTTGAAAGGGTGAAAATAAGCATCTCGCTTGCCAGCTACTGAGCAAGTAACTCCAGTCTAGGGTCAGGGAGCGTGCACCGCCCAAGGCAGGGTGCTGCAGAGTCCAGGTACAAATATGCCGAGTCAAATTCTTCTCCAGTTTGGTTCAGTTTATTTCAAAACGGAACAAGGTATTAATGATGAAATATATAGAAAAATCTATACCTAGCGAGCATGCCTCCGATATTCACGATTTGACAAGTACCGTAGAAGTCTATTAAAATGGTGAAAAAGAGTGCATTTTGCTGACCTTGCTGATTTTCTCCCCGTGTGGAAGCATGCTGATTTTAAACTGACCCGGAATCAATATTGCACAATCGCTGGGACTGCCGACGTGTGTAGAGTGCACACACGGGGAAACCCTGGGCAGTATGATCCCAGTGATTGCACACGAGCGATTTTGGCGACTGTGCTCCGAATACTGGGCAAGTTGTCTGGGACCAGCTAAACCATTAATTCAGGAAATTTGGAAGTTGCTCATCAAATTTTACCTCCATGATATTTTTTTGCTAGACCATGTGAGCTCCCGATGTGCTGCCCTCGCTGTGTGGGGAGAGGAAATTCTGCATTTGTTTACTGTTGAATGCAGTAGTACAGCAGTAGGAGCAGCAGTTATGTGTTTTCACCATGACCATATAAGTATAGGAATACGAGGTTATATTTTTACCTCATACTTTAAAACCAGAAACTTCAGCTTGCATTTAATGTTCGCGAATTTCGCAAGTGGTTCAGATTCACGAAAGTTTCACGACGCGAAGTCATTGAATCACAGTGGTCAGTACCAATACATGTATATGACAGATGACACTTGCGTGTTACTTGCGTTGGTGATGGCTTACGTAATGTTGTAGCAAGAGAGAGCTATCATTGCAAGATGAAACATTTGTTGAATAGTAGGGGAATGACATCACAAACTCATTACCGTATTGCTGCTTTGTATGAGATAAATACATGTACATGTAGCAATCTTCATATAACTAACCCCCCGGCCCCCCCTCAATTATAACTCTTGTTTACATTTGTTTTCTGATTTTCCTGTTCTTTCAAATGTATTAAAAGCATCTTATTTGGGGGCAGTTTCTTAAGAGCATTTTCCAAAGTAGGGGTGAAACTGAACAGACATCCTTGGATTTGCTGCTCATGTGTATGGGTCAACACTATAAAGTTTTATAGAGAATGATGCTGTTAATCCTAATAACACAGAGTCAACGTCCCTTCTGGCTTCAAACAGACGATATACGCCATACAATTTTGAAGATGATGTACAGGTGTGTAATTTCTTTCAGATTAGAAATGGCATGCAAAGTTGCAAGTTGCTTTCGTCACTGTATGATAATAGCCCTCTTGTATATTACTTTTCTATCCTACAGGTAGCTTACATCATGTGTTACACCACTATGAAGGCATCCATAGCTCTAGTGTCAGACACCACTATGCTAAGAGGAGTGCTGATGAGACAGAGATGGGGGTCAGAAGGATGTCATTACAGATGCTTGGCAGGTAATTAAATTCACTTTTAATAATATCTTTGTGAAGTTTCCCTTCCCATATGACCCAATGTACATGTATAGAAATTCATGAGAAGTATCGGCATTTTGCTACTGAACAACTGTTCCCTCCTCATATGACACAGAAATCATACAATTACAGTGTACATATTCATGTACAGATAGATATCACACATGACACTAATCAAGTTGATGACAAATATATTTATTTCAACAACTCTTCCTATAAATTATATAACAAAAAAGAAGACTGGGGATGAGGATGACAGCCTCCCATCCCAAAAAGAGTCTTTAGAACAGCCACTGTCGATGAAAAAAATGAGCCATCATGAAATAACAAGTTTGTCAGTGGGATTGGATTGCATAACATATCGTCGGCCTTACAGTGTATACCTAAAGGCCCTTAACGCCATAGACTTTATACAGTGATAAGGCCCTTTTGGCATTATAAGGCCGACGATATATATCCCTGGCCATCCAAATAATTTTAGTATTTCTACCCTGATCTCATAACAAATCGTATGTATATAGGACTACAGTTACATCATAAAGAACACTGCTACAGCAACCATGACATATTAATGAAATACAGTGTACATCATAAACCTCCTTTGATTAAAAGCCTACTAATCATTTTCAGTGCGTCGTTGTGCAGAGCTAGAGGTCTAGCTTAGTTGTGGATCCTCTGTGACTCATTCACATCAGATGTCAGGATGAGAGTAGTAGAGCACTGCAACATATTGCAAGCTAGCCTACCTTCCAGGCTAAGATAGTTTCCACTCTGAGTTCCCCTGACCTCTCCAAAAAAAATGTGATCAGTCTAGCCTCTATAGTATTGAAGAATAACACTGGAAAAGAAGAAGAAGAAGAAGAAAGAAAGAAAAAAAGAAAGAAAGAAAGAAAGAAAGATAAAGTAGACTTACGATGTCCATGTACTGTATTCTCTGTTCAGACGTGAGTTTTGTTTTGTGAACTACAATAGAGTACAGGGTAAGTGAATATTGTGTGACGTACAGCAGTACCCTTTATAACGAGTCCTTGTGCATGAGAGGGTACACAAACGATCATGTACATCCCCTGATAGTGATATTTTACTACATTTGTTTTCTAATTTTTTTTTGCAAATTTTCCCTTCAAATAAAAGGGTAGTTTGTTATCCTCTTTTAACTCACAATATTATCAATCTAAAAATAGCATTTGCTTTTCTTGCTCTCACTCACAAACCATCTACATTGTATTTGCATGGTAATAGTCTTATTTACGAGACCTCAAATTCTAATTTTCAGCATCATGCAGAATGTAGAATGTCAGCTATTGCAGACATTAATGTAGTTTTGATTTAAGACAAAATTCATATTGACTAATGTCAAGATTGGAGTGTTTTTTTATGAACTTTATACTGTGCACTATATTACGAGAATAAGAAATTCTGTAATAAAAGGTAGGATATTCGAGACTAGCACTTGATGGGGATAGCAGGGGGAAAATTGGCAAATTTAGGGGCATCCTGCTGGCTTACTGCTCTGATGTCCTTAGTCTATGGAGTTTAGATAGAGAACTTGGGATTTGTAATGTCTTGAGATTGCTTCCAGATGAGGAAGCAGCATGCTTTCAGTAGATCTAAATGTACAGTATGTAAGTTGTATGTACATGTACATGAGGAATCATTACATATAAACTTTTGCTATTGAGTGCATACAAATCTCCTCACAACTGATCAGATACAATGATTTCAATATGTTGTATCACTTTTTGTCACTTATTATTATTGACAACATGTTTTATAAACAGGGCCCAGAACAACAAGGACAACAACCACAGTGTAGATTTAAAAAAAAACTAAAAACAAAACAAAAACATGCTTAACTGAGTACAACTGTTATGCATATGTAGAAAATTATGATTGTCAATTAACATGTATATGATCATTGAGTCTTTTTTCATGCATGCAGTCTCCAAGTACAATGTATTTAAAGATGGCATGTTGGCTGCATATCAGTGTGAAAATATTTATTGAAAAAAACGTGTAGGTGTTTACATACATGTTGTATATTAGTTTTTAACATTTTCTTTAAAAATGCAGTTTCAAGTTTTACCCATGCAATCCCATAAATTTAATTTGTCCGGAGTCAATCATCATCTTTCTTTACATGTTACATAATTTGTAAACTCATCCTGATACGGTTTTGCTTGCAACATGCTGAATTTAAACAGTGAGTCGACATTCTGACTCGATTTCATTACAAGTGTGAGATTTGTTATTAGGATAAGCTTCCTTGTAGCTCATGTTACACGCTCGAGAGTCACTTCCGATAGCTTGTTGCGTGACAATGAAATAATGGATCTTTTACTGTCTGCATGTTCATTGTTCATTGTCCAAAACTGACTGTTTGACTTTAGATATCCATCTTTTTTATTGTAATATTTTTCAGTCATCAATGATCATACATAGATTTCTATAATACTGCTTGATGCCTTGTTCCTTAATTTGCAATTAGGTTGCTGCACATGAAGCATACAGTGTCAGTCATTTATGAACCATGATTATGAACCTAAATTGAGTCCAAAATGGCTTAGGAAGTAAGAATAACTTGGAAATAGTCTTGGGGGAAATTATTCAATTTGTAGAGGATTGGAGCATATTATTTTTTTTTTATTCCATTGAGAGCATTCTAGGATGATAGGTACATGTAGGCAGTTTATCCAATCATTCTTTATGATGACATCAATGTGCCAGTAAATACAGTGGATAAGCTCCCTCCGAATCTTTGAAAGATGTACTGCAAAGCTGAAGAATAATGTTGATTTTCATTTTTTTTCTTCAAATACTGATATAGGATTTTCCTTCTCATATTTTCATGAAGTTATTGCCTGTCACAGGTTGAAGATGTTTTATTTTCAAATTTTCATTTATTGGTGAAGGTATGCAAATACAGTATCCTGAAGGTGTCTTTAGAGAGTGAACAATTTAATTTGTATAACATGTTAATCATCATCTGAGAAAAGGAGTAACACAGTCATCACTACATATACCTGGTACATTCTTGTAATAAATAGAATAACTTGACCTTGTTATATTTGGGTAATCTCACTAGTCATAAGGACCACTATTCATAAGGACCACTATTCATAAGGACCACTATTCATTAGGACCACTTATTCATAAGGACCGCTATCCATAACGCTTGACTAAATGAATAGCGGTTTTGTATGAATAGCGGTCCTTCTAAATAGCGAGCAAACCATAGACAAATTACCTCGCTATTCATAAGGACCTCCATTCATAAGGACCACTATTCATAACTAATCATAAGGACCGCTATTCATTTAACACACATTATGAATAGCGAGTGGATCCCGATATTTTGATACAAGTTTTATTTCATTTTTCTCTTTAATCTTCTCTATTACTTTTTATTAATTAAACTCTCTTCCTAGATATCTCCTTTCTTTGTCACTGTTTTATTTTTTTGGGGTTCTTTTTACCCCAATCTCTTCATATCTTCCTTGATAAAACAGAGACTTCAACATGGAGCTGACCAAACGAAAAGGTCTTTTTACCTCTGACTTCTCTGTGTATGCAGTTGGGCAAGATGGTCATGAGAGGCCACATTCCTTAGATGTTGACTCCTATTATATGGGTTATTTGGAAGGTAAGATGTTCTTTGCTACTGTATCCACATGTATATTTTTGTAGATTAAAAAAAATGTAAAACCTGAAATCTGTTCATGCATGTACAGTGTAGCTACCCATCGCGAACCATCATTCTTGTATCGTGGTCTAGTGGATACGTCACCGGACTATGGATCTCGTGGTTCACGGTTCGAATCCCGACGTGGCAAGACATTCATCTACATTTGCCACTCTCCACCCAGGTGAAGTAAATGGGTACCCGGTAGGAAGAAATTCCTTGAATGCCTTAGCGCCTATCATGGTGCAGTAGAGTATATTTGTATAGTAGCTGCGCTATATTAATGGACATATTATTATTATTATTATTATTATTATTTTACAACTGATATTGGTCAATTCCACAGTAACGGAAGGACGGTTTGTGTGTGATTGTGTGTGATTGTCCTTCCGTTACTGTGGAATTGACCTATTGTAAAATCAGTGACATTCACATGCAGGAAGCTTTAGCAAATTTTTGAGTGGTAGATATTTACGATTTTAAATCTTTTGCCATGACAACAAACAGGCATCAGTAATGATTCATAAAATTTTCAGGTCTTAAGATTTTCTGATTGTGTGGTACATGTATATGACAACTGACTCCATTTACACTCTGTTCAATATATTGATATACATGTAAATATTGTATACATTTGGATTGACTTTCCAGCGTACATGTTCACTCGGATATTTGATGTACTTGTAGAGCATCAGGAAATGTACGTAGACAAAAAAAATATGATGTATCCATGAAATATAAATATTTTGAAAACAATTTGTTCCCTTTTTGAAGATGATCCTGATAGTATAGTGAAAATGCATCTGGAAGGGGATGACATCACA